>CM067374.1:107304038-107619467 GCA_034401795.1 Chaetoderma sp. LZ-2023a
CATGACACGTGTGTTAATTGATCCACAAATCCTATTTCAAAGACTCAGTTTAATTGCTACAAATGGATCAAAAGGGAATCCAGCATCTTATTTTGAGTATGAGTTGTGCACTCATCCGCCCGCATTCTTTGATAATTCATCTCTTCCATGGGAAGCAAATAAGCCGGCACTTGCTGATGCATTGTGGAAATTAATTCAAAATGAAGATGCAGTCCTTCCAGATTCTGTCCACTATGTGCTTGATGGAGGAGCTCTATTACACCGTGTTCCATGGCAGCGTGGAGAGACATTTGCAAATGTTTGTCAAAGATATGTAAAATATTGCATAAGCAAATATGGAAAGGCTACAGTAGTTTTTGATGGTTAAGACCAAGGCCCAGACATAAAAGATGTAACACATAAGAGGCGAACTCGTGGATCAGGCGCAACTGTTGTACTGACTCCGCAAACAGTTGTAACTATGAGTAAGCCTGATTTTCTTAGTAACAAGCAGAACAAACAGCGGTTCATATCAATCTTAAGTTCATCTCTCGAACAGGCTGGATGCTTAACGATAAAGGCAAGCGGTGATGCTGATGTCTTAATTACGCAAACGGCTATCTTGGCTTCAAAGTCAACAAATACTGCTCTTGTTGGAGACGATACCGACCTACTGGTGTTGCTTCTATACCATACTGATATGAATGGCTGTCAGCTATTTTTCAGACCAGAGCCAAAGCAAAATGCAAAGAAACCCCGACTGTGGAATATCAAAATGGCAAAGGAAAAACTCGGGTTCTGTTTGTGCTCACAGCTGTTATTTATCCATGCTATCCTTGGCTGTGACTCAACATCTAGGCTTTATGGAATTGGAAAATCTGCATCCCTTAGCAAAATCCAGTGCTGCAAAGAACTCTCTCAAATTGCTGAAGTGTTTACAATGAGTAATGCGAATACAGATGACGTGAAAAAAGCAGGTGAGAAGGCAATGCTTATTCTATACAATGGCACTTCAATGGATAGTCTAGTTGCTTTGCGGTACAAGCGATTCAGGGAGAAGGTTGCAAAAAGTTCCAAGTATGTTGAAGCACGAGATTTACCACCAACACCCACATCCGCAAAGTTTCACAGTCTTCGCGTGTACTACCAAATTCAAGTTTGGAGAGGAGATGCTGGAGATATGGATCCAACAGAATGGGGCTGGAAAGTTCTCAACCACCAAATGCTGCCTGTTAAGACTGACATGCTGGCAGCACCTGACGATTTACTGTATTCATTTAGATGCAGCTGCAAAACTGGCTGTGAATCAAAGAGATGCACCTGTAGAAAACATGGGCTCAGCTGCACATCCGCCTGCGAAGACTGTAAGGGTCTCAGTTGCTCGAATTCAATAAATCTCATTGAGGAAGATGACTTGGATAATTGATGCAAGATGAAATTAGTAGAAACCAGGTACCTATGCCATACTATTTCATCTTAGCTTAGCTTAGAAACAAGCAATACCGTGACATAATAAAATATAATATGTATTGTATCAATATCAATGATGGTATTAGGTAAATTCATGCAAGTGGCATAACACAATACATTTAATTTGTGGAGAATATGTCAATCGTATTCATTTATTACTAAAAAAGTCCAAAAATACCCAGTCACACATATATTACATACCGGTTTTAAAGAAATAAAGAAAAATGGATTTTTCAGGTGAAATGGCCCAAATCTGGTAATAATTATGCAAATTTTACCCTTTCCCCTATTGGAATTTTGGAGGACTTTTGATATGTTGTACATGATGGCCCCCTATACACTGGGCGAGGTAAAAAAATTCTGTTGCAATTTGTTCCGGGTTAAAATATTTTTGGCCTAGATTGACTGGACTATAATTCATCCGAGTCGATATTGAGAGCATAGCGAACCATGTCTAAACGGCCCTCGTTTTGAAGATTGAATTCGGTTCTTGAAGTTTCTTTTAAGATCACTTTATTCATAAGGAGTCACCATCATTTGACCCAGATCATATTTCCATTATAATCCAGTTGCGTTACGCGTGTCTTTTAGTGAGCATTTTGATTGCCAGTGTAATGAATGCATCGAGTATCAGTACTCTGTTTAGTTTTCAGTACCGATCATATTCAGAACACCTCTTTTGGAGAAGAAAGACGTTGGAAGGTCTTTAACACTTGATCAAGCCGGGGAAGAACGACCTCTGCGATGGGCTCGGGAAATATCCATTTGAAGGCCAATATACTACTTTTGACAATTCACCGCCTGAATGCCTGGTTTAATAACCAGGATTTGGATTTTATTGACCAAATTTGACCTCTGAATTGTTAACCATATAAACAGGCATCTATGTCTGTTTATTATCAATTGTATTCAAGTAATGTAATACGACAATGAGTATATTCATTTAATTTTGAGCGTCGTCAGATTTGAAACAGCAGATCAACGTGATATTTCATCCTCGTCGTCGCTGTCGTCGCCGCCGTCGCCATCGTCGTCGTCGTCGTCGTCGTCGTCGTCCTCCTCCTCCTCCTCCTCCTCCTCCTCCTCCTCCTCCTCCTCCTTCTTCTTCTTCTTCTTCTTCTTCTTCTTCTTGGATGATACATGTGTAACCAAAAACCAAGTTCCATAATGACAGCCTTGAATTTATCACACACGTGGTACTTCAATCTGTTGTTTCCAGTACAGACTTTTAATATGATCACTCGGTCTCGCCTCGCCTGTTCATGTCAGTTGTCATCCTTTTTGTTGTTGGTATGTTCATTCAAACAGGTCTTCCCCGGATCTGTGTATATAGTTGTTTAACTTCTTCATAAGAAACGCTGTTGTCCCCTTGAGCAAGGATGCTACCATGCAGCTTTTGTTAGTCTATCAGCAGATTGTATTGCCATGAATGTCGCGTGTGACGGTAACTTGTGAACAACTACTTGTTGGACGATCATGCACGTCTTAGTTAAGGCGGTCGTTCTGGGGGGTCATCTAATTTCCTGTTCCTGATACCATTGAGTGCCTGGCATCGGCAAAGAATACCGCTTTCTTGCTCTGTGTTGAATAATACAAGTTGCTGCTATCACGAGTGCTTCTTCTTCAGCTTAGTAATTTCTAAAGAGCGTTTCTGTCGCGATGGATATCTGATGATCCTCTCTATCTCTGAATCTTATGATTATACCCGCATCACCATTCTTAGTAACGGAGCCATCTGTTAAGTCATGTTGTGTTCATGTAGTCGAACAGAAATTCATTTCTATAGATTTTTTTTAAGGAAAGCACTACGTACCTTGTGAATCTGATGCAAAAGCACCTGAGAAAAACCCGCAGCCATATAGGTGGTGCCTGGAAAAGCCCCAGACTAGCGACCAAAACGTCCAATAAGTTACACACCTTATGGTTGACTAC
The DNA here is from genome assembly GCA_034401795.1 of Chaetoderma sp. LZ-2023a. Taxonomy (NCBI): domain Eukaryota; kingdom Metazoa; phylum Mollusca; class Caudofoveata; order Chaetodermatida; family Chaetodermatidae; genus Chaetoderma; species Chaetoderma sp. LZ-2023a. Next base: position 107,307,420 of record CM067374.1, read on the forward strand.
ATGACTTGTTCCCCTATTGCATCATACACGTTTAAAACCATTATCTTAAAAGCCAGGTCTTAGAACCATCTGTGTATGCAATAAGAGAATTGTTTGGTAAGGTATGCATTGATTCCCTATACTCTTTAACAAAAGTTATCGAAAAGTTAATTTAAAAACCTCTCACCATTAACCTTATACTATGCATTCAAACATGCAATATAAGCTACCCAGTCACCCAGCTGCACGCACCAACACTCACCCCACTTACACCCCTGTATACATGCACGCACTCATACACGCACGCACGCACACGTATTCATCCACACACCACGTACGCATACATACACCACGCCAAACACACTCTCACAACCACCCTATATCTCCACCGCTATATAGTCTATTGCTATCTACTTCTCTTGGCTGTTTTGGCCGCCTTTTTAAAGTATTCCCACTATCCCTTCCATAGACCTTTCCACTCTATCCATCCATCATATGACGTCATAATTAACTACGTGACGTGTAGAATGACATCTTAGTCAATGACGTCATTATGACGTCATGAATGGCGCAGATAAGTAATTCACGAACACATAATTGAAGACGGACTATGCCTTGTTGTATGAATTGTATGTCTTTACGATTTAATAAAGATTCGATTGAATATTTTTGAAACTAATTTGACTGGGCGCTATTCCAACACACATCCAGTCAAATTAGTTTCAAAATATTTACCAGCTTATCTGTATAGTTTTCTGGAAATTGATAGTCACGGAGTTCAGGGATCGATGGATCCGAACACGAGCGATGTGTGGGTGGAGCTTAGCTAGAGGTGCACTGGACTTAGCAAAACTGGAAATGTCCATTAGTACCAGGCCATACTTTTCATTCATGGAGGTGGTTAGGAATATTCTTAATATTGGTTCCTCTCTAGCTATTTGCTTCCCATGTTGGGCGAAGCTTGCCATCTTATGTCATCGCCTACTCATCATATTCATTCTCAGGTTATTAGCATGATTTGTCGTACACATCTCAGCCCGCAGCAAGAGCTTTTATTCTCGTCTGTTTTCTAAGAAGTTTCCCCGTGCAACCATGGAAAGTAGTAGTAGTAGTAGTAGTAGTAGTAGTAGTAGTAGTAGTAGTAGTAGTAGTAGTAGTAGTAGTAGTAGTAGTAGTAGTAGTAGTAGTAGTAGTATGGTAGTAGTAGCAGTAATAGTAGTAGTAGTAGTAGTAGTAGTAGTAGTAGTAGTAGTAGTAGTAGTAGTAGTAGTAGTAGTAGTAGTAGTAGTAGTAGTAGTAGTAGTAGTAGTAGTAGTAGTAGTAGTAGTAGTAGTAGTAGTAGTAGTAGTAGTAGTAGTTATTTATTATTGTCAAGCAGTAGTTCTAGGAACATCTACATTCTAAAATTACTTATCCCAATCTTATCAATATTTATACTATTACCATTATTATTATTATTATTATTATTATTATTATTATTATTATTATTATTATTATTATTATTATTATTATTTACACGCTTATTTTTTCTATTATGTAAACCGCCTCTTGATTTGCACAAATGAACTGTCTTTGTTTGCAATATGGGAGACACGCCAACAAGAAATATCTTACAGTGCTCCCACTTTACCAAGAAAAAAACCCTTTGTTAAACCAGTTTGGTCACAGTTTCTATGCGTATCTTCGCTCATGTTCAGGACTTATCTATAGCTGGGCTGTCCATGTGAGTCTTTTGTCCAGAGTGATGTCAAAAGATCGGTGATTCCTCCATTCATCTGGACTGTCAATTTATGTGGTTTGCAGGTCCAGCTGCATATTGTGTGGGTAATCTCACCTTCGTTGATGGTCAGAAGCCACTGCTTGGTCCACCTTTTAAAATTGTCGAGCTTTTAAAAATATACCTACATGTTAAATAGTCCAGTTAGCTTCCATCTAGAAGTAATTGTATGTTATTGAGCTCAATAATAAAGTATAATCTTAGCAAAAACTACTCACTTGTTTTACCATGTCTCGCGTTATTCCCTCTCCGATAGTAACACCCTCCTCTGATAGTAATTTTAGGCGTTTTGCATGCAGTGTGTGGTCTAAGCTATGAGGGGATCTGATCTGTCACTCAAAAGTCAAGAATATGGCGCCAAAATCAAGTACGTCACTAGTTAGCTGATGTCACAATCAGAATGCCGCATAGATCCATTATGAAAAAGTCCGTCAGTAGTGACAGAATTGTATTTAATAAACATTATGTTGTATATTGTTTTAACTAAATTGACTGTGGGCTGTTGCTGTCATATGCAGCAATAAACGCCGCCACCACCCCCTTCCCCAGGCAAATTAATTTCAAATTATTCAATAAGTTAACTGTATAACTACCTTGAAATTAGGATTCTGGGAATTCATGGTGCAACGTATATAAATCGATTCCAACACGCGCATAAATGTGGGCGGAGCTTGACTAGAAATGGTTGGGGCATAGCTATAAATGGATGCCGCCATTGATCGTGCACAGAATCAACATTCACGATGTCAATCTAATGACCATATTGAATTGCACGCACGTAAGCATACATCCATCTAGCACGCTAATTTTCTTTGCACAGGATTTATAAGAATATCCCGGATGACATTTCAGGGGAGAGCCCCGCTCCCACCTACCACCACCGTGGGATTCCATGGGACCCGATTTGTAAATCAAGTAGTATGTTTTAGAACAATATGGATTTTCTGTTCAGGGTATAACGTCCATGTCGTAGGGGATGCATACATTACGCATGCAGGTTTTTAAAGAGAATTTCAGATAGGCCTTTAATTGGTCTGAAGTGTGCGGGCGGGGGGATGGTGCGTGCGTGCGTGCGTGCGTGCGTGCGTGCGTGCGTGCGTGCGTGCGTGCGTGCGTGCGTGCGTGCGTGCGTGCGTGCGTGCGTGCGTGCGTGCGTGCGTGCGTGCGTGCGTGCGTGCGTGCGTGTGTGTGCCTCGTTATAGGCTAACTATGTGCTATGCCTTTATCACAAAAAAAATGTTGTGGTAAAGGTGTTTGAGCTGGTACTGTCGGAGGACACATGCAGCACCCACTCAAAATGTTTACCTGACATCCATAATGAATTAACATCCAGAATGAGACCAATTTCAATAGGATATCCTCGTAAATAGCACGCCCAAATAATTTTGACAGATTTGACTCAATTGGTGGACCATATAGAGTGGTATTGCGACAAACTAATTTTCAAGATAGCCGTCGATGACGGTAATGGATCCTGCCTATGCTTCTCAAATTATTTTCCAAATAGTTGGCAGCGTATCGCGATAGATAGGCCCACCGGGAAATTGAGGTTTGGGGATTTCCTGGTTGAAAGGGTCAAATTGCGTCTTAAATGCTCAAATAACTGAGAGGTTAAATTAAAATTAAATTAAATTAAAATAAAAAATTAAATTGAGTATTAATTAGTGCACTTACCAAGAGAAACAGTTTCTCCGCTTTCTTTATGGCGGTACTTTCGCTATCCGATACAGCTCGAAATACGGGAGACATTTTCACGCAAGCTTTTATAACGTCCACACAATTACCCGTTTTGATACACAATTATTAAATATTAAGCTGATCTGTCTCGTTCAATTCCTTGTGTTGAGCACTCGTTTATGAAAACACAGGTTTTTTCTAAGATGTTGCTATTGCAGTTTTCTATACTGGCGGATTAATCTATTTCAAAGATGCGCTCTCAAACTTAAAATCGATGATCACCTGCAGGCCTATTTAAGATAGGTACCGTGTTTATTTTAGCGCTAACCGTTGATAACAATCAACTCTATTAATTGTATACAAACTTAAATATTGGTGACAAATCAAATCGTTAGATTAAAGTTTCAAAATTAAAAATATCCGCTGAGAGTTAAAATAAAATTATGATGCTATTCATATCTCGCCTCAAAGTTCGTATGACTTGTTTGAAACTTTCAATAAGTTTCTTGAACCACGTTGATGGCGTTGCTGTGATAGTAACAATGTCAATTCTGGAAGTTTTTGTGAATGAAATGTATATTTATACGCATGTACCCGTTCCCTTCTGTCCTCTGTCAATGGCTAATCCTCATGAATGCGCAAACAGATGTGTGGGCAGATGGTATGACGCAAATGGTGGACTGCTGTCGTCTGCCTGCTGTTATTGGGAGCCTACCGCGATTGTTCTTTCAAAGGTTTCTGGCAGACGACCATTAGTAGGGATATCGGAATTGCGAACGGTGATTTGTATAAATCCCCCGAGGGATGAGCGTTGATGCTATCTGCGGATAATGTCGTGTCCTATACACGGAATATATTAACTCGATCGTCGAAGAAATCTTCAATTCGGTACTAGCATTTTGAGAACAAGTATAGGGTCTACTTTGCAATTTCAAAACATTCATAGGCCTATAGGTAAGCACCGTAAGCTCCTCGAAATTTGGAAGCTAAATTTACTGGGGGCTGTTAGTGCCTAAGGCAGTATTAGCTAATTAGAGTCGATTTTTAAGCATTTAATAGAATATGCCTGTTGCATACAAAATAGAGAATTAACACCCGCTGTCCACTCATTGCGCTGAGATACTATATCTCCGTAACCTAGCTGGAATCGCAGGAAGAAGCAACACTTTTATGACAAACTGGCGAGGCATGGGCCTTGGAAACACGACAAAGATTAGAATCAAGCTTGGGAACTGAAGTCATGGCATTGTCAGGTCAAACACGCTTAGACTCATCCATCTATATACCTTCTTGTTCATGCTCACACATTGCCGTACAGCCAAACATGCATGGCACCGCATTTATGACCAAAAGCTAGTGGATCTTTAAGAATGACGTGGATGCAATTATCCGTCTAGAAGGACATCATATGGACTAAGACGCTTTTTTAGTTAACATAGTAAAGAAGTTGAATTTAGTTGTCTTTCGTGGCCACTTTTTTGTTGCGGCTGACAACTAGGAGAAGGGACGCTTCATGAACAGGCGTGATCTGAGACTGCTCTGACCGTGATCCGGTACTGTGGCAGATGTTTGGATAGACTGATAAAAAACTAAATTTGAATTCGAAAACTATTAAAAAATATTACCTTATAGAGAAGCTATAACCTTTTGTCATTTTAGAACATTGAACCATCAACTCGCAATAGAATCTAAAAGGTGGGTGGGTATTGACAGGGAGGAAAGATACACAAAAGAAAGAACACAATTTATACCTGATTACTATGTAAGGCAGAACACAACAGAGAAAACTCAAGGCCTGTTTGCGATCTGTAACAAACCAATACTGAATAGGTTATATAAATATCTGCGGCTCTCAAAGAAAAAAGACAGATCAGCTTCACAACAACAACAACAACAACAACAACAGCAACAACAACAACAACAACAACTGCAGCAACAACAACGACAACAGCAACAGCAACAACAATGACAACGACAACTACGATAACAACAACGACAACTACGACATTAGGAGCACCTCGGACACATACCTCTCTACTACGACCAACGCAACAACCACGGCTCCAGCACCAATATGCTACAATCATCACCACCACAACCGACAAGAACAAAGATGTTGACAACGACAAAGAAAAAGATGTCAAAACAAAATATTTCAAATACACAACGGCAGCAGCTAATCATAAAACAATTATAATAATAATAATAATAATAATAATAATAATAATAATAATAATAATAATAATAATAATAATAACAACAATAATAAAATAATGATTAAATGGCCTGTGTGAATAAAGAAAACTGAAACTGAACTGATAGCCTGGCATAGGTCTTGTTACGGGTCAATGCCGACTCGGAAGAGAAAAGGGAAACTCTATAGGTAAGGTTTGACGTGGTGGCCATTTTATAAAAGTTTAATTTAGAGTAGTTAAGATAGATTTTGACAATAATGAAGGAAAGTCATGGAGCTAGTTGTGAATATAACCGCGGCATCAAAAGCTTAATCCAATACTAGAGACTATACAATTAAAGAGGTGACCATTTATATAATGACATGTATAATATCTATAAGATTTTAAATAAAAGTAACTATCCGATTTTGCTAAATGAATAACAGCACCCAGTCAAATTAGTTACAAAATATTTAACAGCATGTTTATTAAATAGTACAGACATACAATTCGTACAACGTGTCGGACTATTAAGAGTTAAAGACGGGCCAAATAGGATCATTTATGACGTATTGACTATGACGTCATCCTAGACGCCACGTAGCTGATTATTACGCCATAAGACATCATATGATGGGTGGATACTTTGAAAAGGTGGATTGGATGATGGTACACATAGACAGCATTAGATAAAAAGATACAGGCAATAATAGAGAGATCCGATCTGCCACTCAAGTATATGATATCATAATCAATTACGCCACGTGTAGGCTGACGTCACAAGCAAAATGCATAATCAATTTTGTATCTAGCTCCGTGATGAACGTTGAAGTGTACGAATTGTGTGTTTTTGATGGATTTACTATTCAATAATCATTCTGTTGAATATTTTGAAACTAATTTGCCTTGGAGTTGTTGTTGCTTATCAGCCCCCAGTCAAATTTGTTTCAAAATATTCAACAGTTGTATGGTTAGCTTAAAATTGGGATTCTGGGAATTCAGGGTTCAATGTATAAAAATCGATCCCAACGCGCGCAACACTTGGGCGGAGCTTAGCTATAAATGGGCAGAGCTTAGCTAGAAATGGGCGGGGAATAGCTTGAAATGGATCCCTCTAATATTATACGCCATAAGATGGCCGCTAAATCCCCATATAAATGCAAATAAAAAATGAATCGAATTCTGGTTAGACGATATTGTCGAATCAATGCCAAATGTCACTTAAAAATCATCATAAAAATTGTATTTCCCATAGATAAAGATCAAAAACATTTGACTCGGAGAAAAAAATGCTTTTCGCGAAAAGTCCGAGTTAATTTATTCATATGATTTTCGCAGGAATTCTGTAATTTATATGCGAATATTTATTCGATGTCTCCCGCGGTTGTGCCATCCCGATTTTACGCTCATCGAGTTGATGAACTATTTGCTGCCAATCCTTCGATACAAGACAGATGGGCAATATGTGAATGGGATTGTCGAGGAATTGCGATGTCTGTGGGAGATGAGAGGGCCGGTAGATACATTCTAGTGTGCCGGTGTATAATTCACCTTTCCAGAGTATCCATCCATCATCTGACCTCGTATGACGTCATAATCAGCTCAGCGCGTGTATAATGACGTCACAATCATTACGTCACAAAGGGTTCCATACAGACCGTCGTCAAATCTCAAAAGGTCCGACACGTTGTATGAATTGTATGTCTTTGTAATTCTTTGCTATTTAATAAACATGTTGTTGAATATTTTGAAACTAATTTAACTGGGGGACCCAGTCAAATTAGTTTCAAAATATTGAACAGCTTACCTGTGTAGTTTTTTGGAAATTGATAGTCAGGGTATTCAGAGATCGATCGATCCCAACACGAGCGAGGTGTGGGTGGAGCTTAGCTAGAAATGGGCGGGCATAGCTAAAACCGGAAAGGTCCATTACGTTGGCAATTTACGCTCACTTCTGGTACATGCAGTAGCACTGTTTTAATTTTCTGACAGCCAGACAGTAACTACAGTTCAGAGCAGGAATGCTGGCAACTACGAGAGCAGAAAGTTCACTCAAAACATAGCTTAGTTACCGCTCTGAAACTTTTCCTGTACGTTTTTCCTAATTTTTGGACAACATAGATGACGCGATTGATAGATAGCGGTGAAGTCGGAGAAAGTCATGCTTTTCATGGAGGAAGTATTCAAATGACCGTCGTGAAAAGCCATAAAACAGTAGTATAATTACACGTTATTCTTGGAGATGCTTGAGATTTGTTTTCTTTGGTGTAGGCATACTGATGAACATACTGATAGATAGATGGATGGATGGATGGAGGGATGGAGGGGGGAGGGAGGGATGGATGGATGGATGGATGGATGGATGGATGGATGGGTGGGTGGGTGGGTGGGTGGGTGGGTGGGTGGGTGGGTGGGTGGGTGGTGGGTGGGTGGGTGGGTGGCTGGATGGATGGATGGATAGAAACATTTAACCCGTGATTGAAATTGGTAGTAATTTAAGACAACAGCAAATAGTTTCCATAATTTACACACTTAACGCTTTTAAGCCTCGATTATCAGTCAAGAACGGCTCCTGTTGCGGTCTTGAGAAATGTCCATTTACAGACCAAAGAAAATGGGTTTTTGACAATTTACCACCGAAATGACTGGCTCGATAAACGAACCAGTCATTACAGTGGTAAATTTTCAAAATGTCTTCTCCTGGACCGCTGTCGCTTAAAATTTATAAAACTTATACAATGGAGAGACCAGATCTGTCACTCAAGTATATAATAAACAATTACGTCGCTAGTTTTCTGATACCACAATATTCATATTGATCGCGTACAGTCCCGTCATAGAAATGAAAAAGTCCGCCACTAGTGTACGAACTGGATATCTTTGCTGAATTTATGATTTAATCAACATTCTGTTGAATATATATGGCCCACCCATCTCTAGCTATGCTCCACCCACTCTTTGCCCGTGTTGGGATCAATCGATCCTTGCAATCTCTGAATCCGATTTCCAGAAAACTATACAGGTAAGATGTTGAATATTTTGAAACTAATTTGACAGCAACAGCGGCCAGGCAAATTAGTTTCAAAATATTCAACAGCTTGTCTATTAAATGGTACAGACACTGACTAGCTATTAAGCCTTGAAGACGGCCTAAATCAAGCTTAACCAGGAAATACACATATGCCTAGTGTGCGTATATATATATATCGGGACGTTTCGTACCCGAGACGTTTCGTGCCAGGAACGATTCGTCCCTGGAAGATTCGTCCGGGTGGGTTCATCCCATTTTCTAAATGGGTCGATTCGTGCCATTAGTGGGACGGTTCGTCCCTATATAGAGGGACAGTTCGTCTCAGTTACTATATATATATATATATATATATATATATATACAGTATCTGAGACGAACTGTCCCTCTACCATTTGAACTCACTGGTGAGTAGAAATGATTGAACCGATGTTGAACTCTGTGAAAATCAAAGTTGCATTAATTGGTCTTTCACGAGTTTTGAATTAATCCCCAACCGGTTTCCGAAAAGATTTTAAAATACGTTTCTAAACGTCAGCCAAAGTCCCCGATCGACGCTGACCAAATTGGAGGATCTGCTTCTTTTGAAGAAAGACAGCAAAAGTTGACGGACAGATGATGGATGGACAGGCGGCTGAGAATCGCCACAGCATAAGCTCACTTGGCCATTCTGGTCAGATGAGCTAATAATTATAGTGCCTTGTTAGATGGTAACATATACAGAGCAATATATTTCCCTGGAGTCTGGAGGCTTAATACAGACTCAAGAAGCAATTTAGATTGAACATGATTTGATCATGTGTATCTTATCTCAATTAAATCTGCGTAAGCTAAATACATACATATTTATAGAATATATGCTTTGTAAGCGCATTGGGATCTAAAAGTACAGTATAGAGGGACAGTTCGTCTCAGTTACTATATATAATATAATATATAATGGCACGAATCGACCCATTTAGAAAATGGGATGAACCCACCCGGACGAATCTTCCAGGGACGAATCGTCCCTGTCACGAAACGTCTCGGGTACGAAACGCCCCGGAACCGATTATTGTATTCTGCGGCTGTAGTAGTAGAAACATCATACAGCTGCAATCAGTCTGTCTTCGCTTTTGATCACCGTGTCTTGTCCTCAGACAAAATCTTTTGCTGCTTCAAGTCCATTCGGCATACATGACCCGAGTGTACAGAGTTCTGCTTTCTTGAGGTCAACTCGCAACATGCCTAACATATTTATGCAATGACGTCCTCTCCTGACTTTATGTACATGCGCTAGTTCACAGTAGCCAAAGCTTTCTGCGCTAGTGTGTCTTCTGGCATCATTAGCTCATGGCCGAACACGGACCATCTTTGCCGGGCGACTTTTACGGGCAGAGGCGCTGTATTACACATCTTGCATAGCGCATCGTTGGAAATTATGGCAGCATGTCCCGCTACAAATCCTGAGATGAGGGATGACTACACCGATACACATATGTTGTGGCTCGTAGATGCTAGTTTAGTGAGTTTATATCTGTCATTGTCTTAATGAGACTAATGATGATCAAATTATATATTTCCATATGGCTTTACTGATAATGCAAGCTATCGCTTCTCTGAGAGTCTAATGATGTAATCTTCTCGGGTGTGGGGAGGGAGGGGGGGGGGGGCGCTGCAAGTACTGTGTAGAAACTATGCATTAGCCACTTGGATGGGTTGAAGGGGAAGGGCCAAGGGTTTTAAATAAAGTAAATTTACAAAAAGGTGTAAGTACGTAGGCCTAGGCTGTTCCGTACCCATGCCTCGCCCTAAATTTAGCGTGTAATAGTTTACATGAATAGTCATATTTTCACGGGAAGTCCATATTTCACGTTCACGCTAAAATTACGACGATGCAACCTGCCTGAGACCCAATGTTTTTTTTAAATAAAGATTTCAGGATTTAATCAAGCGCTGAGAGAAATAATTGGATGGGGTATAAGTGTCGTCGGCGGTAGTGGGGAAGTAAATGATGAAGATAATGAAGATACGTGTGATGGAAATTATGATGTTACTGTTGACGATAATCTAAGCAATATTGATGAAAATGATGAAATTATAAAATGACAATAATTGCTAATGACAACAATGAATATTTGCTGTTAATTTTTATTGTTAGGCCTATCGTCCTGAGGCTGATTTTCAAAAATGGCGTAGGACTAATTTAAGAGTTGGCTGCACCCCTTGTATAACATAGGCTTATTGATATTTTCTTTTGAGCTGGACATTAAATTTGTGATTTTAAAACTTTAATCAAAATTGTATTCGTCTGAAAACTTTAAATGTCGAACAATAGATTTGTTTGTGGAAGGCTAGTGCAAATTCCCGGAAAAAGAAGAAAAACTGAAATGTTACATAACTGATCCATTAAATAATTAGACTTGTTATAACTTGGTGAGCATGTGTCTTGTTTCTTGTAAATTCATCATATAGGGCTATTTTATGACGAAATATACAATTTTCTTCAGTAAAGTTTTAAACGATGATATTATAGTTTAGTATCGTGTTATGGCGATATGATCCATTGTATGGAATGGCATATTGACGCATGCTGGAATAATTGCATTTTCAGTTAAAAGAAAGATTACTAAGCTATGTCGAGTATGTAGACATATATTAGTATTTGAGCTATCAAAACCTAAATGAAGCAATGGACCCCCGCAGTCTTCAAATCTATTAATCTTTAAATTTCAGCTAGCTACGCGACGAAATCAAACAAAGCATCAATGAAGATATGAGTAATTTTAGCTACCCTGGCCAAAATGTCCAATTGAGCTTATGCCATGGCGACCGTCCGTTAAAAATCCATTCCCCAATACGTCCGCCCATCTGTCAACGTCTGCTTAAATGTATCTCTTCCTCAACCGCTTGGCGGATCTTAACTAAATTTGGCAGAAAGGATCCTATCATATAGAACTGCAATTCAGAACTTTGATTGCTCAATGTTTTGGGCCACCACCTTGGACTTTCTGTGAAATTGTCCAGCACCCTTAAAACGGTACCGTGCTCCTTATTGATCACTAGTCCGATTTCAATTAAACTTGGGTGGAATGATCCTATTGTGGAAGGATTAAACATATCAAACGCGAATTATGATTTGTCATTTTTTTGCAGCCATCTTGGATATTTTGAAAATGATGAGGCAATCCTTTAAAACGTATCTCCTCCTAAACCAAATTTGACTGAAAGGATCTTATGGTGTCCAGAACTTCTACAGCTCTACTCAGAATGTTGATTGGTCGATTTTATGAAATCATTTCCCTAAAACGCTCCCTCCCCTTAATCAATGACGCCATTTCAACAAAACTTAACATATCAAACAAGGATCTTGATCGGTGACATTTTGGTGGCCATCTTAGATATCCAAATATGTCCGGGAAATCGTCTAAAATAGTATTCCTAAAATGCCCGGCTACAATTTATACTTTTAAAACTTAAATTTTTATTTCTGGCCAGAACTGCTGAATTTCTGACACGTATATATAGGTATCTACATGTTGTACACGGTCTTTCTGTTTGAAATACCAATGTTTGAGCTCAGAGATACCAACACCTTAGGCCTCTTGTCTTTATTTCTAGATTAAGCTTACATGTAATGCATTACATATGATTGGGTATCGCTATTATCAATACTGCCCTGTAGGTGGGGCTTAGAATATACCTTCCGTATCCTCTGCGTGTCGTAAGAGGCGACTAAAGGAGGTAAGGGTGAGGTAACCCTGACAGAAACCTCGAGTGCTGAAGACGGAGGTTCCAGGCCGCACGGCGCACTCTAATAAACCATGGATCCACGCACTTAACGCTTATGATCATGTCGATAGTCACTTACAGGACTGGCGGTATGATCAGCGAACGAAAAGAAGAAGAAGAGCTATTATCAATATAGAAATCAGACGCTGACCAGCTAATAAACTTTACTTTTAGATCCCAATGCGCTTACAAAGCATATATTCTATAAATATGTATGTATTTAGCTTACGCAGATTTAATTGAGATAAGATACACATGATCAAATCATGTTCAATCTAAATTGCTTCTTGAGTCTGTATTAAGCCTCCAGACTCCAGGGAAATATATTGCTCTGTATATGTTACCATCTAACAAGGCACTATAATTATTAGCTCATCTGACCAGAATGGCCAAGTGAGCTTATGCTGTGGCGATTCTCAGCCGCCTGTCCATCCATCATCTGTCCGTCAACTTTTGCTGTCTTTCTTCAAAAGAAGCAGATCCTCCAATTTGGTCAGCGTCGATCGGGGACTTTGGCTGACGTTTAGAAACGTATTTAGAAATCTTTTCGGAAACCGGTTGGGGATTAATTCAAAACTCGTGAAAGACCAATTATGGCAACTTTGATTTTCACAGAGTTCAACATTGGTTCAATCATTTCTACTCACCAGTGGGTTCAAATGGTAAGTTTTGGTTCCGAAACCGCTTGGGGGTTAATTCAAAACTCGTGAAAGACCAATTATGGCAATTTGGATTTTCACAGTGTTCAACATCGGTTTAATCATTTCTACTCACCAGTAGTTGTCAAGCATTGATATTGTCGGCCTACTACTGCAATTCATACAATAAACAAGAAGGGAGATATTGTACTATTGATAATGCAATGGCTTTCTGCATATAACATGACAAATTATGCAAGATACTTGTCTGCATAATTCATATGTCCCGCAGATGATAAAACCTCCAGAAAGGCACCATATGCACATAATTTGGCAATGCAAGGTGCAAGGTGCATTCGCAACACCGCGATCGATCCTGTGAAAACCTCAACAGGACACTGAAACCTTAGATGTAATACCATCTGATCGTGTGTGAATTATAATCACCATGGCATTACTACAGGCACTGTGAGTGGACACCGCAACAGCATACCAATAGATGACTAATCTAATGGTCAGCATTATTATCAGAGGTGCTGGGTTGGCGTCATCTAGTGACTGAACGGGTGGGCACATACACTGAGATTTCAATTTAAAACCCAGAGAGACCATCAGATATATGGCAACTTCACCAGGTTCACTCAAAACAACAATTTTAAAACTCAGAAGATAAAAGAATCCACCATCCGTTCAAAAATCACATTACAGTCCACAGTTCAAGCGAGAACTGCCCACATCTATCACGTCGACATGGCAATAACAGAAGTGTGAACATATCTTAAATACATGCTGCTAAACAAGTTTGTCCGTGCCTTTAAACAGTCTGATATAATTGTTGCAGTGATGGAGATGGGACTCGGGGCCTTTCATCACAGCGTATGCTTAGAACAAGCGACTCGATAAAAATGTTCCTTTTTTTTAAATCAAATTGATCAATGGAGGAATCAAGTTAAAGTTATAACCCGCCCGTCTTTAGCTAAGCTCCACCCACAGTTCGCTTGTGTTTGGATTGATCGATTTCTGAACTCCCTGACCATAAATTTCCAGAATACTATACAGGTAAGCTGTCGAATATTTTGAAACTAATTTGACTGGGTGCTGTTGCTGAATATGGCCTATTATAAAATAGTAAACACATAATTCATACAACAATGCTTAGTCCATCATCAAGTAAGCATTCGTGACGAACTTAGGTTAACGTTAGTTGACTATGACGTCATATGATTGACTGAGAAACTGGAATATTCCAGTGCGTCTATTGGTACAGTTAAAGTGTAAGGTTTAAAACTCACTAAGTATAATCTCAGAGATATTACATCACAATTTCGCACGATATTTGTTGCGGATGATTGCTTATTAAGAGATTTTGAAGCTGCTATATGTACCTTGTATGGTCATGACCAAGGACAGGATTTGAAAAAATTGCGACATGCAATGTTGGGTTGATAACAACTGTCCCAGTCGCGTTATTTTATCCATGCCACTTATCAGCAGGCGATTTGGCACAATGGGCCTTTCTACTGTATCCATCCATCATATGACGTCATAATCAACTACGCGGCCTATAGAATGACATCACAATCAATGACGTCATTATGACGTCATGAATGACAGAGATAAGTACGTCACGAACGCATAGTTGAAGACGGACTATGCGTTGTTGTATGTCTTTACTATTTAATAAATATCCGGTTTAATATTTTGAAACTAATTTGACTGGGCGCTGTTGCTGCCATAGGCAACAACAGCACCCAGTCAAATTAGTTACAAAATATTCAACAGTGTAACTGTATAGTTTTGAAATTGATAGTCAGCACATTCGGGGATAGATTAATCCCAACACGAGCGAGGTGTGGGTGGAGCTTAGCTAGAGATGGGCGGGGCATAGCTACAAATGGAAAGGTCCATTGTTTAGTCCGACCTGTAGTTCATTTTACACATAGCAATGGGTGGTCAGTTAACAAAGAACACGTCACAAGACTGGACCTTCTAGAAGCACTTTGCCACTTTGGAATGTGTTAGTTATAAATGTCAAAGATGTTGTAGTGTTCGGTGCCCGTGTATGCTTCATCATTTCAGAATGAGTTGCGCAATGAAAACCGTCATTCAACAGTTGTAATAATTCATTCAGTTATTGAGAAATGGATATTGTTCTAGACTTCTAATTGGAGTAGGCTAGTTAGTATGTGGTCACATACCATAGTAACTGATACAACCCATTTGCCAATCATTGATACTATGCCTTTGCCAATATTTTAGGGCTGTTTCGAAATTCATGAATCCATTTCCTTACTCAATCATATGACGTCATAATCAACTACGTGACGTGTAGGCTGACGTCATAATCATGACGTCATGAAAGACTCAATATAGTCCGTCTTTAACATGTAACAGTCCGACCCGTTGTACGAATTGTATGTCTTTACCATTTAATAAACATTCTGTTGAATATTTTGAAACTAATTTGACCGGACGCTGTTGCTGCTTTAGGCAGCAACAGCACCCAGTCAAATTAGTTTCAAAATATTCACTAGGTTTCTATGCATGGTTTTCTGCAAATTGATAGTCAGCCGTTCAGGGATCGATCGATCCCAACACGAGCGATGTGTGGGCAGAGATCAAGTAGGGATGGGCGGGACATAGCTAAAACTGGAAAGGTCTATTGTGGTAGGGGTACTCAAATAAATATATCTTTTTTTATAAATTACATCATTTTCATGAATCTACCTACACAGCTTGGAGCTGTACCTTCAGGGTTCAAAGAAAAAGAAAATGTTAGGAAACATGTTGCACTAAGGGTGAAACGAAAATTACATTTTCCAGAACAGCTCCAGGACTAATATTAGTGTTGACCAACGATAAATAATTATGCTAATGGCAAACTGATCAATCCACGCGATGAGATTACTAAAGTGTTATAACGCTGCAAGGTCAACTAGCCCTAAGTGGAATAAATGCATCCATTCATTCAGATTTGTGTGCACACGTCGATGCAGATATGTATATAGGCAGGAAGCCGGACAGGTAGGCAGGCAGGCAGGCAGACAGGCTGGCTGGCTGGCTGGCTGGCAGGCAAGCAGGCAGGCAGGCAGGCAGGCAGGCAGGCAGGCAGGCGGGCGGGCGGGCAGGCAGGCAGGCAGGCAGGCAGGCAGGCAGGCAGGCAGGCAGGCAGGCAGGCAGGCAGGCAGGCAGGCAGGCAGGCGAATGGGACGACAGATGTGTGATTGGACGGATTTAATCCTTTAACCCTTTAACACTAAAATTTGTTCAAGAAAATTTAAATTTTCTCATAGAAAATGTCTCTTTGCAGACTAAGAGCAGACGATTTTTGAAAATTTACTACTGGAATACCTGGCTCGATAACCGAGCCAGGAATTTCAGTGGTAAATTTTCAAGAATAGTCTTCTCCTGGCCTACAAATGGACATTTCTCAAGATCACGGCAGAAGCCGTTTTTTGGCTGATATGAGAGTTAACGGGTTTAATGCGTACAAAACTGCTTCTGCAATGGTATTTTAGAAAGCTCCATTTGCCGAATAAAAGTGCGCTGTTTTAGAACAGATTACTGAAATGACTACCTCTGTGACAGACCATTCCAGCGTCAGTCACGTTGGTCTACAAATAAACATTTCTTATGAATGGTGACCATTCCAACAGTCGTACCGAGTTTCGTAATCTGTTGACAAAATCAGACGGAGCCAAGCCCCGCAAACACAGCATAATTTGATAGAAAGCGATAACGGTCGCATTGATATACATGGGAATGGTAATCGCTTGCGTGGGATGCATGATTAAGATGGGTTTTATTGAAGATATCGGCTCTATTGTGCTAATGGAGCAAATCAACTGTAAGGAAATTAGCATTGTCCATGATGAGTATTGCATGTACAAATGGGAGGCGAATACAGCCAAACCCTGCATGGGATGTGATGTGGGGGGGGGGGGGGGTGTCAAAAGGACGGTCCTTTAAATTCTACAGCATCAACACTCAACACTGCCAGTAAAGACAGATGGACTCTAGGGTAATTTTGGCTGTAATGGCGTTGAAGGTGATATGAAACGGCGATATACTAACCATTTTTCACAGGGCACGTGCGATTTAGATGAGGGAGGGAGGCAAGGAGAGAGCGACCGAGGGGAGGCGGCGGGAGGGAGAGAGCAGCACACATACCACCACCACCACCCAGCCCACCCATTCAGCCATATAGCCCCACGAAACCAATATCTAGCTGAGACAGCATGCGTCAGATAAATCTTGGAGTGGATCTTATAGGTCCCCCTCCCACAGTTAGAGGGTCCGCGGATCTTCTCACAAAAATACTTTTTTCAAGAGAAAATGAATAAAATAGAATAATTTTACAACCAACATATTTTTACCTCCAGAAGTGCAAGAGAAGTAGTCTGAGAGCGTCTAGATTTCAAATGCACGGAGCCGTGCTGTAATCGATCGATCAATGAACTCTCTCACTATCAATTTCCAGTAAACTATACAGTTAGCTGTTAAATCTTTTCAAACTAATTTGACTGGGTATAGACAGAACCCAGTCAAATTAGTTTCAAAACATCCAACAGCATGTTTATTAAATAGTAAAGACATCCAATTCGTACAACAACGCTTAGTCCGTCATCAATTAAGCATTCGTGACGAACTTAACTATGTCATTCATGGCGTACTTGATCAGGGTTCCAAGCACTTTTTCAAAACAAAATTCCCTTAGTTTTCCATGAAAATTTCCAAAATTGCATGACAAATATTTTCACTTGTTGAGAAGTCAAGAAGTGGTTGCATAAAAAAACCTAAGGTGCTGAGAATATATAGTGGAGTATCCAGTTTCGGCGAGGCTCTAGTTTTGGTGAACTTTCGTTACGCACGCGCTGTGTAACAACACAAGTTCTCATGAAGTCATAATTTGGTAGTCAAATAGTACAGTAAGTATCTGTTCACCTGAGATGTTCTGAACTAAACTCATTTGACTACTTACGGCTCGAGACTGATGAGCAACCGTGATGGTGCCTAAACTGCAACACATCATTCTTTCCATATAACAACATCAAAGACGACACTGATTACATGCTTGCAATCACCAACCCACATGTAAATTACAATTATACAGAACACATCCACGACCTCATTCTAACCCCATTTAAACTAAATACTAAGAACTATAGTGAAATCAACTCAAACGATGCTAGAAATGACTTAAACATACCATCACAAACTACAAACTTCTAAGTAAATTTAATGAAAGCATAATAGAAAATAAAGAAACATTACCTTCTCACTTATTCATGCTAACACCCGCTCAATACTGAAGAACAATGACAAGTTACACAATTTCCTAGATATGAGTGCACATGAGTTTGGGATTATTGGAATTAGGGAGACATGGATAAAAATAGATTCACCGACTACCCTTGTTAACAAAAACAATTATACATTTATTGAAAAACACCGAACTAACAAGATTTACAAGGATGGTGTTGGCGGTGTAGACATGAACATAAAAGATAACATTCAGTACCTTGAGCGTGAAAGACTCTCCATAGCCGAAGAACACATTGAGACAATATTCATTGAAATTCCAATACAAAAAGGTAAAAATAACATCATTGGTACAATTTATAGGCCTACTGGCAGTGACTGCAACACATTCATCGAATCACTAGACAAAATTCTAGATATAATTCAAGCTGAAAACAAGACAGTTACATCCTACCTCATGGATGATTTCAATATTGATCTGAAAATACAGAACTGTTGTCAAACAAAAGACTTCATCAACCAGTTAAATACCTACTTCTACTATCGGACGATAACTAAACCAACTAGATTAACCGAATCCACGGCCACTGTCATTGACAACATATTCTGCAATAACATTAATCAGAACATTAACAAAACCCAGGTCGGAATTTTTGTAGCTAACATTTCAGATCACCTACCAATATTTTTACTAGAAAAACAACAAACATTTCAAAAAAGATTTGAGCGTGAAAAATTTGAATGCAGAGATTACTCTCAGGTCAATATTGAAAATTTCAAAAGGTTCATGTCAGAGGTTTACAGGTATACAGTAATAGACATACATTCATGTGAACATGCCTACAACAAATTCCATGATATCTGTACAACCTTATTTGAGCACAGCTTCCCCCATGAAAGGAAAGAAACGGCATAAGCACAATCCTATTAAGCCGTGGCTCAGGAATGGACTTATAGCTGCTTGCCATAAAAGACATCAACTATATTTAACTTTCATCAAGTGTCAAACAAAGCATAACGAAATCCTATTAAAAAAATACCGAAATAAACTAGATCAAATAATAAAAAGGGCTAAGAAAACATATTACCATAATAAACTTGAGCAGTCAAATAACGACATAAAAGAGACATGGAGAATTATCAAATCACTTCTAAATAAGACAAACAAAGCGCAACAAACACAATTTCCCCATAATAACAAGCTTTTTACAGACAAACTCGAAATTGCTAATGGATTTAATGATTATTTTGTCAATACAGGCCCAGAATTTCCAAATAAAATTCATTCAACTTCTACCAGCGATTTTACCGACTACCTCATAGGCAGCCATCAGTCATCTTTCTTCAGCCACCCTACTAATACAGAAGAAATTCTTAATATTTTAAACACATTCAACCCAACAAAAAGTGCTGGCATCGATGGCTTTAAATGGCGTATCTTTAAAATCTGTGCAGAGGATATACTTATTCCACTCATCCACATCTGCATTCTATCCTTAGTGCAAGGTATATGTCCAGCAAAACTAAAAGTAGCCCGTGTTACACCAATATACAAAGCCAAGGATTCTACTAACTTTTCAAATTACAGACCAGTCTCCATACTTCCACTTTTCTCAAAACTCTTAAAACGCTTAATGTATAATAGACTGATAAACTATTTGGATCGAAAATCAATTTTATATAAATCACAATATGGATTCCGTGAAAAGCACTCAATGCTTGCAATAGTAGAAATGACAGAAAAAATTATTGACTCCTTAGAAAAAAAGCAAAGTATAATAGGCACTTTTTTTACCTCTCGAAGGTGTTTGACACAATTAACCATAAAATCCTATTAGATAAACGTGCCTATTATGGTATAAGAGGCTGTGCACTAGATTGGTTCCAGAGCTATCTAAGTGAAAGAACTCAATGCGTACAATTTAATGCAGCATGCTCTGAAACCAGGAAACTAACTTGTGGTGTTCCTCAGGGATCTATTCTTGGTCCCCTGCTGTTCCTTTTATATATGAATGATTTACCAAACCTCTGTAAGCGCTTGTCACTAATACTGTTTGCTGATGACACCAATGCCTTTTGTTGCGATGAGAATAGAGATAGGTTATATGCAAGAGTAAATAAAGAAATGGAAGAAATTACAAATTGGTTCTCAATAAATAAACTATCATTAAATGTCGATAAGACTAATTATATGTTTATAAGGAAAAATTAGTTACCTCTCCGGGATGTAGAAATTGTTTGAGTGTAGCTTTCGTGACCATCTCGGTCACTTCTTCAGCACTAACTGACGGTCGCTGGCAACGTCACTCTGGTCAGATCTTGTGGAGTCACGTGACAGCATGGACTGGTAGACTGCTGGTATACGGTATACATCCCGGAGAGGTAACTAATTTTGCCTTATTATGAATCACCCTGTGATCGGGACCAACTTTTTCGGAAATAATTATATGTTATTTACAAACATGACGAAACCAAAAAAAAAGTGAAATTCCAAAAATCTACATTAACAATAAGGAGATCGAAGAAGCCCCATTTGCTAAATTTCTTGGAGTATACTTGGACAAACATCTGACCTGGGCTAAGCAAATTGAAATAGTTACGGCAAAAGTGGCCAAGGGTGTAGGTGTTATCCAAAGACTAAAGCCGTACATGACACCAGACACTGTTAAAACTCTGCACTGCACACTTGTCCTCCCTTATCTCACCTACTGCAATGCTATCTGGACTGCAGCACACAAGAGCAAACTAACAAAACTCCAAAACCTTCAAAAAATGCATAAAACTCTTTACTAAACCAGCAGTGGGCCAGAATATATTCAAAACGGCGAAATTACTTAAACTCAAAGATATCGGAAAACTCCATGTACAATATTGTAAAAGACTTTCACCACAATGCATTGCCACAAACCATAGCCTCCAACTTTACATCAACACTGGCATCCATAGATACAATACTAGAAATAAATATAATCTACATACCAAGTTCACAAGAACGGAAACCGGAGCACAACGCATTACAATAACAGCCACAAAATTATAGAACAGCACCAGCACAAAGATACGGGAACAGATCCTAAATAGAAAATCATTCAAGAAAATTGTCAGGGAGTCCATACTTGGCGGGTACTGATGTGTAGTACATTTGAACTCGCCAATGTAAGGACTCGCTGATAATCAACCCTAACTAAAGAACATCAGTTTACATAGCAAAGCGATTTCCTACCACCTACCACCTACCACCACTACTACTACTACTACTACTACTACTACTACTACTACTACTACTACTACTACTACTACTACTACTACTACTACTACTACTACTACTACTACTACTACTACTACTACTACCACCTAATACGACTACTACTTCTACTACTACTACTACTACTACTACTACTACTACTACTACTACTACTACTACTACTACTACTACTACTACTACTATTTCAGATTGTGATTTAATACTCCCCATTTTATCAATCCGACACTACTATAAAATATCGAAGTCACACCTACCAACAACTTCTCACCCCAAATACCACTGTGACTTTGTTGAGCACCGCCACCCCATCCCCCTCTCCCGCCTCACACCCCCCACCCATCCACACCCACTCCCCCCAAACTATACCGTATTAAAAAAATTACCTGTATCTACAATCAAAAATCCTAGTTGCAATCTAAAAGACCCTTTATATGTAGAATACACTACATGTAGAACAATCTAGGCTTGTGCGATTATTGCGTTGAGTGATCGCGATCGACTATAAAAAATAATCGTGAATACTCGATTAATCAGCGTGGATACAACTTACCAAGACATAACAACAAAGAATATCAATGACGAAAATTACAATGGTGTTTAGAAAAGTCCATTTGCAGGGCACGAGAAATCGAGCCAGGCATTCCAGTAATACATTTTCAAAAATAGTCTTGTCTTGCCATGCAAATGGACATACATACACTAAGCAAACTTTCATGTTTTTTATTACCGGTCACATTAAAAAGTAATTGAACGTTAGGTTTTGAAATATTTTATGCAATAGAAAATCTTCACGATTATTTGATCATTTAATTTTTAATCATATAAATTCACGATTTAAAACATAATCACGATTTTCGATTTTCGATTATGTAATCACGCAAGCCTAGAACAATCATGACAATATGGTACAAAAAATAGATGTTGTGCCGTCCTGTGTTGTGTGTTTACTCACAGATGTCTGTATAATTAACTATCACCTTATAAAATGTAATGTTTTGTTTTGTGTGTAGGGGGTCCATCTACTCATAGACTCTGCCTTTGATGGACTGCCCAATTGTAATGTATGTATGTTGGATATCAATCATGAAATAAATAATCTTGAATCTTGAATCTTGAATCAAGTTCTCATGACGTCATAATTTTGTAGTCAAATAGTACAGTAATTATTGGTAACGCTTACTGCGTTTCCCTTCAAAATGCACTTTAAAATGTTAAGTGAGCAGTAAATCAACTTTAGCATGTAAAAATGTCCTATTTTCGTATTACTTTTTATCATATGCCTTTAAATTGTATTTTAAATAAAAATCGTAATTTTTTATTCAAATAT
The DNA here is from genome assembly GCA_034401795.1 of Chaetoderma sp. LZ-2023a. Lineage (NCBI taxonomy): Eukaryota > Metazoa > Mollusca > Caudofoveata > Chaetodermatida > Chaetodermatidae > Chaetoderma > Chaetoderma sp. LZ-2023a. The sequence continues at coordinate 107,330,318 of CM067374.1, forward strand.
TGGAAATTTTTCCCCATCGTCTGTTTTATTTATACCACGTGACCAATGTCAAATCCATACTGGTCAGGGTGTTTCAAAAGTCAATAGCGCGGTGCCTGTTCTTAGCACATCTTTATCAAAATCAATGAGAATATGCATAGTATTATTCAATAACTTATGCATATTTCAATTTGATGCTTCAGTAATTAAACCATCACAACTAGCTCCAGTCTGAGGAACCATCACACCGCCACCACACGAGAAAAGAACTAGAAAATGACAAGTTACCTTGAAATTGGAATTTTGGGAATGCAGTATTCAGTGTTAAACTAATGCACGTACAGGATATAGATATAAATATATACCACTATATTTCTCTAGGGATAGGCTTACTCTTCAGTTAATCGGTCAAACTTATATATCACAGAACTTGATTCTCAAAATGTTTGTATATGCCCCCTATTTGATTTCGCAATTACATACTGTAGATATGGGAGTGTCTTTGTGGGAAGTCATGACCCCGTTGGACATCTTATATGTACGAGTAAGCCCTGAGCGAAATTCATGTTTGTATACCAGGTGAGCTAAGAGACTACGTCACCATGTATATTAAGATGCACTGATCAGCGGCTATGGTTAGATATGTTACCAGCACTGATCATCATCTATAATTAGATGTATTACCAGCATCTTATTATTTGGATATATATTATCAGCACTGGATGACTGGCAGTAGGTACGTCAGCTAGTGCGCAGGTACAGCTTCGCAGAAACTGAATCGAGTATGACTCATGATGGTTAGCACCAGGTTGGAATCAATCAAGGGATTAGATATGACAAACGGACTTAGTTAGTTACGTAGCGGTCTGTGTTCTCACGGAAGCGTGGGAAAAGATAAGCCGAAAATAATCCGGCTATGAGGAATGGTAACTCGTGTGCCAATTAACTCTAGCATTCTACAGGTTATCGGCTAATAGGTAATGAACATGACATGGACATTGTAGCGTCCTGTAGGCATTAGGTACACAATCGAAAGTTATTATCAAAAACATATCAATCGTAGAGGCGTGCTAATCCACCAGTAAGCCTTGTTATCAAACAAGCATTCGTCATGCTTGGCAGGTCATCCGTCAGAAATGGCATGGTAATCCAACAGGAATCCTAAACATGGTTAGGTAAATGACAGATCCCATCACTCCAGAACCATCCCAACCCGCAGGTGCTAGGTAAAAGGGCACCCTCCCCAGGAGGGAGGGTCGGTGCTTTGATTGGTCAAAGTGATGTCATAATCCAATGAGAATCAGAGCAACCTACGGCGGTGCGAAACCAAGATGGAGGGAGAATAGAAACTGAGATAGTATATAAGGGGGACTTTAACTTTAATCGAGAGTTCGGTCCGCCTCGCACCTTGTGAAACGCTCTTGCTGAATGGCTTTAAGTAGGCAAGAGCTGGTTGAAGTTTGGGAAGTTTAGGAAACATTGATTGAATTTATTTATTGCTGTAAATACGGAAACTGGTAATAGCATAAATTGCCAAACTTTGTAGGTTTTATTATACAGTTAAAGCTAGAAATAAAACGATCACCTTGAGTGTAATCCAAGGCAAAAGATTGGTGTAGTTCGTTGTTACTCTGGAGAAAACGGAAGACCACCGTGTCGAACCAACCACTCTGAAACGCGCAGTCCGATCAGGCCCAGGCACTTCTATAAATATCGTCAGGTCTCTGTACCTACGAGGCGAGCTAGTGTCGTGCTCCATCTTCGTCGATAAAACCGGTTGTCGCAGCAGCCAAACATACAAGGTTGTATCAACGAAGGAGGAGCCCACAAATAAGTGAGTGAAGAGGATCGGGAAATCTGCAGTGGCTTCACCAGCCAGGATCCAGAGTGTCAACAGTGAGTAGATAAAGTTTATGGCCCAACCAGAAACACCGCTCTCCAATTCAGCCATCATATTGAAAGACGTCGCTGACCGCGTACAGGTATTCCTAGATGCGGCCAAGTTATCCGACAGCACCCGGATCACCCAGCATCGTGAGTATCGCGAGGGTTCCGCTGTAAAGATCACCACCGAGGTAGTCTGCCCCAAGCAGCCCCGTCTCCGAAGAATTGTTATTGACCTTCATTATAAGTAAACCTAGAATGGCAACGGGACCCAAGAGAAACGCTGAACCGTCCCTGCCCCCCATGGAGATACCGGGACCACCCCAGCTGAGACCGGAGACCATCGCCGCTATGCAGACGATGGGCGTAGCCATGGCGGGGGCCATTGTCGAAAGCAGCAATCGTCGGGAGGCCGAGCGTGTGTACCGCAGAGAAATCATGGACACGATATACCGCATTGAGCCCTGTGACGGCGTGGTACCAGAGGAGGTGAGGACCTTCCTCGATGAGACCCGACGAGCGTGGGTCGCGAATGAAGGCAGACTAAAAGGCATACCTGCCTACGTTATCACCCGAGCGGCAAGAGGCCAGCTATCGAGAGCCATCGACGGGTTTTTAGTGGGGAAGGTAAGAGAGGATGTCACCTTCGACGACTTTCATGAATATATAACTTTGAATTTCGTGTCAGCAAATGAAGGGGAGCGAATCAAGTATGATTTGGAGGGGGTCAGGCAGAGGCGAAACGAGACGGTCATCACCTTCAACAGGAGATTTCGAGAACTAAGCGCCCGAGCTTATCCTTTCGAGAACGCCGATAACCGTAGGACCATCTTGGGGATCTATCTCAAGGGACTGTCTGACCACCACCTAAGCCAGGGAATCGTCAGGAAGAAGGCCACTACGTTGGCCCGCGCCATCGAGATCGCCGAGGAGGAAGCCACCTGCGACGACCTGCTCTGCGCGATGAAAATAGATGACAGGCAGGAGGAGAGCATGGAAGTGAATATGGTGGGCCCAGAAGACGAAAGAGAGATCTGGAGCGTGGTGCGAACATTGAAGCAGCAGATTGCTCAGCAGAGCAAGATGATCGAGCAACTGTGTGGCTTGGTCAGCGACCTGCAGTTACGGGAACAGAAGCCCGTAACTGGGGCCGCCAAGCCCGAGAAGAAGGCCGCCCTGCCAGCTAAGCCACGCGCACCACCATCGCCCCGACCCACCAGAGCCAGCAGGGACCCACAGTACGTAACCTGCTATAACTGTGGCCAGGTTGGCCATTACAAAAGCGACTGCCAATAGGCGATGCAGCCATGACAGAACGTCAACCGGAAGCCTGTCCCGCGACCCAAGCAGCCACGACGAGCATTGCCAGTGACATGTTTTAGCTGCGGGAAGGAGGGGCACCTGGCCCGGGATTGTGGGACGTTCAGAAAGTATGTGAGCGACCGTATGCGAGCGACCGTGGGGAAATGTTTCAGCTGCGGGCAAGAAGGTCATTTCGCTCAGGACTGCCCGGAGTATGGACGGGGACCCACAAACAGTTCCACCCCACGAACACCGCCAGGTAATCCGATGCGGAGGGCCATCAAGCGGCCACGCACCGACGACATGGACTTGGACATCATTGACTGACGGCATCCGGAGAGAAGTGTCACACCACGTGACTGTTCAAGGAACCTCCGGAAGGATATGAACAATCGGATGCATGATCGGGACGAGTATACCGACTGCGATGGATTTGTGCTGACCGGAGAAGGGACGGATGAGCATGGCGGTTATTCATACGGTGTCGGACAGGACTCATCCTCCCGTCGAAATAGTTATGCCGAAGTAGTCAGTGGACAGAGGAGTACGTCAAACGACAACGGAGGAAACCGTTGGTGAATTCACCGACCGAGTGGTTTCTAATCCATCGAAAATGGATAAAAACGGTCCAACGAATCAGGGTGAGTACTTGCATGCCTTAGTGGATACTGGTGCTAGTACATCCTTGATTCGCAAGGATATGTGGCGTAGCATGTTGAATGCTAGGCCATTGAAAAGAGCGAAGACGCTCTTGGCAGTAAATGGTTCCCCAATAGAGCTTTTGGGGGAAACTCAAGTAAAATTCAAGAACGCCCATCCTATTCCGAGTACGGTAGTAGCGAGAATGCGGCATGAATGTTTGCTTGGTGCAGATGCTTTGCACTTTGGAAATGCAAAGATTGACTATCAGGCCAAAGTAGTAGTATGGTTTGGCCAGGTATATCCCTTTAGATATCCCTATAGGGAGCAAATAGATTATGTATATGAGAGTTGCAAGGAAACGACCGGATATAAAGCTATCGACAAAGTGCTTGAGGACTTTGCGGATAACTTTGATATGGCTCGTCCAAACACTTTAGGTTTAATTCCCTAAGTAAAATGTACGGTACCAACAGGAAATGCGTTTCCTATAAGGCAGAAAGCCTACCGTCTACCGCTGGCCAAGCAGTATGTGGTCAAAAACCAAGTGGCCGAGATGCTGGCAGCGGGCATCATAAGACCGTCGTCATCACCGCAGGCGTCGCCCATTACATTAGTTCCTAAGAAGGACGGTGACACCAGATTTTGTGTCGACTACAGGAAGTTGAATTCTGTATGTTGGAAAGACAGTTATCCATTGCCAAATATAACGGATATTTTTTACTCGATGCGCGGCGCAACAATATTTTCGACTATGGACTTGAAGTCTGGCTATTGGCAGATACCAATGGACAGCCAAGACATAGAGAAAACAGCGTTCGTCTGCAGTGAAGGTTTGTTCGAATGGATTCGGATGCCTTTTGGTTTTTGCAACTCAGGTGCCGTATTTCAGAGGGCAATGAATGATATTTTCCGAGAATTCGTGGGAAAATATTTGCATGTTTTTGTCGATGATGTAGTCGTATATTCAAGAAATCCGGCTGAACATGCACAGCATTTGCGCAAGGTTATGCGTAGGATTCAGGAATACAATTTACAGGTTAAGAAAAAGAAATGCGAGTTTGCCCGTGAGTCTGTGGATTTATTGGGGTATCGTGTTTCGGCACAAGGAGTGGCTCCTCAGGTTCAGAAGGTCAAGGTCATAAGAGAGATGTCATCGCCACGCGACGTGGGGAAGGTGAGAAGTTTCCTTGGAGCTACAGGTTATTACCGCTCTTGTGTGCAAGGCTATGCCGAAATTGCTAAGCCTTTGATCGAGTTAACTAAGAAATATAAACGTTTTGAATGGGGTAAGGAGGAACAGCAAACGTTTAAGAAATTACAAAACTTGCTGTGTAGTGAGACGGTTCTCACCTATCCAAATTTAAATGCTCCGTATAAGCTGTATACTGATGCATCTAGCTATGCGATAGGTGCAATATTGGTACAGGTAGACAGTAAGGGTATAGAACGAGTGATACAGTATGTAAGTTCTACCCTGAAGGACAGTCAGCTAAACTGGCCCGTAATAGAAAAGGAAGCTTATGCTGTGATATATGCACTAAAGAAGCTTATGCCTTATCTATTTGGTGCGCAGTTCACCGTGTATACCGACCACAAACCCCTAAAGAGTTTGTTTGTGGGCGAGGTTAAAAACACGAAAGTGCAGCGCTGGGCGGTGCTGATTGCCGAGTATGGATGTAAGATAGAGTACATCCAAGGCTCGAAGAATATTCGAGCGGACATGTTGTCCAGGTTACGTCGTCCCGTGGAGATAGCCACCCTAGACACAGGCGATTTTGTCATACCGGATGTAGACGAGGGTGCGTTACCGCATGTCCCTCTGGAGGTATTTGACATTCCCTATGACGAATTGTGTGCCGAGCAGACCAAGGAATACACGAAGTTGTTCAAGAATACCCCGGAGGAGTAAATGGTCAAGAACGGTATTTTATATTCTTTAATTACGCCTTCAGCGTTGGACGCTGAGTACCCCAGAATCATGTTACCTACCCTGTTCCGTGAGAAAGTGCTCCGGATGGCTCAAGAACGAGCCGGTCACAAAGGTCTGCAGAAGACCATCGGTATGGTAAGAGATTCGTTTGTATGGACGTCTTTAAGGAAAGACGTGGTACGTATGCTAGAGACGTGTACGATGTGCCAGGTCAACCGACCCGTCACTACCCGACCAAGGTACAGTGAGATGCCCATGGCTAATTATCCGAGTCAGATAATCGGCATGGATTTGATAGGTCCACTGTTAGAGTCCAGTAAAGGTAATGTGTATATCATAACGATAGTCGATCACTGTTCTGCGTGGGCAAAAGCGTATCCGATTCCGGCTAAGATGTCGTAAAACGTTGAGGACAAATTCTTCAACGAGTACGTCACACGTCATGGTGTCCCTGAGATCGTGATAACCGATCAGGGAAAAGAGTTTTGCTCTAAGTCGCTAGAAGAGCGATTTAGAGAGCATGGGATCGACCATAGGAGATCGAGTCCCTACCACCCACAAACTAATGGGCGTACCGAGAGGTTTAATCGCACCCTTAAGGACTTAATCCAGAAAGGGGTGAACAATGCTTCTCGCACGTGGGAGGACGAATTGGGTACGGCTTTAACCACTTACCGCAGTACTCGTCATTCCACGACAGGGTATACGCCATTTTATCTGACATACGGTCGACGGGCAAGACTTCCGTTTGCTATTCCGATAGACGCATCGCAGGATTTGGGTGAGAGACTGACCTGTCTCAACAATGCCCTACTGCGTGCTCGCACGGAAACGGCTAAGTCTCGTGAAGTCCACCAGGAACAGATTGACAAGCATGCAAACGCTGGTATATTTAAGGTGGGTGATTCAGTGGTCGTGAAGGCGGAGGAACGGATGAAGTTGACCTCGCGCAGTGACCCCGAATATGAGATCTTTAAGATCAACGGGCCAGTGGCTCATGTCCGGCATCAAAGGTCTGGGGAAGGTGCGCGTACTGAATATATCTAAGTTACGTGTAGTCGACTCAGAAATGTACTGGGACAAGGTATGGCCACGCCCTGTTCGTAACCCTGTGAAGGGTACGAAAGATAGCCATCATCCCAGGGTGATGATGATCCCAAGGTCCGAAGAAGGGCCCGAGTCCGACCCTAGGGCAACCCCTGGTAAGAGAGCTCGTAGGAAGCGACCAGCTTCTGATGATGAGCAAAGGGTGAGCAAGGTGGGTAGGATGGTTGATAATAACATCAGTCAACCTGGCACGAGTGAGACTCGAAACCATGAGTCACCAATGGAAACTCACGTGACTCCTCCGCCGGTAGTGATGGATAGTTTGGAGGAGGCACCCGAGAGTGTGCCGGAACCAATGGAAACGCTGCCAGCGCCGCGCTACTTTATGCGCAAACGCGGTCACGTTCCTGATGTCGAGTCTGACAGCAAGAGGCTCAGGATTGGCGCGTTCGGCCGCGCCCTGTACGATGACTTCATCGATCATATAGAGGCAGTTATAAGGTGACGTAGCTGCTGCTCGTGATCCTTCTGTCTATGATTTGTACCAGTTAACATCGCAGAGCGTGGAATCATGTATATTTTACGATTAGGTATGGTAGTAGCTCTAGTGAGTTTAGTAAATGGACTGTGTAAAAAGTCTAGTGTACATAGATTACCGAACGGGGTAATGATAACTAACCCCGAGGATATATCTGTTATCCGGGCTGAATGGACCATAGTGGTGTCTATCGACCACCCTTATTTGCCTGCCAAATTTCTGGAATGGTTAGTGCAATTTCGTGTTCTTATTGCGGACATCGGTCAAAAGACTTCGTTGAGCAATCAAGACATTTTCGGTTTGCAACATCGTGTTAACAATATTAAGAAGATCGCTGTTAGGACACAACAAACCATGGAGAGTAGGGACAGTATACGACGCAAACGTGGCTTATTTGACTTTGTCGGGGACATAGCCTCGTCTCTATTCTGTACCGCTACCTCTGGTGATATAGATGCGATTAAAGAGGTAGTCAAAGTTGCTTTGAGGGACGTGAATCGTTTGGTACATTTCTCCAACAAACTAGCGTCCCACGTGAAACTGGCATTCGTAGGGATCAATACCACCGTTGACCGTATCAACGAAGTTACCGCTGGCCTAGTGGAATTAACTAGAAATGTGAGCGATATGTTTACGGTGCACGCCGCCCGACAAGCCGACTTATACGCATTAGTGCGACTTGGACACATTATTGACTCTGCCGAAAGTGTAGTGTATAGCTACCAGAAGGCAGCAGCACAGTTTCATAGACAAACTGCATCCCTAGAGTTAGGTAGACTAACGGAAGAATTATTCAGTCCTGCTGACCTCAATTCCGTGGCCAAACAAGTTAGTGTGGGAAATCGACTGATACGTCCGTATCAGTGGTACTACCGCAACGTGGTCGTGTATCCGTTGTGGAAAGATGACTCACGACTCCATTACGTAGCGATGTTACCGCTAATTGACAGGGGCGAATATATCGAATACGGGTTGCATTCGTGGCCGGAACCGCTAACTGCGAGGGGATACTACATGCAAGTACTGATTGCGCGGACCAGCATCGGTCTTGACACCAAGACGGGATGGTACTTCACGCCATCCGAATGTCACGGGGAGGAGCCCCGAGTGTGTCATGGTCCACTACGGGTCGACAATACCCACGTTCCATGCATTGTAAGCCTGTTAACCAATACGACCGACAGTGCTTGTAATATTCAGCTCTCCGAATCAAATGAAACATCTAACAAACTGTTTGCCGATAAGAAATTAGGCGTAGTGTTGCAAACGTTCGGTGAAACAATGGATATACACTGCGACGGACGACTGACCGGCCGGTGTGTGGTGAGTATTGGAGTGTATGCATTAATGTCTGGGGAATGTGGTTATAGCGGGAAGGGCTGGCAATTCGAGCCTGTTGCGTCTTACAGTCGGACGTACACTCGGGTTAGCCTGGCCATTGACATGCCCCACTTGGATGTGACTGGGGTTTTGAACCAGTCCATGAGTGAATCATTTGAAAATGCAACCCTGGAACCATTTACAAAAGTCCAAGTACGTGCCGCTAGCACCGCTGTCCGCGATCGACCCAGTGATGGTCGATGGCATTGGAGTACGCTCTTTCGTATCATATTCAATGGGCTCCTCCGTTGTGGTAATTATTGTGGTATTTATTTTATATAAATGTGGCGTCTTACAACGCATGTGGATTTGGATTAAATGCAAGCCACCTGCGGCCCATAGTAGTGCGCCACGTCCTATTCGTTCTCCATGACCGCGGGGAACTGCAGCCGTGCCGGTAATGGTGGAAACGTCGGCCGGGTCGTCGCCTAACGCTATTGCCAGGACCGAGATCGACCTGACGGCTGATGACTGGATAGACGTGGAGCTGTATAATGACATTGGTACACCTAACGTGGATCTTAGTGACCGATTGGAATCCTCCCAATGACATTTCGGGGTGAACTTTATATGCTTTATATGGAACACTTCGTGGTAGGATACTAATTTCTGTAATATGTTAATGGATAATCGAACATGATTTGTAATGGTATTTGCACTGTGGATTTAGATTGTACTGTTATTATCGTATTGCGGATACTATATTATATATTAATGATGCTATTAATGTGTTTCCGGGAATGGTCATTTGCGCATGATATTCCATTACCCGGACAAGTTTGTAATTTGTATAGGGTTATGCTGTTTTCCTGTGTTTCCGGGGAAGGTCATTTGCGCATGATATTCCGTTACACGGACTTGTTTAGTTAACATTGCGGGTTAGGATATGATGTAATTGGGGTGCATGACATTGTCTGGACGCGTCTGGTGCGATGTGGTTTAGGTTGTTGATGGTACACAACGAGTTAATTATCACTCTCTTTAGGCCTTAAGAGACGGTTAATTAACTTCGTTTGAGGGGCATGTGTAGATATGGGAGTGTCTGTGTGGGAAGTCATGACCCCGCTGGACATCTTATATGTACGAGTAAGCCCTGAGCGAAATTCATGTTTGTATACCAGGCGAGCTAAGAGACTACGTCACCATGTATATTAAGATGCACTGATCAGCGGCTATGGTTAGATATGTTACCCGCACTGATCATCATCTATAATTAGATGTATTACCAGCATCTTATTATTTGGATATATATTATCAGCACTGGATGACTGGCAGTAGGTACGTCAGCTAGTGCGCAAGTACAGCTTCGCAGAAACTGAATCGAGTATGACTCATGATGGTTAGCACCAGGTTGGAATCAATCAAGGGATTAGATATGACAAACGGACTTAGTTAGTTACGTAGCGGTCTGTGTTCTCACGGAAGCGTGGGAAAAGATAAGCCGAAAATAATCCGGCTATGAGGAATAGTAACTCGTGTGCCAATTAACTCTAGCATTCTACAGGTTATCGGCTAATAGGTAATGAACATGACATGGACATTGTAGCGTCCTGTAGGCATTAGGTACACAATCGAAAGTTATTATCAAAAACATATCAATCGTAGAGGCGTGCTAATCCACCAGTAAGCCTTGTTATCAAACAAGCATTCGTCATTCTTGGCAGGTCATCCGTCAGAAATGGCATGGTAATCCAACAGGAATCCTAAACATGGTTAGGTAAATGACAGATCCCATCACTCCAGAACCATCCCAAACCGCAGGTGCTAGGTAAAAGGGCACCCTCCCCAGGAGGGAGGGTCGGAGCTTTGATTGGTCAAAGTGATGTCATAATACAATGAGAATCAGAGCAACCTCCGGCGGTGCGAAACCAAGATGGAGGGAGAATAGAAACTGAGATAGTATATAAGGGGGACTTTAACTTTAATCGAGAGTTCGGTCCGCCTCGCACCTTGTGAAACGCTCTTGCTGAATGGCTTTAAGTAGGCAAGAGCTGGTTGAAGTTTGGGAAGCTTAGGAAACATTGATTGAATTTATTTATTGCTGTAAATACGGAAACTGGTAATAGCATAAATTGCCAAACTTTGTAGGTTTTATTATACAGTTAAAGCTAGAAATAAAACGATCACCTTGAGTGTAATCCAAGGCAAAAGTTTGGTGTAGTTCGTTGTTACTCTGGAGAACACGGAAGACCACCGTGTCGAACCAACCACTCTGAAACGTGCAGTCCGATCAGGCCCAGGCACTTCTATAAATATCGTCAGGTCTCTGTACCTACGAGGCGAGCTAGTGTCGCGCTCCATCTTCGTCGATAAAACCGGTTGTCGCAGCAGCCAAACATACAAGGTTGTATCGACGAAGGAGGAGCCCACAAATCAGTGAGTGAAGAGGATCGGGAAATCTTCAATACGTTTTCAAGTTTCAGTTTCAAGTTTCTTTATTTACATAAATCTCGTTGCAATGCAACCATGAAGCTCGACTTTACGACTTTTCAACAAACTATGAAGAGTGCCTTCAAACATAAAATACATAAATAGAAGGCTTATCAATACAGTTATCAATGACCATGACTTTTGACCTTTTGATCCCAAAGTAATAGTCGCATCTCAAGTGTTCAAGTTTTGGTGCAGCATGATTAACACAACATGAGATATGAACTGCTAAGGTGATGTAAAAGCAAAAAGTTATTATTAAGAAAAGCCTAATTTTGTCAATATCACATTGACCTTGACCTTTTAATGTCACGGTGATTTTGTTATGCCGCGCATTATAAGGAAGGATGGGTCCCTGTGTGCTTAATCAAACATGAGATATAAACTGCTAAGATGAGCTAAACGCAAAATGTTAACTTTGATAATAAAAAAAACTCGGTTTTAACCAGGACAGAGTGACGTTTACTTTTGACATTTTGACTCCAAGGTGCCATGTGTCATTCAAACTCGTGACAAAGAAGCACATGTCCAACTTTGGCTCCAATATGATTAAGCAAACATGAGATATAAACAGTGAAGTTGAACTAAACACAAAACGTTGCTGTTGAAATAAACAGTTTTCCCAAGACCTCGAAGGACATTGTATCATACTCTCTCATTATACAGATATCTAAGTTTGGGTCCAATATGATTAACTGAACATGACATATGAACTACTAAGTTGAGCGAAATGCAAAATGCTAATGCTGAAAAAACTATCATTTACCAATATCACAATAATATTGCCCTCTCCTTATAAGGCGGTATGTGTACAAGTTTGCATCCAGTACAAGTTTGCATCCAGTACAAGTTTGCATCCAGGAAGATTAAGCAAACATGAGCTACGAACTCGTTGAGCCAAAGACAAAATGTCAATCTAAAATGTTCCAGTTTTTACCAATGTAACCTTGAACCCTTGAACTTTTGACCCAACATCGTTGTATGATGCCCTCCAATTATAAGGACGTATCTGTCTAAGGTTCGGTCCGGCATGCTTAACCATAGATGAGATATGAACTGCTAACTTGAGCTAAATGCAAAATGTAAAGTGAAAAAGCAGTTTTTCCCAATACCACAGTGCCTTGACCTTTTGACCCAAGGTTATTATGTGATGCCCTCTCATTATATAGAATAATGTATTGTGTATCCAAGTTTGGGTCAAGTATGATTAACAAAAGTTAGGATATGAACTGCCATGTTGAGCCAAAGGGAACATGTTAATCTGTAAAAGTTTTTACCAAAGTTACAGTTACACTGCCCTTTGACCTTTTGACCCAATGTTATTATGTGATGCTGTGCCATTTTAAAGAAGCGTGTGTCCAAGTTTGGGTCCAGTATTGGTATTGGTAGTGAGTACTGTTGTTGCTGTCGTCTGGTTGTCCACAGCACGAGTAGGTAGAATAAACAAATTCGCCACAGACAAGCAGTGTGGCTAGCTAGAGAGAGAGAGAGAGAGAGAGAGAGAGAGAGGGAGAGAGAGAGAGAGAGATGGGGGGGGGGGGAGAGGGAGGGAGGGAGGGAGGGAGAGAGAGAGAGAGAGAGAGAGAGAGAGAGAGAGAAAGAGAGAGCCAGAGGACGTTTCAGGTTAAAGGGTCAAAGATATAGTTTACTAGTCACTAAGTGTATACTAGAATGCAGATTTTTAACCATAACTGGGAAATGCAAGCGTATAGAATCACAAAATTTGGCACATACAATCATATATAGGCTGGCTAGAAAAGTGAGTTCCAGGTAAATGATTTCATGTCTAGGTCACGGGGTCACTAAGTGCAAACCAAAATACATATTTTTTACCATAACGTGGGAATGTGCGAATGTTCAAAATGTGTACATCCAATCAAATTAAGGTGAGCTCTAAGCACGAAGTTTCAGCGCAAGGGTCACATCTCGAAGTCATTGGGCCAAAAAGTGAACCGGAATGCACATTTTCGACCATAACAAGGGAATTCAAGACGGTAGAATTACAAGTTTTGAAACATTCTTATTTTATCCAGATAGCAATAATTCAAATTTAAAGTCAAAGGATCAAATATCTAGGGGTATACCAGAATACACATTTTTACTATAACTTGGGAATACAAGAAGGAAGAATGATCAAAATGGACCTTTCCATTTTTAGCTATGCCCCGCCCACCTCTAGCTAAGCTCCACCCACACTTCGCTGTGTTGGGATTGATCGATCACTGAATGCTCTGACTATCAATTTCCTGAAAACTATACAGGTAAGTTGTTGAAATTTTGTAACTAATTTGACTGCCTATGGCAGCAACAGCGCATAGTTAAATTAGTTTTAAAATATTCAACAAAATATTTATTAAATATTAGACATACAATTCGTACAACAACGCATAGTCCATCTTCAAATATGCGTCCGTGACGTACTTATCTACGTCATTCATGACGCCATAATGGTGTCATTGATTGTGATGTCATTCTACACGTCACGTAGTTGATTATGACGTCATATAATAGATGGATACAGTGGAAAGGTCCATTGGGGCATTCATTCAAACCATAGCTGCTAAAAGTACCGCGAGTTTCAGCTGAAATGATCAAATACCCAAGTCACTTTGTCACTAAGTGCTTTGTCAAAATAGAACACAAAGATGTGTCAGCACCTCCTCGGTGTGCAGTCTAGTCCAATATAAAATTAAACGCCAAGAGCACGGATTACCAATCATAATACTTAATGGATCGTGAGGCTAAGGCCCGTTTTATAAGTCGAACTTTCTGTCGCGCTAATGACGACTGGTTGATTTTTATAGTGGAATCTTGGCACGGCCCAAGAGAAGTTCGACTTATAAATCGGGCCTAAGTTTTCTTGCTGCAATATTTGACACACGGTCAACAATTATTGAGTGATATAGCAACTCTGATGTTCGAGATTCGATCAACTCTATTTATATAACACAAATAGTAGATGCCTATAGGACCATTTTTCAAGCCACCAGACAATATTGCGAAAGGGAAATAATTCTCCACCTGTTGAACAGTTTGAAAACAATCTGACTGAACGTTGTTGGTGGCTCAGCTTTCTCACACTTCAGATATTAGGTGACAATGTGAACATTTTAACCTTGGTCTAAATCTGTCCTGAAATAAGACACACCACCATTCATTGGGGTGGACAGAGTGACAGCCAGACGGACAGAAAGATAAGGGGTCATCACTACAGCTAAGATGATTGACAAAATCAGTGACAGTGACTCCACATCCTCAGTTAGAAGTGATCAATTTACTCAGGGGGCCAACTTTGGGGAGCCTGTACAGATTTCACTAATACTAAATACCAGGAGAGTTATTTACTGTCGCAGTGGCTGATGCTGTAGCTGTGCTTTGAAATGGCCCTACCCTTGGGCAGTGTGAGTATGGGTTAGCTGCTGCAAGTCTGCATCAATTTATGTTGACTGTCTGCTTGCATCCCTATAGGAGAGTTTGACAGTCAGTACTTTCCAATGGCGAGGGCTGCATGCTCAGAACAGCATTCTGATTTGTTGTTAGCAAATCTTTAAATCAATATATCTTAAGAGTTGGGAAAGTACATTTGCAACAGTTCCAGAGACAATTAAATTAACTGTCTCGCTGCTGCAAGCCACCAAACAATAATTTCAACGTACAACAAGAGCTCCGCAAACGGTACATAATAACCCGCCATGATGACAAACCAATCAATGAGAGCTATCAGAAATTATTTATTTCTTCCTCAGAACCAGACCAGTCATCCTTATGAAGTGTCAAAGTGATCCGTTAAACGGTCAAGGAGGTATCGTCCAGAAACCAATTTTCAAGATGGTCACCCCTGACTGGTGGCCATTTTGGATTATCATAAATTTTGATAAGTTTCTTCAGTAGACATATTCCAACCACCCTATGAAGTGATTCGATAAATGGTAATGGAGATATCATCCAGAAATCAACTTTCAAGATAGCTTCTTACCCAGACCTAGTACAACCACCCTATGAAGTTTCAAAGCGATACGATAAAAAGTAGCGGCGTTATCATCCGGAAACTAATTTTCAAGATGGCAGCCAGTGGTTGGCAGCCATCTTGGATTTCAGATCATCGTCGATTTCGATAAGTTTCTTTCCCAGATCTAGTCCAACCACTCTATTAAGTTTCAAAGCGATCCGATAAACAGTAACAGTTACCATTCAGAAACCAATTTTTAAGATGGCCGCCAGTGGCTGGTGGCCATCTTGGATTTTGGACCATCGTCAATTTCGATAGGTTTCTTCCCCAGACCTAGTCCAACCATTCTATGAAGTTTCAAAGCGATCCGATAAACGGTAAGAGTTTTCAACAGGAAACCAATTTTCAAGATGGCCGCTGGTGCCTGGTGGCCATCTTGGATTTCGGATCACGTCGATTTCGATAGGTTTCTTCCGCAGACCTAGTCCAACCACCCTATGAAGTTTCAATGCGATCTGAAAAAATGGTAAAGGAGTTATCATCCGGAAACCACTCTGCCGCCTGCATGCCCGCCCGCCCACCCGCCCGCCCGGATGGACAGACGGACGGCGCCATTACATAATACCGCCCCAAATTTTTTGGCAGGGTATAAAAACAATGGACCTGCTGAATATTTTGAAAACAATTTAACTGAATGTTGTTGGTGGCCTATCTATCAACATTTAGTCAAATTGTTTTCACAATGTCTAGAGTAAAGCCTCATGGAAAATGTAGTCTGTAGAAATTCAGCAGTTAGACAGTTAATAAGAAAAACAGCACCTGTAGCAGCCGTCACGCTCTGCAACAGCTGCCTTTAACCCTGTCACACTCACATCAGCCAAAAACGCCTTCACAATGTCTTGGGAAATTTAAGGGTTAAAGGGTGAAATAACAAAATATGTCGTGATCCTTATCATCAACAATGGCTTTAAATCAAATTAAATGCAAAATATTCAACAGAACATTTCTTACCTCAGGTTCAAAATTGTACTAACTAACATGTTTCAGTTTTCGTTTTGTAAACCTATCTTTTTATGAGGTGTACTGTATATTCTATGGGAAATTTAGGCTATTTACATCTGTGCATGCAAACATCAGGCCATGAAAATTACACATTCCTGCGGTCTGGGGAAAACACTTTTTAAGTACCGCAGGGCAACCAAATTTTAACACATTGGTTGCCCTGGGGAACAACCTAGATAATTTGTTATTTTCACGGCATGTATATATGTACTCATGGTGAGTATTTATTCTATTAAGTCTTTAACCCTTTCACACTCAAATTTGTTCAAGAAAACTTAAATTTTCTAATAGAAAATGTCCATATGCAGACCAAGAGCAGAATATTTTTGAAAATTTACTACTGGAATGATTGACTCGATAACTGAGCCAGTCATACCAGTAGCAAATTTTCAAAAATAGTCTTCTCTTGGTCTGCAAATGGACATTTTCTACGAGAAAATTGAAATTTTCTTGAATAAATTCGAGGGTTAAAGGGTTAATTGCATCTAAAATCAAAAAGTGAGAGCTAAGAATAACAGAACAGGGTGTCGCTCCGTGGCCACATCGTAATCCTGCGTGTGCATACGGGAGTCAATGTGTTAGCATGTGTGCATGCGGGAGTCAATGTGTGTGCATGCGGGAGTCAATGTGTGTGCATGCGGGAGTCAATGTGTGTGCATGCAGGAGTCAATGTGTGAGCATGTGTGTGCATGCGGGAGTCAACATGTGAGCATGTGTGTGCATGCGGGAGTCAATGTGTGTGCATGCGGTAGTCAATGTGTGAGCATGTGTGTGCATGCGGGAGTCAATGGGTGTGCATGCGGGAGTCAATGGGTGTGCATGCGGGAGTCAATGTGTGTGCATGCGGGAGTCAATGTGTGAGCATGTGTGTGGATGCGGGAGTCAATGTGTGTGCATGCGGGAGTCAGTGTGAGCATGTGTGTGGATGCGGGAGTCAATGTGTGTGCATGCGGGAGTCAATGTGTGAGCATGTATGTGGATGCGGGAGTCAATGTGTGTGCATGCCGGAGTCAATGTGTGTGCATGTGGGA
Source organism: Chaetoderma sp. LZ-2023a (assembly GCA_034401795.1). Classification (NCBI taxonomy): domain Eukaryota; kingdom Metazoa; phylum Mollusca; class Caudofoveata; order Chaetodermatida; family Chaetodermatidae; genus Chaetoderma; species Chaetoderma sp. LZ-2023a. The sequence goes on from CM067374.1 coordinate 107,347,492, forward strand.
GTCAATGTGTGTGCAAGCGGGAGTCAATGTGTGTGCATGCGGGAGTCAGTGTGTGCATGCGGGAGTCAATGTGTGTGCATGCGGGAGTCAATGTGTGTGCATGCGGGAGTCAATGTGTGTGCATGCGGGAGTCAATGTGTGTGCATGCGGGAGTCAATGTCTGTGTATGTGTGTGCATGGAGGAGTCAAGGTGTGTGCGCTAAAAAACAACAACTCTCAATAATTATATAGTACCTGTATATGGAAGCATTTACCATCTTTAATAACAGTTGATAATAACACAATGTTTTAGAAATATATTAGTCATTTAAATATTTCTCAAATTTAAGGTCTAGCAATCGGAGAGCTTTGTCATAGCTCAAAAAACGAAGTCAGAATTCTGTTGGCTCAGTTCACAGAGCATAACACATAAGTTACATGTACACGACCTCGCCTTGTTACAATTATAACGGCGAAGACAATACAATAACTCTTCAAGAGAAAGTGGAAATTTATACGTGAAACGAGGAATATTCTTGGAAAACTCTACTATTAATGTATCACTATACATTACAGTCAGATCAATGATAAATCTTCACGAGGATTCCTGACTGCATCAAATTTAATAAATTTACTAGCTCCAACACTTGAACATTTTAGTATTATTAAAGGCCAAGCCAGCTACACATAAGTCTGCAAATGGTCTTGAGAAATGCTCGTTTGCAAACCAAGAGATTATTTTTTTGACCGAGCCAAAAACAGCCTTCTCTCGGTCTACAAATTGACATTTAATAAGCAAAATGTCAATTTTCTAGACTAATCATGACCAGTAAATGGCTAAATTAGTGCCGGTCCACTGGAACCTGTGCACTCTCAGATGCCTATATTCCAGTCGCATTTATATGAGAACAGATGTTCATTTAGTGAAAAATGTTGAAGCTAATTTTTGAAGAGCCCAGCAACTTTCAGGAACATTGTGACCATAATGATGTACACAATCCCGTTTTCTAAGTATTCATTTTCTGAGAATGAAGGGATCATCTGACATCATGATGATATGTGACACATGTTAGTTGACGTCACAATCAAAGGAACATAGCTCCATCACGGAAATCAAAAAGTCTGACTAAGCTGTACAAATTGTATTTTTTTGATGAATTTGCAATTTAAAGGAACTGAAAAGGGAACTATCAAAAGAACTTTATCAGTAATTTCATACAATTTTAAATATACCACCACTGGTAAAAACTGAAAATGAATCAGATTAAGCCTTTACTATCTCTAGTAGTGCTTAGCTTCCAACAGATTAGTGACATCACTGGCTGTACGCTCTCCAGTGTGTGCAGGCAGTGTATACCTGAATATATAACGAAAGCACACCTGAATATGGTATTCTCTATACGCGCTGAAATTGAGCGATTATCTCGTTGACGTTAATTCACTTTTGAACCTTTTGAAAACATTACATTTGAAAGTCACTACTTCTGGAGGAAGCAACAAAAAAGTCAAAAGGTCAGAAAGATTTCAAAATGTACTGCTTGTTTCCAGGGTCGCAACATGATACCTAATGAATATTTAGAAATTTGTGTGACTGAAAATAGATCCTGTCACTTTTAAAAATTAGACAGTATTTTACATTCTGAAGGAGTGGCTAATCAGTTTAACACGAATATAAGATTATATGACCAGCTGTAGAGGATAATATTTATTCCCTAGGCATACACAAGAGCGCATAGGACCAGACACATTAATAATTGGTTCCCACAGAGTGACATACATGGTATCTAGATGCTTTATTTACATTATTCTGATTTATTTCCAGTTTTTTACTGATGGCTATAGAGTGATTATTATATAAAGTTATCATTCAAGAGCATTTGTTAGTTCCCTGATCCTTTCGTTTATTAGACAATCAGTTGAATATTTTGAAACTATTTGGCTTGGAGCTGTTGCAGCAGGCCTCAGTTAAACTAGTTTCAAAATATTCAACAGCTTACCAGTAGTTACTTTGAAATTTATATTCTGGAAATTCAGATTTCAAATTGATTCCAACACATGTAGTAATTTTGTGTAGAGCTTAGTTAGAAATGGGGGGGGGGGGGAGATATAGTATCTAAAAATAGATCCGTCTATTAATCTTCCGCATTGGTGTTAATGATTCAAACATAGTCTCTAACATTTCCATGGAATGTATAACAATATTGAGAGGCTGCAGATAACGAATGCAAAACACGTATAACACCTGCTTGCACAAACCAACATTATCAACATTATGATACTCTGCTCATATTAGTTTGAAATCATTGAGATGAGCTCTTCTACACATGACATAAAAACGATGTCAATGGACATTGTAGTAGGAGTGTAAAACCAACACCGTACCGTTATGATTAACTGTCAACCAGCTGAATTTCTGCAAACAACATTTTCCATGGGGCTTAACCCAGGGGATGATGAATATTGTGAAAACAATTTGACTGAATGTTGTTGAAAGCTAGGCAACCAACAACATTCAGTCAAATTGTTTTTAAAATATTCAGTAGGTCCAGCTTGAGTAGTACTCTGGGGATGGTGAATATTTTTTTTAACAATTTGACTGAAAGCTGTTGGTGGTGAATCCACAAACAATCTCCAGACAAATTGTTTTCAACATAATCAGCCGGTTCAGAATTATTGCCCATTAAAATTATCCTCTGGTGGCTTGCAGCAGTCAGACAGTTAATGTAGGAATGGGGTGGGGTTGGCATGTGAACAAGTATATCACATATCCCTTGCAACCTCTTATGTGCATGAGCTCTGTGTAACTATCATTTGCAATGAGAACAAGATATGCAGATGCACACATGTAGGCTTGCGTGATTAGGTGATTAAATTGAAAATCATGATTATTTTATAAATCGTGAATTTATATGATTAAAAATTAAACAATCGAATAATCGTGAATAATTCTACAGCATAAAATATTTCAAAACCTACCTTTTAATTACTCTTTAACGTGATCGATCGATCACGGAAATGTACATTTTGCTCAGCGAATGCATGTCCATTTGCAGGCCAAGACTATTTATGAAAATGTATCACTGGAATGAGCCAGGCATTCCAGTGACACATTTTCAAAAATAGTCTTCTCTTGGCCTGCAAATCGACCCATCTCAAAACCATTGCAGCTTTCGTCATTGATACGTTTTTGCTGTTATAACTATGCAATTTGTACTCAAGCTGATTAATCGTGTAATCACGATTATTATTAAACAATCGATCGCGATTACTGAAAGCAATAATCGAGCAAGCCTACACACATGGTTAGCATAATGTATGGATTAATGCAATGATGGCTATCGCTTCTTGCTAGCTCCATAACTAAGGCAGCCACAAAGTTTCATCTGTATACTCCAGATAAAAGCTCATTTATCAAACACCAGGTCCGACATGCTGGGTTTTAGGCGGACACTTTATGGCGCACCAAGTGATCACTGAAGCCAGGTGGTCACTTAACACCGGTTCTTTAGAGGCCACAACAACCACCTTTAACCCTCTGCAAAAAGGCAGATGGTCTCTTAAGCAGGTTTGCCTGTATTTTCACTAATCACTAACATACATATGAATACAACCATTAAAAATATATAATTAGTTACAACTGCCCGGCATGGTGTTACGGCACCTCAAAATTCCAAGTGCCATTTTGCACATTAGTCCGCTAAAATCTGCAACACTGGGCAGAATGCTGCAATGCACTGATGTTTCGGGCAATTATTTACTGAGAAAATCTAGTGACTTTTAGTAAACTAGCCTATATATACATATAGCCAAAGATCAATACTCTATGTATCGTCAGGGAATTCTGGAGCAGGAATCATGATACAGAGGCTGAGTCAGGATCTCCTAAATATTTCATGAAACTACCTTCAATCACATGCCCAAAGAGCCTTACCGTATACCTTCAAGTCAAACATTTTGATGGTCAGCTGGGAGGGTCTGGTGATCCAAAAGGCATCTCAGGTATTTTCCCAAAAAAAATTTCTCTTGGCCTGCAAATGGACATTGACTGAGCAAGAATCTTGACAAATCCTGATTATGAAAGTTCTAAGAGAGCCTCATCATATTTTAGTGATCCCTAAGGTCACTGGTCACTGGAGAGGGATTTTAGAGTTTTGCACAAAACCTGAAATAGGTACCTTTCTGTAAATGACTCATAAACCATATTTGACATGACACTCCCATATTGAGTTAAACAATGGTTGCTAAGGTCACAAGAGCATCATCTCTGATGCCACATTACATACTTACAGTCCATTATTGTTATTTCTGAGCGATACTGTGCCCATAAACTACACTATAGCTTAAAATTACATTATGTTAATATGATAAGAAATGAAATTACGTGGATCATAAAATATTTTATAAAATCAAAGGCCGATAACTCTGTCAGATGCGACAAAACTACCTATAGTAACATGACTACTACAAGATTTCATCAAGGCATATAGAATACCTGAGCATATTTCAACAAAGAACACCTGAGGTAGTACAATATATGCCGCATCCATTTAATGGTCATAAAGGTTACACTTTCCATGACCTTGGCATGCAAAGCCATGTCAGTAAAAAACAAGAGGTCAAAGGGCAGTGACGCTCGGGTGCTAAACAATTAAGCTTTTAACCATTTCACCAATACATTCCTTGTATCTCAACTACGAGGCTAATATACAGGAAAGCTATTGAATATTTTGAGGTTAATATAACTGGAAGCAATAGACCTTTCCCCTTTATCCATTCATCATATGACATTATAATTAACTAAGTGATGTGTAGAATGGCATCATAATCTATGACATCATGAATGACATAGATAAGTACATCATGAACACGGACGATGCTTTGTTGTATGAATTGTATGTCTTTACTATTTAATAAATATTCTGTTGAATATTTTGCAACTAATTTGATAGGCGTCAAATTAGTTTCAAAATATTTAACACCTTATCTGTATAGTTTTCTGGAAATTGATAGTCAGTGAGTTCATGGATCGATCGATTCCAACACCAGTGAGGTGTGGGAAGAGCTTAGCTAGAGGTGGGCGTGGCATAGCTAAAACCTGGAATGATCCATTGAGTATCTAATAAATAAACATTCACACCTAAACTCCAATACTAAAAAAATTCCTTTACAATGCTTAATATATGTACTTGCTGCAAATGGCAACAACAGTTAAAGTAATTACAAAATAATCAACTGCATATCTGTATGCATGTGTTGAAATTGTGAATTTGTGATTTCAGGGTCCGTAGGGTTAAGACATTAATGGGCATGCCGGCAAAATCTGCCTCTGAAGTGGTCTTGACAAATGTCCATTTACAGGATAAGAGAAAAGTATTGTTTAAAATTTACCAGTGTTATGATTGCCTCAATAACAGAGCATGTCATTCAAAAGGGAAATTTTCCAAAATAGTCTTCTCTTGGTCAGCTAATGAAGATTTTCAATGAAAAGTTTAAATTTCTTGACACAATTTGATGGGTTTTTTAACCATTAAAGCACAGAGGGATTAAACACCTTAACCTGCGTTATCAACCAGAAAGCCAGTGTTGTTTGTGGATTGACTGATATCCATCCACACAATAATTTCCATTTCATAATGTAAAAATATTATACTTAATTGAATAATTTATATATACATCTATATAAGTATATATAAGTATATATTTACAAATGTTTTACATTCCGTTTATAAGACACAATTTAATTATAACAGGGTAGAAGCCTCCCAATCCCTCCCTCCCTCCTCTGGAAAGCTGAATTCTACTTTTACTCCAAAAACTCAGGAGACCAAATATGAAGCAGAAATATTGGTTGCAATGCAACTCTAAAGCACCCATGAAGCCCGACTTTACGATGCTTCAATGAACTATGAAACGTGACTTCAAATATAATTCTACTTATGTAGATGATGATACAGAATGCCTATAAATAATTTTCAGTGACCATGACCTATGACCGCAAACAAATATAAGATATAAAACATTAATTTGAGCTAAACGTAAAATGTTAATGTTGACAAAACTCAATGTTTGTATTAAAGACAGTGACCTTGACCTTTGGAACCCAAAGCCATTGTGCTTTGCCCTCCCATAATATGGAGGTGATTATCCAAATGATCGTGCAGGATGACAAACCCAATATGAGATATGAACCATAAGTTAAGGTTAACAAAGAGTTACCATTGAAGAATACCTAATTTGTGTCATTATCACACTGACCTTGAACTTTGACATTTTGATGCCAATGTGATTGTGTCATGTCAGCTTGTTATTAGAAAACACTTGTCCAACTTCAGGCCCTGTATTCCTAACCAACATGAAGTATAAACTTCTAAGTTAAGTTAAATACAAAATGCTGTTTAAAAAAAAAGGGAACAAGAACCAAGAACATAGATGTAGTGACCTTGACATTTGACCCCAACTAAATACAAGCGGCCCAAGGGGCAAGATGGCAGCCAAACCATTTATCCGATAGTCTCACAAGTGGCATATTTGAACTCGCCACACTGATAAGCATATATAAAGCAATTTTTGCCATCAAAATACATCAAATACAAAAAAGCCAATATGACCAACAAACGTTAAATTTTGATTGGTTGATGGCGGCCATGTTTTTTAACGTACGAACTTCCCTTGAACAAACTTGAATGGACCTTGGTCCCTAAGCATATTTACCCAATTTCAGACCTATCCCTTCAGCGGTTCGGGAGAAGAAGTCATTTTCACGAAAACTAAGTCATCCAAGATGGCCGCCAGGCAAATATGCCAATCAGGTTGCCTTGAACAAAGTTGGGTCTACCCTTGCAATAGATGATGTGCTATGAGTTTTGAATCAATTCCTCCAGCAGTTTCGGATAAGATTTTTTTAGTGTTTCTAAAAATTGGCCATTTTTACCGGCGGCCATCTTGGATTTTGGCCGATCGACTTCGTTTGAACAAACTTGAATCTATATGCCCTATGAATGCTTCCTCCAAAATATAATTGAAATTGGCCTAGTGGTTCTTGAGAAGAATCGTTTAAAGAATTCCCCATTGCTTTACTATGGGCCCATTGATTTACCATGGGAGCCTATGGCTGGAAAACAAACCAAGATGGCAGCCAGACCGTTTATCCGATAGTCTCAAAAGTGGCATATTTGAACTCGCCACACTGATAAGCATATATAAAGCAATTTTTGCCATCAAAATACATCAAATACAAAAAAGCCAATATGACCACGAAACGTTAAATTTTGATTGGTTGATGGCGGCCATGTTTTTTAACGTACGAACTTCCCTTGAACAAACTTGAATGGACCTTGGTCCCTAAGCATATTTACCCAATTTCAGACCTATCCCTTCAGCGGTTCGGGAGAAGAAGTCATTTTCACGAAAACTAAGTCATCCAAGATGGCCACCAGGAAAATAGGCCAATCAGGTTGCCTTGAACAAAGTTGGGTCTACCCTTGCAATAGATGATGTGCTATGAGTTTTGAATCAATTCCTCCAGCAGTTTCGGAGAAGATTTTTTAAAGTGTTTCTAAAAATTGGCCATTTTGGCCGGCGGCCATCTTGGATTTTGGCCGATCGACTTCGTTTGAACAAACTTGAATCTCTATGCCCTAGGGATGCTTCCTGCCAAATATAATTGAAATCGGCCCAGTGGTTCTTGAGAAGTCGTTTTAAAGGAAAAGTTGATGGATGGACGGACGACGGACGGACACACGATGGACGTTTGCCACGACATAAGCTCACTCGGCCTTTCAGGCCAGGTGAGCTAATAAGGAACCAGATGTCCAAGTTTGAGTCCAGTACGATTAGCCAAACATGAGATATAAACCGCTAAGTTGAACAACACATAAAATGTTAATGTTGAAAAAACCCACCAGTTTTACCAAGGCCATTGTGACATTGACTTTTTAATCCCAAGGCCATTGTATCATGCCCTCTCACATGAGGAAAGCATGTGTCCAAGTTTGGGTCCAGTATGAACAGCCCAAGTCAGGATAAACACAAATTGGACAATGCCATCGCCAAACAGCATGGAGGGTTTCACAATAGTTTGTTTTACCTCGTAAAATCAACCTAAAAATCATTTAAGAAGCAAGAAATAGTATGTTGAATATAGTATGTTGAATATTTTGAAACTATCTTTACTGGGAACTATTGCTGTTGGAGAGGTTCCAGTCAAATTAGGTTAAAAATAGCCAACACTTTGTCTGTACATGTGTCTTGAAAACAAGAGTCTGAGACTTCAGGGTTCAGTGTCAAAAATTCATTTAATTTCTTAGTAATTTAGGGATTTCCAGCTAACAAGGGTTAAAATGGGTACAATTTTACTGTAAAGAAGTGTGTGGATCGTGTGGAAATGAACTGCTATATGACTGCTAATGTAGTTTTGAAGATAATTGAAGCTAAAACGTCACTGATACAATTAACCCTTTAACGCTCATATCAGCCAAACATAGCTTCGGCAGTGGGAGGCTTGAGAAATGTCCATTTGTAGACCAGAAGACTATTTTGAAAATTTAACACTGGAATGGTAAATTTTCAAAAATAGTTTTCTCTGGGTCTGCAAGTGGACATATTTTTGTCGTATCGCCTTCTAACTCAACCATCGGGGATCGTGCCTTTTCAAGAGTTGGACCCAAACTATCGCACAGCCTTCCATCTCATATAAGAAACTGTTCCAAACTAGAATCTTTTAAATCATTGTTAAAAACCCACTTGTTTCAGAGGGTATTGTTAATCCTGTTAAGGTCCTTTGAGGGGTTTAGACCGCAATTGGTGCTATACAAATCTGTACATACATACATAAATTTATATACGATATTTTTTCGATAAGAAATGATTGATAAATTAACTAGTAACATTGCACACTATTTTCATCATGAAAATACGTCTTGAACATTTCAAAAGCAATTTGACTGGAAATCGTTGCTGCCATTTCAAAATAATTGGTATGCGGTTATCTAAGAGATCTAAATTACATAGAGGTTGTCACCGTTACACACTATATTATATCCTATAAATTATCTATAAACACAATCACATAAGCCTTGTCATGATCTTCAACATTATACACCAATGCTAGGAATATTGCGTTGAATATTGTCATGTGACAATGACTAAATTTGGTCAAGAATATCAAAATATCTGCTTAATGAATGTCCATTTGCAGGCCTAGAGATGACTATTTTTGAAAATTTATCACTGGAATGACTGGCTCGAGCCAGTCATTCCAGTGGTAAATTTTCAAAGTATTCTTGGCCTGCAAATGGACATTCCTCAAGACCCCTACAGAGACCAATTTTGGCTGGCTTCGCCACGAAATGGTTAAAGAAGTAATTTCAATAACAGATTGTCAGATTAATTTCAAATTATTAATTTTTTCACATGTCTTGAAATTTAGATAGTGTCATTTTTGAGTGGTTCCAATAATATTACACACTAGCAGGGTAACCCAAAAGCCCAACTAACTAGTGTCCATTGTTGTGGAGAGCTTCTAGTTTCAGCAATGTTTCCTTTGTCAAACAAACATTGCAAAATGGCTTTGCAGCGGAAAAGTCTTAAAACAACCTCAATACCGGCAACATATACAAAACAATTAGAAAAGCGTAATACATGATAAACATACCTTTCAGAAACTAGTCGGGGTTAACCCTTTAACACTCATATCAGCTAAAAACGGCTTCTGCAGTGGTCTTGGGAAATGTCCATTTGCAGAGCAAGAGAAGATTACTTTTGAAAATTTACCAATGGAATGACTAGTTCGATAACCAAGCCAGTCATTCCAGTGGTAAATTTTCAAAAATTGTCATCTCTTGCTCTGCAAATGGACATTTTCTACGAGAAAATTTTAATTTTCATGAACAAATTCGAGGGCTAAAGGGTTATGGTTCAAAACTAGTATAACTACTGTATCTAGCCATTACCAAATGAGGTAAAGTTACTCCTAAAATATCATACATCATCAAATAGCCAGTAGCCTGCACCAAGTAATTATCAGCGTAGTATAAAAATTATATATTAAAAAGTCAAACAGGTTGCAATTAATATTGTATTACATTAAATTAATTAAAAGTATCCTCGAAAATGTGATTGTGACAAACTTCAACAAAAGATTGATATGTTATTAACACTATAATGGTCAAGCTCATCAAAACCAGCCTTGCAGGTGTCTTGAGGAATGGCCATTTACAGGCCGAGACAAGACTATTTTTGACAATTTCCCACTGGAATGACTGGCTTGATAACTAAGCCAAATATTCTAGTGGGAAATTTTCAAACACGAATTCTGCAGAATTAAATGTCTCGCCAGTCTCCTGTTTGTCACAGTTACCTTGAGTTTTGATCTTGTGACCTCAATGTCAACATGCTGCTTCCTAACATTATAGGTAACCATATATCCAAGCTTAGTTCCAATAGGATTAACCAATACTGAAATATAAATGTAAATGATTTGGTAAACGGAAAAACTTAATGTTGAAAGAGCACAGGTCAAATATCAATGTCAGAATGGCCTTGACCTTTGACCTAATGTCACTATCATCATGCCCCCTCATTATAGTATATGAAAGCATGTGTCCAAGTTTGCTTCCTGTAGGATTAAGTAATCCTATAATACAAGCAAAGAAATGTTAACATTGGAAAAACAGACATAGGAGAGGTCAAATATCAAGGCCATAATGACCTTGGCTTTGGACCTAGTGATGTCACTATCAGCACGCAGCTTCCTTATGATAAAGGGAACCATGTGTTCAAGTTTAGTTCTGGTAGTATTAAGCAATTCTGAAACATAAATGATTTGCTAAAAGGAAAGAATTAAAGGTGAAGAAGCAGCGATCAAATAGCAAGGTCATAATGACCTTTCCCTTTAACCTAGTGACCTCAATATCATCATGCTACCTCCTTATGGTATAGGCAACCATGTGTCCAAGTTTGGTTCTAGTAGGCTTAAACAATCGTAAATTATAGCCAGATATGATTTGCTAAACGCAAAAAGTTAATGTTGGCAATATAGACATGACAGAGGTCAAATATCATGGCTATGATGACCTTGATCTTTGACCTAGTGACTTCAATAACATCATTGGCCTTTACCTTTGACCTAGTGAGTTCAATAACATCATGCTACCTCCCTATGGCATAGGCAACCATGAGTCCAAGTTTGGTTCTAGTAGCCTTATGCAATCCTAAAATATATGCAAATATCATTGGCTAAATGCAGAAACTTAATATTGACATGACAGAGGTTATATATCAAGGAAACAATGGCCGTGACCTAGAAATGTCACTAACATCACACAGCTTCCCTATGGTATAGGGAACCATGTGTCCAAGTTTGGTTCCTGTAGGATTAAGCAATCCTCAAATATAGGCAATGATAATTTGCTAAATGCAAAAACGTAATGTCGACGCCGTCTCCGTTGTCGGAAAAGTGATACTTATGTCTCGCTTTTGCTTCACAGACGAGACATAAATAGTCTCCTCTTGGCCTGTAAATGGATACTCCCTCACGAAGCATATGCAGCAATGACTGGGCATGTCTCCTGACCGCTGTAGAAGCTCTTGCTTCTTGATGGTTTAATTGTTAAAGGGTTCAAATTTATTAATTATTCTACAAAACCCGCCACCTTGATGTATTTATTGTATTATATGTTTATGTTTATGTGAGACATAGTTATAAGACACATGTCTTATCGTGCTTCCATTAGAACAAAAAATAAATTCTGTTTAAACCAATGACTGATTAAATTTGTATTCACGATAATCATCTCAGCTCCATAATTACCTAGAGCTGTTGTACGACTACTGACAACTCGGAGCGAAACTGGCTCACAACTTTCCCACGGATAGGCAAAATGGTAGACCGCTTAAATACTTCGCACAAACTCTATTCCATAACATATGCTATAAATTAGTCTAGAAACAAACAGCAGGGTATCCACAGAGTGTCTATCTAATCTACACCATCACGGAGCCTCTGGGTCTGGCGCCGTCTGAGGCATCACATTCAGGTATGGGTAAGGTTCTGATGGCTGTGGCGGAATTACCTCTTCATTGTTTCCAACAATTCCAGGGGTTGGTGGCGGCAACCGGACATCCACTTGAACCCGCAGCGGAGTCGATGCCAAACTCTGGTCAACTACTGTTTCAACAGCTGCTTCGGCTAAATTAGTTATTGATTTGCTTTTCACACACTGAAAGTCTACGTGTCGACTCTTAGCTTCTTCCTTCTCCCAAGACATGTGTAAGAACGGCCGTTGTACGTAGTTGTAAATAACTGAAATGTATGAGCAATTATTATTATTATTATTATTATTATTATCACAAGATTATTGCAATGGGCCTTTCCAGTTTATCCATCCATCATCTGATGTCATTATCAATTAAGTGATGTGTAGGATGATGCCATAATTAATTATGGCATGAATTACTTACTGGATTTAGTCAGTCTTAAATGCTTAATAGTCTGACACGTTGTACGAATTGTGTCTTTACCATTTAATAAACATTTTGTTGAATATTTTGAAACTAATTTGATTAGGGCACTGTATAGGCAGTAACAACACCCAGTCAAATTAGTTTCAAAATATTTAACAGCTTACCTGTATAGTTTTCTGGAAATTGATAGTCAGGGAGTTCAGGGATCAATCAATCCCAACACGAGCGAGATGTGTGTGGAGCTTAGCTAGAGATGGGCAGGGAATAACTAAAACTGGAAAGTTCCATAGCCATGTCTGCCTGTATATCTGTGGCCAGTGGGATAAATCACGCTCTACTCAAGAGAGCTTCATTAGACTTTGATGGGGGTTGTGCGTGGCATCTGAAGTGTTTTAACCCTTACTACTCTGATGTCAAAATTCTATTTTTTATTGGTTCGACAGCGAAGAATCTGGTGTACATTTTTCAACAATTTTGGTGGGCGATGTTGCAGTCTACGACAGCACCATCTTCCACCAAATTTGTTGAAAAATGAACACCAATTAATCTTTTAAGTTAATTTGCAAATTTAAAAGTTTGACATCAGAGTGGTAATAGTTCATGTTGGTGTCATCAAATGGGTACAGAAATGCCCAGCGCAATAACTTAAGTTCTACCGCAGAGATCTTGACCAAACATGGGTGGCTGTTCGCCCTTGAGATACATACCTAAGAAAAAATATTTATTTGGATGTCAAGATCAACTAAAAGGGCAGGATAGTGAGATTTGGATTTCTCTGGAATGCATGTTATTACATGGAACAGAACAGTTAAGATGTACCATATATTGCAATGAAAAGTACACGCAGACTGAAGTACATACCGCTACACATTTTGAAAAAAGTATGGCAAACATTGATAACAATTTAATCACCAAAATATGTCGTGCAAGTGCAACAGGCATTTTTAAAATCAGCAAATATTCATTTGCAGGTCAAGATAAGGCTACTTTTTAAGATTCACTACTGGAATTATTGGCCCATTTATCGATCCAGTCATTCCAGTGGTAAAATTTCAAAAATAGTTTTCTATTGACCTGCAAACGGATATTTATTAATTCCAAAGCACCGACCAGTTTTGACCGAAGAACACTAAAGGGTCATATGTCATAATTATTATTATTATTATTATTATTACCTTCAGCTCGTCCACCAGGTCGCTTCTTGACTTTTTCTTTATACGTTGGATACCCTGTGAAAAATAAAGAGAGACCAGAGTTATGAGTAGTCATGCGATGATTATACGAATGAGGTAAAACAGCAAAGACAAACTAGAAGAGCTTGTGCAGAATTTTACGAGTTGATCTCAATGGCTTAATACTAATTTTCTTAGTTAAAAAACTGTCATTTTTGCTTAAATGTAAACCCATCAGCTCTGAAAACTTGGTACTTACATTTCACAGAAAATCTACACGAAAGCTCATGAACATATTCAAAGTATTGCATAGGAATAACGACTATTCAATAGAATATTTTTTGATAATGTAAGGATTTACTAGTCTCATCTGTCATGTGTGTGTCTGAAGGCTTGGTCATTCCATGTCAAGATAAGCAATTTTCAGAAATCTTGTTGCATGACCAATTCAGATTATCATAATTCTCTCTCTACTCTATTATTACTACATTTTAGGAAATCCTGCAAAATTTTAGCTCTCAAATGTCAATATTTTTGGAGATATGGACTCTAGAACAGCAAGGGGGTATGTGAAGCAATTGCCATTTTGTAGCATTTTCAAGGCTCTGCAAATTCTTAAGCTGACATCCAATTCCAATAAAGCTTTCAGTGCTTGGTCACAGGTAGGTACCTTCTTGAAATATGCAGGGCATAATAATTTTTGTGCTCGTTTTGGTAACCTAGGCAACATTAAAAATGAAAATTTATTCAAAATGGCAAATTTTCTGACCCACTTGTGATTACAATTATGTTAAAACTATTAGAGTTACAAACTTAATACTTGATGGGTCAATTACATATTTGTTAATTTATACATAAAAGAAAAAATATGTGGTTCTTAACATTTTTTAAATATAGGTCCTTGAAATTGGCCCAACCTGAAAATGATCCCATATTCAACTGTCAGGATGACCATGTGGGATAGGTGGAAGAAACTTGTGCTTTACAGACAATAAGGCATTAGGTGTGCTCTACAACATATCCAAAATTCTATTTTCTTCCACTCTTCGTTCCATCAAAATTTTTGTGGACGAAATGGGGTATTTTTGCCATTTGTGAGTATATTTTTATGACACTGCTGTTAATTATGTATATCAGTTAATTTTTCCAGAAATGTGAACAAATAATATTGTTATCCGCACATTTAAAAAAAATGTTATGGATATTGTAATCTCCTCCATTTGTCTGTCCATCTGTCCGTCTGTCACACTATCTCCTCCCAAACCATTGGGTGGAATTCAACAAAATTTGGTATGTGGGTTACCCATACATGGTTGTGCTCTGCGACGCAGAATACATATGAAAAACATACCCTCTATACCAAGTCGTATCTTTTTCAGTCCTCTGTCTTTCAGCACTTGCTTTGCAACGTCCCGATTTTCTATGTACTTGAAAAAGCGATACATGTGCGTGTTGTAGATAACTGAGGATAAATACAAACATGTTAAATCCTTTCATTCTTTTCGGCATGAGATTCAAAGCAAGTTAGTTCCAATAGATTCAAAACCGGCAGAAGTTTCACAACACTATTGTAATTATTACTAATAGGTGCGTGCGTGCGTGTGTGAGCGCGCACGCGGATGCCTGCGTGTGTGCGATGACCTGCCTGCGTGCATGTGATAGAGGGGCAAATACATTCATCACAAAGTGGTTTGATAATCACATTAACCCTTTAATGGTCAAGCCAGCCAAAACCAGCCTCTGCAGTGGTCTTGAGGAATGTCAATTTGCAGGCCAAGAAGACTATTTTTGAAAATTTACCACTGGAATGACTGGCTCAAATAACCGAGCTAGTCATTTGAGTGCTATATATTCAACAATAATCTTCTCTTGGCCTGCAAATGGACATTTAATAATCAAACATGTTGATGTTCTTGACAAAATTTGACCATTAAAGGGTTAAGAAACTAACTAGATATGATGAATTAAACAGGTGACATTAAACTAATATTGAATATAATAAATTACTTAACACTTTAACACTTATATCAGGCAAAAATGGCTCCTGCAGTGGTCTCGAGAAATCTCCAATTGCAGACCAAGAGAAGACTATTTTTGACAATTTACCACTGGAATGACTGGCTTGATAAATGAGCCAGTCATTTAAGTGGTAAATTGTTAAAAATAGTCTTCTCTTGGTCTGCAAAAGGACAGTTTCAATGAGAAAATTAAAATTTTCTTGAACAAATTTAAGGGTTAAAGGGTGAAATAACAAAATATGTCGTGATCCTTATCGTCAACAATGGCTTTAAATCAAATTAAATGCAAAATATTCAACAGAACATTTCTTACCTCAGGTTCAAAATGGTACTAACTAACATGTTTCAGTTTTCATTTTGTAAACCTATCTTTTTATGAGCTGTACTGTATATTCTATGGGAAATTTAGGCTATTTACATCTGTGCATGCAAACATCAGGCCATGAAAATTACACGTTCCTGTGGGCCGGGGTAAACACTTTTTAAGTACCGCAGGGCAACCAAATTTTAACACATTGGTTGCCCTGGGGAACAACCTAGATAATTTGTTATTTTTACGGCATGTATATATGTACTCATGGTGAGTATTTATTCTATTAAGTCTTTAATCCTTTCACACTCAAATTTGTTCAAACTTAAATTTTCTAATAGAAAATGTCCATTTGCAGACCAAGAGCAGAATATTTTTGAAAACTTAGCACTGAAATGACTGGCTCTGTTACCGCGCCAGTCATTCCAGTGGTAAATTTTCACAAATAGTCTTCTCTTGGTCTGCAAATGGACATATCTCAAGACCACTACAGAAGCCGTTTTTTGGCTGATACGAGGGATAAATGATTACTATAATGCTTGAGTTGGTATTTACAAGGATTCTGTAGTCTGTATAGTTAACAACAATACAGATTTTCAACAGAATTTACAGAAATGGGACTACCTGGAAGTACAGTCTGGCAACCCAATTTAAATGGCATACTTGCCCCTGGGACCAACAAAGTATTTTTCTAAATTTCGAGCCCTGAATATAGAAGCGAAAAATATTTTATGCCTTAGTCAGCAATGTTTTCAATCAAATTGAGACCAAGGTATTCAACAGTACGTGTATGTTTTATTTTGTTTTGGAAACACATGTAAAGTTATTTCTGGGCTGCACTGCATAGAGAGTAGAGATGGGCAGAACTGACATTTATATGATGGTATCGGTATCATAGAAAAATACTGCGGTATCACGATATATCGTCAGCGGAGAGGGTATTGGTTATCATGGTTATAGAGGACAGTAAATGCTACAAAATTAGATCAGTTGTTTTCACTTCCACAATGTCCATCTCCAATCAACAGTCTAAATAGAGAAACTAAATAGTATGCTTCCTGATACATGCATATAGTGAAATCAACACTGTGGCTATTGCGAATGTTTACTTTCACAATTTTATTATGTACAGTGTAGGAGCCCGATATTGGGTTACTTACACACACTGGCCTATACACACATATATATATATATCTCGATAATAGTGTCCAGCTCTAATAGTCAGCAAAGCTTACTTTGTGAATATTCCTCTCCCATTTGTGGTGGGTACTCCTCGTCCCAATCTACAATATCATCATCAGTTAGCACCACAATATGACATTCACGATCACCACGCTACGAAGGAAACATAACAAGCGCACTGAAATACTGATAACATTCTATATCATCCAGAACCACATCAACCCCTTCCCAATGGAGGGATCTGATCTGTTACTAAGGCATCTAACAATATAATCAAAATACATCACTTGTTAGCTGATGTCACAATCAAAATGGTGTACATGACAAATGAGCGCCTTCTGAATCCCACGCAATGAGTCATAATAAGCAGACGACCTCTTACTAACTACAATACCGGCTGCAACAAAATTTACATTATTCGTGTAAAAATTTGCGAATGTTTTTCTCTAACTCGACCAAAATAAAGCGCTGATCTGCGAGCTTGCGATAAAATTTTAGGCTCACTTATGTTCTTGTTCCAGTGCTTTTAATGTAGGTGGTTTGAGGCGGTATTGTACAATGGAGGATTCCAGTTTATCCATCAATCATATGACGTCATAATCAACTACATCACATGTAGGCTGGCATCGCAATCAATTACGTCATGAATGATGGAGCTATGTTCGTCATGAATGCATAATTTATAATGAACTGTTCTACGAATTGTATTTCTTTACTATTTAATAAACATGCTGTTTAGCCATAGGCAACAACAGCACCCAGTCAAATTAGTCTCAAAATATTCAACTGCTTCTTCTTCTTTTCGTTCGCTGATCATACCGCCAGTCCTGTAAGTGACTATCGACATGATCATAAGCTTATAAGCTTCAACTGCTTACCTGTATAGTTTTCTGGAAATTGAGTCAGGGAGTTCAGGGATCGATCGATCCCAACATGGGCGAAGCATGGGTGGAGTCGAGCTAAAAATGAGCTGGGAATAGCTAAAACTGGATTCCTCCATTGACCTGTTACAAACAAGGCAAATCAATAAATTGATGTATGCTCCCCGAAGGCATACTCTGCAGAGAAACTGAATGGACAAATGCAAAATCTAAGTTTCTCTAAATAAACACACTTAGACTTTGCTTAGCCACCATATGAAAAACACATATAAAAACTATGTTCAAAATGAACAGAGACATTTTCTGTAATAATCAATACCAAGTTTGGTGACATATGTGAAAAAGTCTTGAAACTATGGCCCGGAGAAACATTTTCTGTGATATTCAGTCGACCATGAAAAGTAGGCCAGCATGACATACTTTTCATACTGTGAACACCTTCTCCCTAAGATGCATCCACATACCAAGTTTGGTGACCATATGTGAAAAAGTCTTGAAACTATGGCCCGGACAAACATTTTCTGTGATATTCAGTCAACCATGAAAAATAGGTCAGCATGACCTACTTTTGATACTCCGCAACCTTTTCCATAAGATGTTACCACATACCAAGTTTGGTGACCATATGTGAAAAAGTATTGAAACTATAGCCCGGACAAACATTTTGTGAATTCAATCGACCATGAAAAGTAGGTCAGCATGGCAGATGTTCGACCTACTTTTGATACTCTGCACACCTTCTCCCTAAGATGCATCCACATACCAAGTTTGGTGAGCACATGTGCAAAAGTCTTGAAACTATGGCACGGACAAACATTTTCTGTGATATTCAGTCGACCATGAAAAGTAGGTCAGCATGACCTATGTTTGACCTGTTTTTCATACTCCGCACACCTTCTCGCTAAGATGCATCCACATACCAAGTTTTGTGAGCACATGTGAAAGTCTTGAAACTATGCCCTGGACAAACATTTTCTGTGATATTCAGTCGACCGTGAAAAGTAGGTCAGCATGACCTACTTTTCATACTCCGCACACCTTCTCCCTAAGAAGCATCCACATACCAAGTTTGGTGACCATATGTGAAAAAGCCTTGAAACTATGCCCCTGGACAAACATTTTGTATGATATTAAGTCGACCATGAAAGGTAGGTCAGCATGACCTACTTTTCATACTCCACACACCTTCTCCCTAAGATGCATCCACATACCAGTCTTGAAACTATGCCCCGGACAAACTTATATATGGTGAATGGACGGACAGACGAACGGATGGACGAACGGACAAAGCGGCGACTATATGCTCGCGCGAAATTTTTTTCGGGAGCATAAAAATGCCTAAAATGGAGCACCATATTTTGCCTCCAGAATGGAGATGGTCTCTGACCATCCTATATTTCTGGCAAGGACTCACCTGAGCACATATAACCATTTGAGATAAGACGAGCTCTTCTAGGAACTTCTCAAACTGGCTACGAGCTCCTTCATTTGACAGCTCATGCAGCAAGCCCCCTGTCATTTTGAACACATTTCATTCTATATAGCAGAGATAAAACACTATATAGCACACTTTAGGTATCACTCAACGTAAAATAACACCATTTTAACTATTTAACCTTTACAGAGCAGAAGTAAACAAATTCTTTATCATGTACAGAATATTCTGTTGAAACTAATTTGACTGGGAGCTGCCTGCTGCCTATGTCAACAGGTTCAAGTCAAATTAGCTTCAAATTATTCAACAGCTTTTCTGTAAAGGTGTCAAATCCATAATCTGGCTCTTACTAGTACCCGATTCATAAAAGATGTGTTGATAAATTTATGTGATACACATACTGTATGGTATATGCATGACTCTAGTTTATATGATCGCATAACTCTAGTTTTTAGGATTGTACAAATAAATCTTAACATACTAACTAAGCATATTACTTATATACACAAGCACTGTCATGTAAACCAGTCTTAACATTTAACCCTTTAACCCTCGAATTTGTTCAAGAAAATTTCAGTTTTCTCATAGAAAATGTCCATTTGCAGACCAAGTGAAGACTATTTTTGATAATTTACCACTGAAATGACTGGCTCGGTCACCGAGCCATTCATTCCAGTAGTAAATTTTCAAAAATCGTCTTCTTTTGGTCTGCAAATGAACATTTATCATGCCGTTTTTGGCTGATATGAGTGTTAAAAGGTTAAATGACTAAATTTTGTCGCAAAATCAAAATATTTGCTTATGGAATATCTATTTGCAGGCCCAAATGATGACTATTTTTTAAACTGGTCCACTGGAATGATAATATAATGTTGATCCATGCATGAGTGATTGCATCCACACAGAGACATGCACGCAAAGACAGGTCCTATTGTCAATACTCACGAAGGTTATGACACTTGATAGTTGAGGCATCGAATGGTATAAGCAGATAATCACAGGCTTCTCGTAACTCTTGAATAGACACACTGGGTGGGCAACGCACATAACCAGTTTTATAGTAATCCTGTAAAAGAAACATTTAACACTTTAATAGTCGAGTGCGCCATAAACTAGTCATTTGTAGAGAAATGGTAAATTTTGTAAAATCGACTCCTCTTGGCCTACAAATGGATGTTCATGGATCAAAAAGTAAGCTTTTCTTGACAGATCTTGACCATTAAAGCTTACGTATATCTATAATACGTGTACTTAGCATAGCTTAGGATTTTGCCAGAGATAATGAGAGAAATACTGGTGTATGGTACATTTGAAGAAGTTGTTGCTAAAAAGACATTGTAGTTTGAGTGACAACCATTTAAGGCCCCCCCCCCATAAGTACATGTAAACTGAATACAAATGTATATCTCAAACAATTTTGATAAGGATATTAAATGTAAGCAAGCATTTAAGTCAATACATTGACTCAATTTCAATTTGGGCATTAGCACCCTCACATGCCTGTATTAAAGTCATGTTAGAAAACTTGAAAACTATGACAATAGCATAAATATACGTGGAAAGTTCTCTTTATAACAGAAACATTTCACAAATTAAGAATAAGTTGCACTAAACGTTAGGCTAAATATAATATAAATGACAGACAAGTAACTGAGCTTTGTTGTCGTGAAAAAATATTAGTAGCCTACTTTAAGCTAGGTAGATTCTCCAAATTTCATGGTTTGGATATTGTTATAACTGACAACTTTAGGGAGGACTTTGTACTGGTCTGTGAAGGCACGGTGCCCTTTAGACTGTACATCAGTTTCGATAAGAGATGTTTTTACATGTAGGTAAGGTGGTTGAAGGATCATGATCTGTCAAAGTGCCACAATCAAGTCATCCATGGAAGGTTCATGTATCACTCACCAATACAGCTCTGAATACAGGAGCCGCAATGCCATCAGCAACTTCATATTCACCGCGCTCATTAGGACGAGTAAAGTTATGGTCCAGCGAAGAGGTGAACATTCTGAGAATGAAAACATAAAGTCAGTATATACATGTGGATATTACAAAAGATTTTAGAACCAATAATTAGGGCTTTCGTTAACTAGCTTTGTTAGGAGAATTCTGAGTTTTATAGTCCTGATTACGCACCTGGAATGGAAGTGACATTTTTTATTATAATTAGAAACTAATTACGCCTGTGCATGTCAAGCTATCAAGTCATTGTGAAATACATTCTACATAATTCTCGGATGCTAGAATGCCATTTTGATCACAGTGACACAAAGTTGAATGATCATCCAATTTGTGTAGGACTTGACAAAAAGTATGCACAATAAAACAAATGTGGCATGCTATAATATCAATTTCTAAAGACAACTATGTCAGAAATGTAAAAAATTTCACAAATAACAGACTAACCAATGTAAATACAAGTCACAACTAAAAACAAACTGGAGAGAAACATCTAAGACTCAGTTACGTGGACTTGCATAATGATGTAAAATAAATTCTGAACATTTTAGGAAGTCCAAAATTCATGTTTGGACACCTGGCATGCCTAGAACAATTAGTTATGGCCGTTAATAATAGCACTGTCACTGGAGAACAAACTTATCATACCATACATGCCATAAAGAGAGAACGTGTTCAATATGTTAAGATTAATTTGCCTGGAAGACACATTTTTCCCACCTAAATTATTGTCAAAATATTCAACAGCTCGCCTGTAAGGTTGACTTAAAAAGCAGATGAATACTGTAATTGTAGACCTGCTAGAAACCGATATGACTTTAGAGCTATGGTACAGCTCATAAATAAGTTAACATACTGTTGGGAACTGGTACTATTTTTGCGATCGATGATTGGTTTTATAAACTAACCGATGATCAATTAATGATTGATCATAACAGGTTCTCATTTTTCATCCATTTTGAATGCAGTAATTATAGCATGTTCAAGGATAATTACCCCTTTCAAACTAAGTCGCAGATATGACCGATTCTTAATAATTTAAAAAATAATATGTTGAATATTTTGAAACTAATTTGACTGGAAGCTGTTGCTGCCAACAGCTTCCAGTCAAATAAGTTTCAATATATTCAACATGTTATTGGTATGGTTGCTTTGAAATTAGCATACTATTTCAGTGCTGGAAGAATTAATGTCTTCTATGAGTAATACTATATAGTTGTAACAATTAAATTTACTTTTTTCCAAGAAGTATTCGTTTTCTAGCTTGATCAGTCAAAATATATTAATAAAGTCAATTTATAAACAACCAAAATCGACTTCTGAAATCATGATCAATCGGTTGGTTGAACACGCAAACCAATCAATCATCGATCAAATCGATTAATCGGAACAACACTAAGTTAACATGTCTTCAAAACAAGTGTAAACATGTTAGTTAGTAAGCTAGATGGACTGCATCCTACGTGTCGAGCCCTTTAGTTATTCCTCATACCACACATCATGTGTGCCAGTCACGAAATAAGGATTTCTTAAAATAGTATAGCCCCTTGATGAATCAAATGGCCACTGAAAAACTTTAACATTCTTCCAATTCTTGAAAAGGAGACAAATCACACAGTAATAAACTATGTTTAAATCACACAAATATGTAAAAAATTTGAAAATCATTTCAATTAAGATGGCAACTGGATGCAATGTGGCATTAGAACAAATCTGTAGTTTTATTGATATCGGATACTTATGGTACCTGCCCAGCATAGTGTTTGATCAAATCTGTAAAATTCTATTAAGATCGGATAAGCCTTTGATGAATTAAATGTGCATCGAAAAACTAACATTTAGTAATCCTTGGTGCAAAATAAGCTATGGATTGCTACGTAGATCTCAGATGTATAGCGCTTAGAGCATGCAATGGTATGGTGTTCAGCGCAATATAAATGTACTATCTATCAATATAAATCTATCTATCTATCTATCTATCTATGTCGAGCCATCCTATGCTTCGCATCCTATTCTTCGCATGGGGCCCGACAAGTGTTCTGTTGAATATTTTGAACATAATTGGATTGGAAAACATTGCTGTCTTCCAATCCAATTATGTTCAAAATATTCAACAATACATTCGATTTTGTTTTGAAAATTGAAATATTTTAAGTTATTTCAGATTACTCAGTAATCATGTGGTTAAATGAATATCAAGTGTTTCAACCAATCACAAACAAGCTCTACATTGCAGTATCACTCTTTACCTGCCCAACATAGTGTTTGGATACGCTTTCAAAATCTCAGCATCCACTATGAATCGTGTGTCATCAACGACTAGCGTTAGCTTCTCTCCAGGTTTGACGCTAACACATGCTGTGGTGCTGCCCGTACTGCAACTGAAGCTCACACCGGCAGAGATACTGGCTACACGACTAGAAAATGATGAGCACCCAGTCGCTCCTAAGCAATCTCCTAGGAAACAGTAAATGTACAATACAATGTACAGGACAATTCATAAATAAGTTTACAAGCTTCCGAAAACAGAAACGTGTTAGTCATTGAAATTTTGAACATGATGCAAGAAATGTACTGTTGAATATGTTGGATTTAATTTGATTGGAAGCCATAATGCTTCCTTAGGCAGCAATGGACCTTTCCATTTTTAGCTATGCCCCGACCATCACTAGCTAAGCTCCACCCACACCTCGCCGTGTTGGGATTGAACGATCCCCAAATGTCTTAGCTTTCAATTTCCTGAAAACTATACAGGGAAGCTGCTGAATATTTTGTAACTAATTTGACTGGGTGCTGTTGCTGCCTATGGCAGCAACAGCGCCCAGTCAAATTAGTTTCGAAATATTCAACACAATATTTATTAAATAGTAAAAGCAAACAATTTGTACAACAACGAATAGACCATCTTCAAATATGCGTTCGTGACGTACTTATCGACGTCATTCATTATGATGTCATTGTAAACGTCACGCAGTTCATTATGACGTCATGTGATGGGTGTGTACTCTGGAAAGGTGAATTGCTTCGAAATAAATAAAATCCAAAATACATATTTAAGAATATGTTTTATTTAGTTTTGGAAACATTCTAAGTTATTATCAACACTTTCAATGCAGATGTCCTGGAAGTGGAAACCCAATTTCAATAGCGACATCATAAATGATAAGAAATACATTTAATTCTACTTCCATAAAAAGTTTCATTCTTTACTTCTGACAAAAACTATGACAGGAATGCTAAAAAGAAGGAAAAAAAGGAGAACAACTGTAACGCATGTGAACAGAATGCCTATGAGATGTCAAGCTTAATCCTGTCAAGATTGGTGCAAAGAATTTATCAAATTATTGCTTAGTTAATGTCCATTTGCAGACAAAGAGAATACTATTTGTGCAAATTTACCACTGGAATTACCGACTCAGTTACTTCATTGGTAAATTTGCAAAAATCGCTTTCTTTTGGGCTGCAATTGAACATTGCTCAAGACCACGGCAAAGGTCGGGTTAAGTATAAATGGCAGGGGCATGCATGTACAAATGTAATCCAAACCAGGAGACTAACTGGATACCAAAGCTAGAATAGAAATCAAGTAACACCGCACATACATACTGATACAGACCACGAATGTACATGTACATATAATGTACAGCACCTATACATATGTACCCACACATACTTACCAGCATCATCACTACTTGGGTAGTATTCAAATGACGATGACTGTCCACTGCCAGTTTGTTGGAAGCTTTGATGTGATTTCGAACGGGGCCTGGCACCTCCATATTCACTGTTGTTCCTGTCCAAATACTGTGCTTTCTGTGCAAGACCCATATCCAAGGCTTTAAGCTGATGATGTTTTGGGTTTAAAGCGTCTTCTTTTATATCAATAATTGTACCTTTATCACTACGATTAATAAGGCAGGGTTTACTGGTAGGAGTTCCAACTTTGCTGAAAGAAAAAGATTTTAAATATTCTCATTCAAAATGTTCAATGCTTAAATTCTCATAAATTGTAAAAAGACATAGTTTCCAAATACATCTTGAGCCTATTTGTTACTTTATTGGCAGGTTATATGTAAATAACTACAGTTATGGCAGTATCAGTGCAGACAATACTTTAGATTTACATTGTAGATTGCAATCGCCATATTATTGTAATCTATTGTCTGTGCTGATTGGAAATTCTTGTACAAGAGACTCAAGGCCCTTGATGCTCAGCTGCCTAATACATGTATGAGGACAGCATGCTCTTAAGAAGCATGCTCTTAAGCCCCGCTTTTAAGAAAATTGATTGAGTCTTTTAAACCTGTTCCCAAACATTTCCCATTGGGTTTTTGAGATGGCCACCGACCGATTCAGCTGACACTTACTTCTAAAAGCCAAAATTTTGGAATTTGTATGCCTATAAAATTATATAAAGCAATTTTTGCCATTAAAATCCATCAAATAAAAAGAAATTCAATATGGCTGCTGAGCACTATGATTTGATTGGTCGATGGTGGCAATGTTTTTAAACATACCAACTTGCCGTGAACAAAGTAATCATATCTACAAAATTTCAGCCCGATCCCTCCAGTAGTACAGAAGATATTTTAGTGAAAACTAGATCATCCAAGATGGCCACCAGGCAAATTGACTGATCATGTTCGCTTAAACAAACTCACTTCAGCCCATTCTCTAGATGAAGTTTCTTGTGTTAATTAATCGGCCAAGCAGTTTCGAAGAAAAAGATCCTTTTAAACATGTTTCTAAATACAGTGTAACAGGCCTGCTCAAATTGGAAATTTGCGCAACCCATTTTTGGGTTACGCAAATTTCTTTGGCGCAACCCATTTGAGTTCGCGTAACACATTTTGAATATGATACTATATGAAGGTAAAATTCATCTTGGTTACATAATGGAAATGGCATGTCAGTATTAACCCTTTAATGGTCTAGATCAATGTATTCTCGTATTAAATATCCATTTACTGGCCATAAAACGACTATATTTGAAAATTCACCACCAAAATGATTGGCTCAGTTGGAAATTATCAAAAATAGTCTCTTTGCCTGCATTGGATATTAATAAATGCTTTGGTTGGCTTGACCATCAAAGGGTTAAATCCGCTTTTATACAACTTTAATTAATTTAAGACACGGAAGTCTTATAAATGAAATCGGCTTCGTTCGTTTACATACGTTAAGGCAATGGCGAATGCGAAAATAGCCGATTCATGTATTAGCATAAAGGTGGACAGGGAACTAGTCCCTGATACAGGGTTCATACACCTTCAGCAGAATTAAATTCCATACCTTTTCCAGACTTTTTCCAGACTCAATTTCAAATTTACCAGACCTCATTTTGGGACTTTCAATCAGATAAAAAACAAACACAGTTACTAAGTTCATCATCTTATCATATATAAACTTTATTAAACTTTATAAAACAAAAATATCAAAACACAGCGCGCGCATTTTTGCCTGTGGAACTGAAGCAACTGCAGTAGTGGAAGACCCGAGGACAATAACAGACTGTATATATAAATAATTGTCACAAGAATATCAAAGCACAGCGCGCACACACACAGATATGAATTTCATTACAGCAGCAAATCTTTTGTTGCATATTTTGAAAATAATTTGACTTGAAACTGTTGCTGCTTTAAGCAGCAATAGTTTCCAGTCAAATTATTTTCAAAATATTCAACAGCTATCCTATCAAAACACACTATTAAAACATCATAGGAGTTATCTAAATCTAATATAGGCAGAAATATCAACATACACACAAACACACACAATGTGTCACACATACACAGGATTTCTCATTATAAAGGGACTTTTTGAGGGTATTTAGCCCCAAACTCTAGATTGGGAACAGCATATTGTCTATGAGTGGCTCTTGGAACCGTATATTGTCTAGGAGTGGCTCAGTGTTTTTCAGGATGCAAACCAGATATGAATTTCATTACAGCAGCACATTTTTTGTTGAATATTTTGAAAATAATTTGACTGGAAACTATTGCAGGAATAGTTTCCAGTCAAATTATTTTCAAAATATTCAATAGCTATCATGCAAAGTTGAGCTTGAGACACCCACATTTATTTGTTGAGAGCCACCTCAACCCAACCACCCCCACCTTTAGATAACAAGTTAAACCCTGCACATATAAACATACACTAATTTATTTTAAATTTACTTTAGCTGATCATATCGCCATAGCAACAGGAGGAATCCTCATTATTTTCACTTGATAATGCGCCAACATAAGAGGCCTTGCGATACGAAAGAGCTGTCGGGCAGTCAATAATATTTTACCATGACTCAGTGCAAAGTTGGGATCATCTAACACTGGCCGATATAAAATTGCTACGCTTCTAAATGATCGCCAGAGCAACAGGAGCAATTCTCATTATTTTCACTCGATAACGCGCCAACATAAGAGACCTCGCGATACGAGGGAGCTGTCGGGCAGTAATAATATTTTACCGCGACTCCGAGCAAAGTTGGGATCATCTAAGGTTGGGCGATATAAAATTGCTACGCTTCTAAATGATTCTGGTACTATCAATGTGAAAATGTAAAATACTTTTACCTTGAACCAAAGAACTCTGTAACTTTCGGCCCTGGCTTTAGATGAACTTCTGGCAGTGTCTCATGTTTTTTTCCCAACATGTGGTTAACAAGAGCCACTTCACCCATATTCCCGATGTCAAAAGACTTATTGCAAACACTAATTTGGTACGTGAGTTTGATGTGTTGTCCGGTAAAATCCAATCATTATATTTATCGTTAGTTTCCCAAACACTTGAATACTTGCACATTCCCATGTTTACTGTATCACAAAAAACAGCAATCTCGCAAATCATTTCATTGTTTTGACTTCTCACACTCCGTACTATTTGACAGACGACTGCCGATTCGCTCATTTTTATTGCGTTGTAATTGAACATGTTCAGACACGTATTGCTCAACAACCGCGAGATGTTCCCGGTAATAGGCGGTTTTCTATTGTAAGACGCGAGTGGGACCTAATCGAATTAGATTCTCGCGAGACTGGCGGAAACGCGAGATTTCGTTTGTAAACAAAAAAATCGCGGTCCATACCAGTTGGCCCAAAATTGGAATTTCCATACTTTTTCCAGCCCTGGAAAAGACTTTCCTAAATTTCCACTTTTTCCAGACTTCCATACATGCGTACGAACCCTGCTGATAGGGCACTATTTACATCGCAAATCATCTCAACATACCAGGTTCTATCCGTTTCAATCTTTATTAAATCAGTTCGAAGTATTATCGCCTCCTTTATTATACAAGCTGTTCGCAACCAAATTAAATAATTTTGCAAGATTTACTGACACAAATAACGGGTACACTGGGTATAGGGTTTCAGAGGGCCTAAAATTTAAGATGGCCACTGGCCAAATACACCAATCAGCTCCATTTGAACAATGCTACATCATCTCTCTGACATAAGGATGCTTCCTGTCATGTCTGCGAACAATTTTTTAAATCATTATATATAGGTAAAACCAATTCCGACTTCAAAATCTTTCAAATGTACTATTATTATTATAAATAAGAAATTCAGATATGGCCACCAAAACTCTGATTGGTATATATGGCAGCAAAGTTACTTAATATATACATGTACCAACTTCCCTTGAACAAAGTTGAATGACTCAGTCTGTCCCTAATCATATTTGCCAAATTGCGACCAGATCCCTTCAGTGACTCAGGAGTAGTTTTTGTGAAAACTATGTCATCCAAGATGGCCAAAAAACAAACTTCTCTTGAACAAATTCGGTTAATATGTTGCAGCTTTGTTGACCTACATGTAGATGAAGTTTTTTAATCAATCTGTGAAGCGGTTACGAAGGAAGATTCATAGAAAATGCCCATTTGCCGACCAAGCGATTAGTTTTAAAAATTTATCACTGGAATGACTGGCTCGGTCATCAAGCCTGGCTTGGTCATCGAGCCAGTCATTGCAGTGATAAATTTTCAAAACTAATCTTATCTTGGTCTGCAAATGGACATGTCTCAGGAACACTGCAGACGTCATTTTTGGCTGGTATGAGGGTTAACTTAGGGTTAAAGCCTTAAAAAGGAACTACGGTACCTTGTTCGCTTAATACAGGCTCTCTTCTTCTCCTCATCTGAGAGATCCGAGTCACTACTAATACTGTCGTAGTCTTTAGTGGTGGCTGAGCGACTCCGATGCCTGTGTGCCATCCCAGAGAAGGATGGACACACCCAAGATAGGAATTTGACAATTCCTCAAGTACCCGGTATGAAAAGATGCAATCTACATTTGCATATACTACATGTGAGCCAACTCCTTTTTATCGTCTTCCTGTACAGTTGACAGAAAATGAGAGAGTATATTATTATTATTATTATTATTATTATTATTATTATTATTATGATTATTATACTAAATTCACAGACCTGATACATGTTAGGCTGTAAATGTCAAATCCCTTAACACAATACACCTTAATGGCCAAACCTGCCATTGCCATGTTTGCAGTGATCTTAAGAATTGTCCATTTGCAGGCCACATGAAGATTATTTTAGAAATTTTACTACTTTAATGAATCAGTGGTAAATTTCTAAAAATAATCTCATGGCCTGTTAATGAATATTAAGCAAAAAAGGTAAATTTTGTTGACACATCTTGATCAGATGGATTAATGATAATACAGTCACATACATGTACCTTCAAAAGCATGACAAGAACAGGGGGCTCCAGCTTTAGCTATGCCCCACCTCCAGCTATCTCTAGCTTATTGACTAGCTAAGCTCCACCCACACTTCACCGATGTTGGGATCAGGGCTGGGACCAAATACTTTCAAAAGTATTTAAACACAAATACCTTGGAATTCTTCAAATACAAATACATGTTTTAGCAAAGTATTTAAATAAATACAAATAGTTATGGTAAGTATTGGAAATACTTCTCAAATACTTATTCCATGTCTTATAGAAAACCAAAGTATGGTACAGATGTAATTCTAGTGAGCCAGACACTCAAATTTACATGAAGACGGACAATCATAGAATAGTGTGGTCGGGTATTGGGAAGGACTAGTCAACTCAGACTAAGTACATGAAAACAGACAATCAGAGAATACTGTGGTCGGGTATTGGGAAGGACTAGCCAACTCAGACTAAGTACATGAAAACAGACAATCAGAGAATACTGTGGTCGGGAATTGGGAAGGACTAGCGAACTCACACTAAGTAAAAGCCGCCTACTGGGCTATACATGTACTATGGCTACCCCCAATACAACACACAGGCGAAGACATCTAACATGTCTAAAACATGATTTGCTGCTTCTGTGCATGCGCTGGGCCACTAGTCACCCCGTAATACATGTTTCTTATAGGGCAGGACATGATCACGTACGTGTGATGCCACTGACTGGGTACACTTTTTAGGATGTATATACATGTACTATCTTTGCATGACTTCTTCCTCAAACTATGGCCTATGATCACAATGCCACCAGGGGTGCTTGGTGCCATTAGAAAGCCCTGGATTTTCATTTTCTGAGAGTAACATTCATTTATTTTGGAAACGAGCAATTGAGGGACTGGCACTGAACACGACCTACCCGTATTTTGCTTTTGTTTGTTACAATATAGTTCTCCATGTAATCCTAAAACGCGGTGTCTAGATTATGTGGAGAACCACTTAGCAGTCTATTAAAGTGTTGGACCCATTCACTGCAAGGGATAGGATTCAATTTAGTTTTCGCAACAAATTCTTTAAGCTTCTCAAGCAAGTTCCAAAAGGTTTGGGGCTTTTTACTTTGAATAGTCTCCATTTGATCAAGAATTTGTTGTTTGTATTTAAGTTTTTTACTACAATGTATTGATCACTTTTTTAAATTTTGTCACTCAGAAGAGCTTGGTGGTTAAATGGGTGATTCCGAAGCTTCTTGGCTAGCTGTTTTAGCTCCTTATGGAGTATTTTACAGCCCATGTCATACCAATTCTTTGTTATCTTGGATTTCATTGTGGACATTCTATCAGAGCTCCAGATAAGCAGCATATTTGCATAAATACGCAAAAATATATTTTTAAAAACCTATTTAAACCAAATACGCAAAATATTGAATAAGTCAAGCATATACATGATTCCTATCAATGCTTAAACGGGTATCCGTTATGTTGATCAGATCAAACCTGCGGTACTCAGCTACCATTACGTAATTATAATATTATGTAGTGCATTGTAAGTCCAAAATTACAGATCCGCGAGTAGCAGATGACTATTCCGAGTACTCGCTCTAAATATTGAATCTACTCGCAAATTCCTGACACCACATCATTTTTAGATTTTCATGACAAATTTTTGTTACAATTTATGAAGAATTTTGGTGCAAAAACAATGATTAGTACAGCATACACAATATTTATAGAGCGCCACTTAATAATTTCACTCCCATGATGATGGACATAGTATACGTTAAGCATAGTTGTAAGACGGAAATAATTTGAAACGGGGGTGGGGGTGTGTGAGTGGGGGAATGTGTCCTATTTTCGTGTTACTAAAGATCGTCAATGCACCCCGCAACCGTGAAACTGCCTCATTACTGGGATAACCCCTACCATGTCGTCTGCACGCTATTCAATACAGTCAAACCTGTGTATAGTGGACACTTGTCTTGGGGGCCATTAAGATGGTGGTTCTTTGATACAGGTGTAAGTCTTTACAAATTAAAGCATATTCTATTGAATATTTTGAAACTATATTACTGGAAGCTATTGCTGCCTTAGGTCTTCCAGTTATAATCATTCCATTGGTAAATTTTCAAAAATGATCATCTTTAGGTCTGCAAAAGGACATTTTTAGGAGAAAACTTAAATTTTCGTGAATAAATTTTAGGGTTACAGGTTGGTGGTGGGTGGGCTGGGCTGCTCAACTAAGACACAACAATGTAAGATATTCATTTGTTTGTTTTGCGTTGGGTGCATGGGTTTTTTGAGGGGTGTGGTGGTGGTGGGGGGGTTGTTGTTAGGGGATCATACTGGCCGATATACATTTGACCCATAAGATTCAGAGAATGACCCCTATCGTTCACTAATGACGGGACCATTGGCCCCACTAAATGAATTTCTTGGCAATACCCTGCTGTTGCAACTGCCTATGACCTAAAATTTTTGACTGGATTATAGGCATCAAACCATAAAAGTCAGGGAAATTGGAAGTGAGAAAATTAGTTTGTCAATTGTCATTAATGTCATGCAGTGGCATTGTGCTAGGAACATCTTTTAATGCAGTAAAGAAAACAAAACAAGGATTGCCAGTTGTTACAGACTGGCACAGTTGCCTAATTTCTAATTCAATTCATCAGTCAACTTAAAGGGAAATTCCAGTGAAAATCGGGAATAAGTCAACTAAAAATATACAATAATCCGAAATAGTTGTCGCAAAAAAATATAAAATACACTGTTCCATTGCCTAGAAATAATAAAATGAATATGCCCAAAACGCTCGAAAACGTGTCTCCTTGGGCGCATCCATTTTCTCGCAATGAGAGCGAGAAACCGCAAGATTATGACATCAACGACACACCAGCAAAATATCTCCAGCGCTTTTAGATGTACCCGTTTACTTCGCGTTATGACGCCGAATATTAATTAACCCTTTAATGACCAAATTCTGTCAGGAAAATCAGAATATTTCCTTATTGAATGTCCATTTGCAGGTCAAGTGAACTCTTTTTGAAAATTGACCACTGAAATGGCTGGTTCTGTTACTGAGACAGTTGTTTGTTGTAAATTCTCAAAAATAGCCTTCTCTTGACCTGCGTCCTCAACTTGACGATTGCAGAGGCCAGTGCTGGCATGAGATGGTTAAATCGCAACATGTCCGCATGTCAAGCATCGGCTTGCAGCAATAGAAACTATCATAGACAGATCCACAGAAGCATCCGCATAAAATGCGGCTAACTGAAAGATGGCTTCATAACATTGGCACTGGATGGATATCCTCCACATTTAAATTTGGAAGATACAAGTTTAGAACATATAGTCTGTATAATTTTAAAATAATGTGTCATGAATTTCAAAACATAAGGCACGGTACTTAATTTTAATATAACATAATCAAGCTCGACAATTAACGTCAGTATTTGCTCGCATCAATTGTAAAATGGGATTTGCAAACCAAAATGAAACGATGTCACTGATTGTCCGGTCGGTCAATTATAGGCAATCGCTTGGCGGCTTACTTCGTAGATGATAGTAGGTGACAGCTAGTAAATAATGACAAGTGTACGCTAAACATAATTAGTAATTTAGTGCTTTCACACTATTGAAATCCAGCGTTATTAATTATTTACAATGTTTACTCCCAATTTTAAAATAACTATGCAGTGTTGAATATTCTGAATTAAATTTTCCTGGAATTATGTTGCAGTAGCTTCCAAACTAATTAGTTTCACGCAATAGGCCTATGCAGGGTAAATTTTAAGCTTTCTGCTTTTCTGTCCGTGAAAGAGTTGACTAATTGATCCCAAACTTTTAAATGTTTACCCCATATTTACTGCCTGTTGAATATTTTGAAACTTGAATTTGACTGGAAGCATAAGTTGCAAGAGCAACAACTTTCAGAGAAATTACTTTCATCATTTATTCAACTAACATATTTTTCAAGAATTTGTTGTAGCTGGTTGATTGCAAACATGCTCCTGGTATAACCCTTCAATGACTTCTTTAATAGAAATTGCCCATTAAGAAGACAATTTTTGAAAATTTAGCACTACAATGACTGGCGCGATCATCGGGACACTAATTGCACTTTAATTTCCTCCAAACACTGTGGCAAAGTGTCAGTTGTTTAGCCAGTACGCTAATTATCCACGAGATGCAAGATTTACCTCCCCTGGTTATGGCTATCCTCAATCGGGCAAAGAGAGGAGGAGGTGTGTCGGTGACGTCAGCCGCTTATCCAAAATGGCGCCTCCATCTACTGGTTACTTTAGCAATTTAAATTGAGGATATCTTTTTTATTTGTTGGCATACAATCGTGTTCTTGGTCTCAAATTAATGCGGAGAATTAGTACTTTACGCCAGATGCATAAAATCCCACAGTGGAATATCCCTTTAAGAAATGTGGATTCCATGTATACATCGCCGTGATCATGCATGTAAAACAGCGTGAATGATTTGTATCACCTGACCCACTCCACATTTATATCAGAGACAGTATGAATGTATGATAATATCAAATGATTTGATATTCTCATACTGTCTCGAGCTGTCTCTGATGTAAACGTAGAGTAGATCAAGTGACCCCAGTTTTCGAATTATGGCAGGTATTATTTCCATGTCAGTTTCTACCCATTAATCACGAAACCAATAAGAATTACTGAATACAAAGCTTCTCTCATCGACAACATCTTCACAAATTGTCTGGCAGATTGTAAAAACCTCCAGGGAGTTTTCTTTACAGATGTCTCGGACCATCTGCTGATATATTATATTGAGCAAAATAAACTGAGGCAAAAAGCCACCAAGAAGATAATCATAACAAGCAGAGATTTTAGGAAAGAAAATATTGATGAATTCAAAAGCAAAATGTCCACAATTGATTGGAGCAACATAATCCAATGTGATTCATGGGAAGATGCCTACAACGCTTTCCACGCTTTATGCATAGACATCTATGAGAACTGTTCCCCACTCAAAACTGTTAAAAGATTCAAAACTAACCCGACTAAACCTTGGCTGATGTGGGGGTTTGATCACTGCCTGTCATAAGAAAAACAGTCTATACCTAAATTATATCAAATTTCCTACTAAATTGATGGCCCCCAAACCGTTTATCCGATAGTTTCAAAAATTACAAATTTGAGCTCAGAATAGCCAAAAACCTATATAAAACCACTTTCGGCCTCAAAATCCATCAAATAAAAAAATCCAATATGGCCGCCAAACATGCTATATTTTGATTGGCCCACCGCGGCCATGTTTTCTGACGGATTAACTTCTCTAAACATTAACGGCCCTTAGTCCCTAATCATATATCACAAAATTCGGCCTGATCGCTTCAGTAGTTCTGGGGAAGAAATCATTTTTGCGAAAACTAGGTCATCCAAGATGGCCACTGAAACATTTGATCAATCAAGTTCGCTTGAACAAATTTGGTTCAGCTCTTACCCTAGATCATATTTCGTGAGTTCTGAATCGATCCCTCAAATGGTTTTGGAGAACAAGATTTTTAAAGACATTTCTAAAAATCGGTAGAAATCCAAGATGGCCGTCGACCGAATTGGCCGATCGGGTTCGTTTGAACAAACTTGAATCTCTATGCCTTAAGGATGCTTCCTGCCAAATATAATTGAAATCAGCCAAGTAGTTCTCGAAAAGTAGACATTTTAAATTTCCCATTGCTTTAGTATGGGAGCTTTTGGCGGGAAAATGATCCAAGATGGCCGCCAAACCAGTTATCCCAGTTTCAAAAATTGCAAATTTCAAATCAGAATACCCAAAAAACCACATAAAAACAATTTCAGCCTCAAAGTCCATCAAATAAAAAAATCCCAATATGGCCGCCAAACATGCTATATTTTGATTGGCCCACGGCGGCCATGTTTTTTGACGGATCAACTTCTCTTGAACAAACTTTACTGGCCCTTAGTGCCTAATCATATTTGCCAAATTTCGGCCTGATCCCTTCAGTGGTTCTGGAGAAGTCAGTTTCGCTAAAACTAGGTCAACCAAGATGGCCGCCGAAACATTTGATCAATCAAGTTCCCCTGAACAAACTTGGTTGAGCTCTTGTCCTGGATCAGGCGGTTTTGGAGAAGATTTTTAAAGATGTTTCTAAAAATCGGACAAAATCCAAGATGGCCAGCGGCCAAATTGGCCGATCGGCTTCGTTTGAACAAACTTGGATCCCTATGCCCTAAGGATGCTTCCTGCCAAATATAATTGAAGTTGATGGACAGACGGACGGACACCACGACATAAGCTCACATGGCCTTTTAGGCCAGGTGAGCTAAAAATGAGAAGTGCTGATCTCCCTAAAATTTATGTAAATAATCAAGAAATATGTCAGGCACAATTTGCAAAATTCTTAGATGTCTATTTGGACAAGAAACTCACAAGGGAGAAACATATACAAATTGTAACGTCAAAGGTTGCAAAGAACATTGGTATTATGCGTCGACTAAAAAGCTACTTACCAAAACACCTTATAAAAACACTATATAGCACGTTAATATTACCGCAAATCACATACTGCAACACCATTTGGACTAACATTTACTCATCAAAACTAAAAAAATTAAAGACACTTCAGAAAAATGTTATAAAGCTATTTTCACAACCAAAATGTTTTTAAAACAGAAAAACTATTGAAGCTTGAAGATATAGGAAAGCTCCAACTATACTCCGTCCTCAAAGACTTCTAAAACAATAATCTACCAACCCCATTATTAAACCTCTTCAAGAATAATGAAGACATACACTCACGCAACAAACGATTACGAAAAAAGCGGCGTACAACCTTCTGCCGCACAGAAGCCTCCAGACAAAAGCCATCAAGAAAAGCAATACACCTATGGAACAACACAGAAACAGACATCCGCACACAGATTATCACCAAAAAATCATACAAAAGGAACCTCAAGACAATTATTATAGAAGCCTACTAACCCTTTCACTGAAGAGTCCTTGACAAAATTCATTGCTTATGATACACATCTAGTTCTGTTGGGGTTTTGAATTTGGTCTGACTGGAATCATAATGTTAGCTCTGGATGTAAATGGAAGAATGTATATCTGTGTATTTTTATAGTAACCAAAGTCATCTATTATTTATATATTTATATTTGTAATGTGCAATAGTTGGATCCTTTGAAACATGTAATTTAATGTCTGTGTTGTTCGTCTGTCAGCTTCCAGTCGGAGTAATTTCAAAATATTCAACGGTTTTCATAAATTGTTGCCTCTGGACTTAAGCGAGATATAGGATACTCATCAGGGAATGGGTTAATCACCTATAGGTAGACCCCTTTAGAACACATGAGGAGGGAGTATGGCTGTGGAAGTCTGATGGGTTTACCAATCTCATTAATTTTAGGAAGATCATCACTACCACCATGGCTCATCATACATTATGGCTCATCATACACTATATTAGTATCAATAATAATAATAATAATAATAATACATCACATGTACTGGATTACTGTCTTTAAGCTCGATGAACATTCACACACACACACCCCACCCACCTCCCCAACCCTCTCTCCATTGCCTCTAGCACCTTAAAACTGCAGATCGTCTAGCACTTAATGTTAAAAATTTAAAAATAATGCATATGTACTGGTGGGTGCAAGTGGAAAAAATCCAAATCTTCTTATATTATTATAATTAACTACTAGTAACTTAATTATGTTTTGTGTGCGTTACATGTAGTGTTGTATCATGGAGTATCCAGTTTCGGTGAGGCTCTATGCGCTATGTAACAACACAAGTTCTCATGACGTAATAATTTTGTACTCAACCAGTACAGTAATTATTGGTAACATTTACCGCGTTTCCCCTCAAGATTCACACTAAAATGTTAAGCCAGCCCTAAATCAACCTTAGCGTGTAAAAAATTGCCGATTTGCTTATTACTTTTTATCATAAGCAGGGTTCATACACCTTCATCAGAATTAAATTCCATACTTTTTCAAGACTCAATTTCAAATTTTCCAGACCTAATTTACGACTTTCAATCACACAAAAAACAAACACAGTTACTAAGTTCATCATATTATCATATATAAACTT
The DNA here is from genome assembly GCA_034401795.1 of Chaetoderma sp. LZ-2023a. NCBI lineage: Eukaryota > Metazoa > Mollusca > Caudofoveata > Chaetodermatida > Chaetodermatidae > Chaetoderma > Chaetoderma sp. LZ-2023a. The sequence continues at coordinate 107,385,676 of CM067374.1, forward strand.
TATTAAACTTTATAAAACAACATATCAAAATAAATAATCAACTAACTTACCGGTAACATCAGATAGCACTCATCACAGACAGAAAGATATACAGCACTCTATTTGTTGATATGACAGTTAAAGTAACTGGATACAATCATGGCAATTTTAATGTTGATATGGATGGATAGCACTCAGGAAAGACATAAAAAAAATTTTTAATGTTTTTTTGAAAATTTACCACTGGAATGACTGACGTAGTGACCAGGCCAGTCATTACAGCGATAAATCTTCAAAAATAGTATTTTTTGATCTGCAATGGACATTTCTCGGGACCACTGCATACATACATCATGACATGATAAAACAAAGGGTTTAAGTGTAAATAGAAAATGTGCATTTGCAGGTCAGGACTTTTTTTGAAAATTTACAACTGGAATGACTGACATGGTGACCAGGCCAGTCATTAGTGTGATAAATCTTCAAAAATAGTATTTTTTTTATCTGCAAATGGACATTTCTCAGGACTACTGCATACATACATCATGACATGATAAAACAAAGCGCTTAAGTGTAAATAGAAAATGTACATTTGCAGGTCAGGAGCACTTTTTTTGAAAATTTACCACTGGAACGACTGACATGGTGACCAAGCCAGTTATTACTGTGATAAATCTTCAAAAATAGGCTTTTCTTGATCTCAGGGTTTGTACACTTTTCAGTATTTGAAATTCCATGACTTTTCCATGACTAAAATTAAAAAATTCCATGACCTCCAAGAATCAATAGCTAGGTCAAAGACAGTCAAATTTGTTTCAAAATGTTCAATAGCATATAGTGAATCATATGGTATTCACTTTATCTAGGGAAACGGGTCAACATGTGAGAATTTCTGGTACTTTTTAATAAAATCTAAGGTTTTCACATAAAAAATTGACGAATAAAAATTCTGAATGGAAGTTCTATGATCATACATGTTGCACCATTTCAGCCTAACTTGGTTGAAATCGTTCAAAATAGTAAGAAGCAATATGACCATTTCTAGTAAATTTTGAACAAAATGACCCAAAAAATTGCCTATAACATTCCATCCTTTAACACTAATATCAGTCAAGGACAGCTTTTGTAGTGGTCTTGAGAAGTGTCCATTTGCAGACCAAGAGAAGACTATTGTTGAACATTTTTCTAAAATAGTCTTCACTTGGTCTGCAAATTGACATTTTCTTTGAAATTTGTTTGAACAAATTTAAGGCTTAAAGACTAGGCTTCTATTTGGCCACAGTGTTAAAAAAAATTGAAATTCATTCCTTAAATTGGTTACTTTCACAAATATATTGTGCACTAATAGATAGCACGCAGGGGAAAATTTGACAAAATATGAGCCAAAAAAGCCTTATACAGGTGTATATAAAACGCTCTCATACATTTCTGTGTAGTTCAGAAATATTGCAAAACATATTTTTCCGACAAACGAAAATTTGTAACTTTACCGCTAGATTCAAAATAATAATAATCGCTTATCCGCTAAATATCTGGTTATTTTTATTAATATTAACAAGTTTATTTCATACTTTAACCGTAATAGAATGCATAAAACCATCTTTGAGCAAGAAATACATTCAATATACAGGGGAATCCCCATATGCTAGCGAGAGCGAACTATCATCACCATCTAATTATCATAATGTAACCAAGTCGGCCGGGACGAAATCGCCCACATGAACAAAAATCTTGCCAATAAATATACTGCTGAATGCATATGCTGAGTAGGAAATAGTGAATTTATTGCTCAAATTGTTTTAAAAACATCTGTATATATATATATTATTATTTTGGGATATTGGCATTCGCGGCGTTACAAACCTGTTTTTATTTGGGAGGCCTCCTTCCAGTCCAGATATAATTTCAGTGGAATGCCTCCAATCATAAAAGAGTTTAATTTGGCCTTGCAACATAAGAAGTGATCTAACCTCATTTTAATTCTTACGTTGTTTTGGGTCATTTTATGTTGGTCAGACATATGACTTTGATAATGAAAGAAATCATGTGATCACCGCGATAAAGAAATGAAATGTGTATTTCCGAGCTATACTGCCTCATTTTAAATTTGTATGCCATCAGATTTTATTTTTATTTAGGGAGATTATCATTTTCCATGACTTTTATCAAAATGACAACTTTCCATGACTTTTCCAGGCCTGGAATTTAGATTTTAAAATTCCATCACTTTCCAGGATTTCCATGACCCGTGCGAACCCTGTGATCTGCAAATGGACATTTTTCAGGAATCGCATATTGTCTAGGAGTGGCTCAGTGTTTTTCAGGATGCAAGCCAAATATGAATTTCATTACAGCAGCACATTTTTTGTTGAATATTTTGAAAATAATTTGACCGTTGCAGCAATAGTTTCCAGTCAAATTATTTTCAAAATATTCAACACCTATCCTGTAAAGTTGAGCTTGAGACACCAACATTCACTTGTTGAGGGCCACCCCGACCCCACCACCCCCGCCTTTAGATGACAAGTTAAAACCCGCACATATACGCTAATTTATTTGATATGAGACAGCTGTCGGACAGTCAATAATATTTTACCGTGACTCAGCGCAAAGTTGGGATCATCTAACATTGGGAGATATAAAATTGCCACGCTTCTAAATGATCGCCATAGCAACAGGAATTCATTATGTTCACTCCATGACGAGCCAACACAAGAGGCATTGCGATACGAGGGCAAAGTTGGGATCATCTAACATTGGGTGATATAAAATTGCTACGCTTCTAAATGATTCTGGTACTATCAATGTGAAAATGTAAAATATTCTTACCTTGAACCAAAGAAATCCGTAACTTTCGTCGCTGACTTTAGACGAACTTCTGTCAGTGTCTCATGTTTTTTCCCCAACATGTGGCTAACAAGAGCCGCTTCGCCCATATTCCCGATGTCAAACGACTTATTACAAACACTACATTTGGCACGCAAGTTTGATGTGTTGTCCGGTAAAATCCAAGCCGTATATTTATCATTAGTTTCCCAAACACTAGAATATTTGCACTTTCTCATCTTTACTGTATCACAAAAAACAGCAATCTCGCGAATTATTTCATTGATTCGGCTTCTAACACTCTGTACTATTTGACAGACGACTGCCGATTCACTCGTTTTTACTACGTTGTACTTGAACATGTTCAGATACGTATTGCTCAACAACCGCGAGATGTTCCCGGTAATAGGCGGTTTTCTATTGCAAAACGAGAGGTCGTAGACTGGGACCCAATCGAATTAGACTCTGACAAGATTGGCGGAAACGCGAGATTTCGTTCGTAAACAAAAAGATTGCAGTGGGAAAAATTAGGATTGCCGATATTTTAATTTTCCACACATTTTCCATACCAGTTGGCACAAAATTGGAATTTCCATACTTTTTCCAGCCCTGCAAAAGGCGTTCCTAATTTTCCATACTTTTTCCAGACTTCCATACATGCGTACGAACCCTGCATAAGCCCGTAACCCTCTGGGCCCTACCAAGAATTTACAAAAAAGTGCTACAACCCCTACAGCCAAAAGCTAGAAACTTGCTTAGAACCATAGCCTATAAGCGGTAGTGGCGTAGTGCTACCATGCCAACTATATTAACTATTTTTGGCAAAGTAACAGATCACTATATATAAAACTATATATCATTAGAAAGGGCAATAAATTTCCTTTAAGTACATATAAAATTTGTATGAATAAAATATATTTTAGTTAGTCAACGTGCCTCTCAAAATGGCCACACCTGGTAGGATAAATACATTGGTCTACTTTTGCAAAGTTTATCGAAGTTTTTTTTAATTTTACAAATGCCATTGATAAATTTAATCACAATGGTATTAAAACTAACAGATACCAAAGTTTCGTGAAGGTTTTCATCCAATAAGATGTGAAAATGACAATTATATTATGTCATGGTACCCCAAAATTTCCAGAAATTCTGGTCATGTTTTTGGGAGAAGGCCTCATTCAATGTTGAATAATTCCTTTATACATAACTGAACACATACCAGGGTTTCTCAGCATTGACAGCGAATAAATGGCAAATTCTATGCTATGTAGCATTGTTGGGTGCAATCAGCCATTTAAAAAGCAAACGCGAATGTTTTACACTAAGATTCTATAGCATCCGACATTTTTTCGTAGCGGCGTCCCCGATAGGAATCGTTTATCTTGAAAGATTGTGAGAGAACGAGAGGAATTTGTAGAATTGTACCCGTATCTAATATACGAGTACCAAGCTCATTACCCATTATTGGCAACATTATTGCGTCTGATTGGTCGGGAATACATGAATATTAATTTTTCTGGCAAGATGGCGACATGATCATCTGTTTTGCAAAATAGCACATTTGTGTGTTCAAATGTCAATCTATGCATATTTCTTGTACGCCACGAACTAAAAAGCAGACAGATGACTACATTAACGATATTGCCAATCGGGAAGTGGGATGCAGATATACTTGACAACTTTCGCATCTCAGCTCGCCCTAATTACCGAAGGTAATTTGAAGAGTACGTTTTCTCGGTAATTGTAAACAAAGACATGCATCGATGATTGAGCCTATCGGATTGTTTATCTATAACCTTATTGTTATTTCGCGACCAGAGGTAAACGAAATTGATTTATATATTATTGGTTCTGCTGCTCTTTTACCACAATCTATAACTTTCTCGGTTAAATTAGTCATTGAGTAACTGAAAACTTAGAAGTAACAGCACATTTACTAATAATCATTGATGACTGGAACCTACTAATAATTCCTTAGAAAACAAATATTTCCCTATTGCCCTGGTTACAAACATTCTATCAACATCTACTGTGTGGCCAGTATTCTCTGATCAAAGATAAAGAGAACCGGGGCCCTGAAATAAACTTGTGTGCCAAAAATCAAAAACAATTGTCACATTTGAACCTGAAATTCCAGAACTTCACGTTCACAGTCATTATAAATGTAAGATGTTGAATATTTTGAATCCAATGTGAAGCTGGTGCTGCCTTAGCCAGTTTAATTAGTTTCAAAATATTCAACAGAATTTTGAAACATTCGTAACAAATTTATTATTCGCTTTTGTCGATTGAAAAGGTTAATCGAGTAACTAGTAGTCGTACTCCCTCGTTGGACGATAAATGCCCACCATTTATTATGTTTTTCATTTCATTTCGGCGCTAAAATCTGAGGGCGGTGTATGACCATAACACCCGTTGTCAGATCATAATATTTACCAGTATACCCCTTAGTCTGAGTCTGCTCTGATTCAACCTGCCCCTGTGACAGATATTTGGACCAGGGTTGGCAAGTTTTGGACACTAGTGGTTTAAACCGCGGTTTAAACCATGGTTTAAACCATCTGCCCAAAATAGGTTTTGGACACCTTAAATTGTCCAAAACTGTCCAAAACCTAAAATATTGGTATAAAAAATATTTTTCTGAAATGTAATTTTCTTAAAACAACTATATAGAATTTAGACACATACAGGTACATGTACATATTGATGGATGGTTATCTACATGTATTTTTGGATACTTTATTGCTATATAATAATAATAATAAATAGGAATTTATTTATTTTAACATAGGAATGACTGATTTTGTTGCAATGCCAGTCATTTCAATGTAAATTTTTAAAAAGATTATCATATCTTGTCCCCAAATGGCTTGGACCAGGTAATATCCCTTTTCTTTGTTTCAGCTGGACAAACCATCAGCTGCACCATGCACAAAACGACTAAGAGAAGAATTGCCATCACAATCAGCACCACCCTCAACAACCTGTCCAGTTCAATTCTCAATTCAACCCGATCTGAGCCGACATTGTATCACTACCACCTCAGCGATGAAGTCAGCAATAGATATAGAAGTCGCGAGGTTGTTTTATGCTTGTAACCTTCCATTTTCAATGGCTGAACATCCGCAGTTCATAAAAGTTGTTAGTATGCTACGCCCAGGATATAAACCCCCTTCACGTAAACTGATTGGTGGAAAGCTTCTAGATGCTGTGCATGATCAGGTGACAGAGGATATGAAGGTGATTCTTGAAGTAGAGAAAGCGTCAAAGCTAGTGTTTTGCTACAGGATGTTGAGAGGGCTGTCTGATTTGGACTACTAATTAAACCTAATTAAGCCTTTTAAGTTTTAATTGTATGCATTTGATAAAAATGTAATAATAACTCATATAATAAATGGATTTGTTTAATATAGTGCTTTTGATGCAATCTCTGATTTCTTGTTATTTTTTAATAGGATTATGATGCATAAGAGTATGGTGATATGTCCAACATAGTTTTGGACAGTTTTGGACAATTTTGGACAGTTTTGGACTGGTTTAAACCATTTAAGACAGGTTTTAGACAAGTTTTGGACAATGTCTGCTCAAAGTTAGTTTTGGACTGTCCAAAACCCAACCCTGATTTGGACAGACTGTCAGTCTGTCCAAATATCTGTCACAGGGGTAGGTTGAGTCAGAGCAGACTCGGACTATATATCCCTATGACCTTGCGCCGTACATGTATATTGTTAACCATCTAACATTTGAGTCAGACCAAAACTGCTGCAGTTGTCTAGGAAAATGTCAATTTTCCGACCAAAGTAAGATTATTTTTGAAAATGTATCACTGGAATGATTGGCTCTTGGTCTGCATATGGGTACTGTCGATGAGAAAATGGAAATTTTTATGAAAAAATTTGATTGTTAAAGTCTTAATATAACTTTTAGAATTTGCCTATTTCTAACTTGTTGTTCCTATTTTTTTCAGGAGAGCGGACAATGGCTTAAAAACATCAGAGACTCTCCTGCTAAGTAAGAGCTGGGCGGTCTGATGGTAGTACCGTGAGGACCGCGGTATACCGTGAACCGATACCGTGACCGTTGGCATTTCCGAATACCGTGAATACCATCCATAATGTTTGAGCAATATTTGAGAAATATATTCATAAAATCTGACTTGACCAAGGGTAAATAAGTGCTAATAGTGCCAAAAATACAGGCATCTCCAACTATTAGCCGAGTTCAGGTGAAAGGGTTGTTGTAAAAACAAACGTCAAGACGTCAATTACAAAATAATGACAGGCAGAATTGTATGTCAAACGTACGTCTCACGGTAAAATTGCTTTATTTAAAACATCTAAACTCATTCTCTGGCCGTCCGCCGGTAGTAATTACACTATAATATATTCCCTATTCCCGTTTCTATTATTTGTAATTTATTACTCCAAGCATTTTGTCACCGAACAAACACGCTAGAATAACAAAATAACATACAAACTGCGTGCTATTCAAACACAACAGCGATCTCGCAAAGACGTATCTGATTGGTTGTTCATGAACTAGACCGTGGGAAAATACATTACTATGCTGAATTTATCAATGAAAATTTACTAAAACGTAGTATTTGCTCGCGCCATTTTGATCACGTGCTAATTTATTAACAACGAGCAGCGTTGAAGTCGTTATTTTTCTGGCTTGTTTTAAGAAATTTATTTCCGGATTAAATCCAGTTTAAGTAACGACAACTAAAAATTATAGTGTTTTAGTTTTTGTAATTCATTTTTCAACTGGCTACACGTCGGAAGTTCGCGGAAATAGCTTTTTACACACATTGTTCATGTGAAGCATGGCGAGTAACGAGTCTGCACACCGGGTACTCGGTAATTATCAGAAGCTTTGGAATCGGCTATATTCAATGTCGTGTTATATGTATGTGCATAGGCCTGTTTTCGCGAGTAACAGAATATACGACTCCAACAGAAATAAAAGCGTACAACACTCGCCCCGTTTAAATACTCGCAGATTTTGTCTGAACTCTGTTTATCAAAGCTCTCGACTGCCAAAATAAGATTTACCGTTTGCTGGTCGCACGCATTAATAGCAAGAACAATCCAGATTGAAAATAGTGCACCCCAATGTCTCAAACAGCGGGTTATAGTTAGCGAGTCGACCACACCCATTGACTGATATTCCCGTGAATGATATTACATCAATAAAAATAGTGACCTAATAAAATCGTGAAACTAAACAGTCGCAATAGCCATGTTTTTCTTCTCTAAATCAGGAAGCCGATTTATTTATTTTACCTATATTTACCGTTGATTGGAGATGGAAGTGAAAAGGAAATGGAAAAAATTGTTAATTTCGTGGCATGCCTCAAGCTCAGATGACGGTATACCGTAATTTTTCATGGTACCGGTACCGTCATATAAATATCAATAACGCCGAGCTCTACTGCTAAGTAGGCTGATGGATTTACTAACATGGATTTTATAAAGAGAAAAATTTGGCGATCTGTGTAAAATAAGACTGCTGGGATATTGCAATTGCCTCCATTCATCTGTCTATCCATCCATCTACAAAAGTTTTTGGTAGAATTCAATCAAAATTGTTATGTAAATTACTGATATGATTATGGATTCGGAGACACTGTATACACTAGGCTCCATCGCAATTAATCAGCCAAGAACGACGTGCAGCAAATATGATTCGACGGCAGTGAAATATACAACATAAATCTGCACACGAGCAAGGTAGGATTATCCTTTTTCCCGATGAATTCCCCATACCTCATTTTAATGATACCATAATGGAAAACTGGTGAATATTTTTTAATTAGTTTGACTGCAAACTGCCTTAGGCAGCAATGGCTTTCAGTCAAATTAATTTCAAAATATTCAACAGAATAAATTTTATATTGTAAGCATCATACTTTTTCAGGGATTTGTCGGTGAAAATGAGAAAGGGTTAAATAATAGATGAATCCAATCTGTCACCCAAGTATATGACATCATAATGAACTACATCACATGTATGCTGACGTTACAATCAAAATGGGGAGAGTGATAACAACGTACTGGGTCTGTTTGCTTATGGTGTGCATGTCGGCCCAGGGGAGACGGTGACCCCTACCCTGCTTGGTTGAACTTAAGAGAAAACAACTGTTCCGATAAGAACCGGTAAGAATTTTACACTACAACCGGTAAACTAAACACAACCGGCAAAAAATTCCACAACCAGCAAAAAAAGTTAAACCAAACCGCCAAAATAAACCACAACCGGTAAAAAAGTTTCACAACCGGCGAAATAGATAGAACCGGCAAAAAACGTTACAACCGGTAAAAAATACCTCAACCGGTAAAAACTGCTGAAGCCGCCATCTTGGACTCAACCGTCAAACTCACCAAAACCGGTGAATTTAGACTATAACCGTCAAAACCAAACCGGCAATCCCAATTTTCCATACCCTTTTAAGGGCATGTGAAAGTCAATCTCCAGGCTCAGCCCATGAGAGGATAAAAGGAGCTGAAAAAGCGGCTTCTGACCATTCAGACTTCTGGATACACAACGCATCCAAGCGTCAGGCTTTATAACCAAACTACTGGTCTATTTGCCACTGACTACGTTGTTATCACCCGTCACAATCAAAATATCTATTGGATGACGTAGCTAAGTCCATCATGAACTTTTGAGTCTGTCAGTTGTACGAATTGTATGTCCTTACCATTTAATAAACATTCTGTTGAATACCTTAAAACAGACCCCTCGTCAAATTAATTTCAAAATATTTGACAGGTTAGCTGTAGCTATAGTTATCATGGAATTGGGAATTTAGGATTCAAAGTATATAAACTGATCCCAACACACGCAAATCATGGATGGAGCTTACCTAGACATGGGGCAGAGCCAACAGTGGATTCATCTATTAGAAAATCTAAATTTCTGCCATGTCCACTTGTCAATTCCAGTCTTTGCTATGTTTAACACTTTCACCGACAAATCTTGGAAACAATGTGACGTGGCCAATGATGGTGGTAGCCTAATTTCTGAATCCGAAAGAAATTTACATTTTTGTATAAAGATTTTGAATTAATTACCTACCGGTACCTGTATCTTATCGCCTTGGGTCCTTTCATGAGCCCCATGTTTTGAAAAATTGGCGATATAATCGCCTCCATCTACCCATCTGTCGGTCCATCATGCTATCCCCGCCCAAACAGGTGGATGGAATTCAACCAAATTTGTTATGTGGGTTACCCATGACTGAGCTTTGTAAGACCACATTTAGATTTGGTTCCGCCCCCTGTGGTTCAGGAGGTGGGGTCCAAAGGACAAATATCCGAAAAACTGTCCGTCACGCTAACTCCTCGTTGTGTGGAATTCAAAGGAATTTGATATGTGGGTTGCCATATAATTGTGAATTTCCTGTCTCCACCAGGGGGGGTTCAAAAGATCAAGAAATTGATTGTAAAGATTGGCATCTAACAAATTTATCTGGATTTCCAGATTTTTCATATTTCTGACCACTCTCGCACACCCTCTCCTTGAATAGAAATTAAGCCAAATGAGCCACTACATGTCTCTAGCAGGATTACTAGATTCTACTCTAGCCCTTGAAATTTTCTTTGCAGACCAAGGGAAGAGCATCTTTGAAATTTTAACACTGGAATGACTGGCTCACTTTAGGGTTGCACGATTATTAACTTTTCATCATCGCGATCATTTGAAAAAAATAATCGCGATCATACGATTAATCATGAACTATATTAACTACATCAATGCTGCTTAGGGGACCTTATTATGCTACTGCAGATTGTAAGATTATGGGTTAGGCACATGGGTATACATACATGGACAGAACACGCCAGTTGCTGATTGCAAACAAAGGAATGAATCAAGATTTTCCTAGACGGAAAACAGAAGGTACAGTATTTCGCTTAATTGTAGCCTATGCTCTAATAGAAGCCCACCCCCTAACTTTGACATGAGCTCCAATGATTTCTTAGCAGTTTCAAAATGGCAAAACTCTGTATTAGAAGCCCATCCCCTAACTCAGCAGATTATATAGAAAAATTTGTAAGAATAGCGTGTATAATAATAACAATCGTGTCGACTTCAGACCGATCTCTGCCCTGATACATTTCCGGCCCCTCGTGAAATCGATACAGGCCTCGGATTTGTAAATCTCGACCACCTATTAGATTAATACTAATAGTTGGCCACGTATGTTCACGATATAATAAAGTTTATTCAACACTTTTGTAGTCAAAGTGCGCTTAAAACAGTCTTGGCGTGATTAAATACCTTCCTTATAAATATATTTTAAGCCCAAATTTATGTACCAAATAAGTACGGGAGAAAATGTGCATCAATTTTGTAACGCCGATCAACATTAAATGATCCAAATTGAATTATTACGAATGACAATATAGCCGGCTTCTTAAGTTGGCGAGCCAGTGGCTCTTTTGGGATGAGAGGCGGCGTGTTCTCGCGAGATATTATACGCTAACGAGAGTTTATCAAACGGGTACCCGTTATTCAGATCAGTATAATACTCAGTTCCTATTGCGCAATGATAATATATAGGAGTTCCGAGTCCCTGATTCCAGAATATTTATATCCGAGTACTCGCTCTAAAATAAACTCTTCAATTGGAGGCGAATCATGTGATTTGTATTTTTTTCGCGACGCCATTTTATATCAAATTGTGGATTTTTGATGTAATAAACGACCTTTATTAACGGATACGCAATATTTAGGCGCTCAAATCAAATAATTTCACTTCCCCGGTGATGTTTTGACGTATATATTAAACGTAGGCGGTGTGAATTTTTACGCGAGAGAATGCTTTGAATTTCCGTGTTATCAGTTTTAGAAGTTTTTTGTGAACACCGTTAGCGAATAACTATTCAGATAATGGGCAACGCGGGATAAGCGTGTGTGATTACAACAACAATGGCTCTTTATTCATCTAAAACTAATCATGAGTCAATACAAACAAATCAGTTATTTATTTAGTTTATTTAAGCATTCACACATTCAGCTGATAGCCGGATGTTTGTTTCCATGATTGGTAACGCGAGCAGAGTTTCACAAGCGTAAAAGTGTCTTGACAAAAATTTCAACAGGGCGATTACACAATTATTTCATTTTATAATCGTCCACGATCATTTTGAATTATATAATCGCGATTAATCGAATAATCGAAAAATCGTGCAACCCTAGCTCACTTACCGAGCCAGTCATTCTAGTGGTAAATTTTTACAAATAGTCTTCTCTTGCACTGAATATCGACATTTCTGAAGATCACAGCAATGTCATTTTTTGCCCACCTTGACCATTGACATATCAAATTGTTACCACCAGGCTGGTCAGTTAAAAATTTTACTAGTCCTGGTCAATTTCTACAAGCCTCTGGGCTCATGTTAATTTTTAACTCCTGTTTTCACAGATCATTTCCCCTTATGACATCCAATCCATGCCAGTCTCTGTGTAATGCAACCCTTCTGAATTCAGTGGTTGGAATCCAAACAAATTTGGTATGTGATTATGGCGTGCAAGAGGGCATTTACATTTGGCTCCGCCCCCAGGGATGGGATGGGGTAAAGAGGCCAAAGTTGTGAACATGGGTTCTGCTATAACGTATCATCGACCAAGCAGTCTAGTTATTTCTTAGTTTCCATCGACAGGTAGATGAAATTTTTAAAGCCCAACGGTGTTGTCGAGGACTTGATGCTTGATAGATAACATTATGAACAAGAGTAATCATAGATTGTAAACCACTACCGAGACTGCCATACCATTTTTCTTACAATGTACATAGCGGTTTTAAAATAAATTTTAACATCCAAATTTGTTAAATCGTAGTGTATGATCGCACCCTCTACTTTGTTAAAATTTGAGCAAAATCTAACCAGTAGTTTCCGAGATAGCTATAGATTAAAATTTGTATCCCATCTGGATCCTGTGTTTTTGTCCAAATCACAGACAACTTCTGGAAATCCTTGTTTAGGTTATGTTTCTTTGTTGTGTTAAAATTTGAAATCACATGGACGCACACACACACACAAATGTAATACCTCGTTCCCCTTGCAGGACAAGGGTAAATATCCTGTAGTCTAAAAAAGTAATCTGTTGAGTATATTTTGATAAATTTAATTGGAATCTATTGTTGACTAAAGCAGCAGCAGCTTCCAATCAAATTGGACTCGATATATTCAACAAATCTACTATACATAGTCCAGTCTGACTACCTAATATGAGATTCTCTCTCCCTCTCACTTCGAGCAAACTTTATTTGATATTTGCACTGATAGTTTACACAATACAGTATTTAAATATTATTAACCCTATAACATGCAAGCCGGACAAAAACGGGTACAGCAGTGACCTTGCAAAATGTCCATTTGCAGATCATGAGAATATTTTCGAAAAAGTATGACTGGATTGTCTGGCGAAAAAACTAAGTGGTAAATTTTCAAACAGATTCTTTTTGTCTGGAAATGGATATTTACTATGAGATGTAATTTTTAAAGCAAATTTAAGTATTACAGGGTTTATAAAAATCGTCAAGTTTAAATTTGTTTTCATTTTCAAGCTGAAAAATAAAAGGAAAGATACATTAATAAAACTGCAAGATGAATTGCAGCAAACCGCAGTAAGATTGACAAAAATTTACGTGGCAATCAAGCACAATAACTGGGGTGTTGGAATGTGTTTTGACCTGGGTGGGGCCTTAAACTGTGGGAGAGGAAAAAAGGAGGCATCTCCCAATTGGGCCCCCTCGTTCCTTCCCCATGTGAACCATATCTCCACATTGGTCAATATTTTTAAAACAATTTTATTGTCTATGCTGATATGCCCTTCTAGGTTCCAGACTACAGGCCTTTCAATTTTTGTCCACGCATACCACTACCACCACCCCCCCCCCCCCCCCTACTATGTTTGGAAGAAAATATAATTTTTTCAAATTATTGGCAACTGTCTCTCAATACCTAAACCCCACTCGACCATTGATTTTAAATAATTTCACCATGACAGCTGTTCAGTAATTTTGAGAGGCTTTCAGTTATTCAGTAATGACAAATTGACATTATAAAGTAATTTAAAAGCGTGGAAACATAGTTTCATTAAAATTAAACTAACTGTCATAAGCTGGTAACATCATATCACGTGACAAAGATAACAAACGAAATTCACGATCTTAACTACGGAGAGCGGGTTGCGTTCGCATTTCTGTATTATATATGACACTACTAGTGTAGGATGCCATTTAGAAAGATTTTCCAGCTTGGCCAATCGTTGAGCAGCTGTATAATAATAATGATAATAATAATAATACCCGATTCCATCTATCCGGATAATCGGGTACTCGCTTAAATAAAGGAATTGCTTCGTCATCTTCGACATTTTTATGCAAACTATTTCATTCACAAAGATCTATTTATATTTTCCCACAGAAATTTGTAAATAAACTGATCGACCAATCGACAGTGGATTTAAAAAATTCAGCCTTCTGACGTAATGTAACGCTAAGTTTGATTGAATAAAATGCCAGTAATGGTTGTATATTTAGCGATCGAAAACTGGCGGTAGTGTGAGCCGATAATACGTCCCGTCGACCCAGCAAGCCAATTATTTCGAGCCGATAATACGTCCAGTCAGACTAGGAACCTAATTATTTCGTGCCGATAATACGTCCCGTCGGTTCCTTGGGGTTAAAGCATTGTATTTTAAATTTAAAAACGTTAATTTTTTGTCTTCAAATATTGGTAATTCTTCCCCGCCATTTGTTTTACTTATACCAGGTGACCAATGTCAAAATCCATACATGACAGGGTGGTTCAAAAGTCAACAGCGCGGTGGCTGTTCTTAGCACATTTTATCAAAATCAAGGCATATACACAGTGTTTATTATTCAATATCTTTTGCATATTTCCATTCGATGCTTCAGTCAAGCCCTCACAACAAGCTCCAGAGTCCAAGGAAAATGGCCACCACCATCATCAAAGAAAAAACAAAAAAATTATGATAAAACACCTATTCTGACAACTTCGAACCCTCAGAATTTTTTGCTACGTCTGGTAGCTGTATTGTCCAAAAATAGAAATTTGGGCGAGCCTGTACGTGCTATCACCGAAACAGGATATCATCGTTTTTGTTTGTTTTGATGTACGTCATCGCCTAATGGTGTTGTGTTTTGACATTTCACTTTCAGGGGTTTTCTTCTAACTTGGTGCTGGATAAGGGATAAAGTCGCTAACAAATTAAGCCCAATTTATTTTTAAATATTTATCGTATTTATTAAATTATTAGCAATTTCTGCTTAGGCGCCCCGAAATTGGATACTCCACGCTAATGTTGTTATTTGTAATATGTACAGTAATTTAATGTTGTAATGTCTTTTTGTCTAATATATATTAGGGGTCCATCACCACATAGGCTTTGCCTTTGATGGACTACTTCACAGGCATTTGTGGCCAGTCAATATTGATTTTTTTTAACGAAAACTTGGTAACCCGTAATACATGTCATCATCCTTCTATTATTATATATATATAATATATATATATCCTATGGTACCCACATATTGCGCATGTTTGGATTATCGCTTCCCATCAAATAGTCTGAGGAAAAATTGTAATTGTTGAATAAATATAAGAAACTAGCATGGGTTCTTATTCACCTGTATGCAACTTGACTTTTTAATTGTTGGTCTGCGTAAAATACAGCCCAAAAGAAGAAGCTACTGAATCCAATGGCATACCCACTTTGCGCACAGGCAAAAAGTATTTGTTTTGCAGCATATGCTACCACATCTTTAACATATGTTTCACATAAACGCATTGTTGCTGAAGATTAACCAATGGTAACATATGTGTCATATTTGAAAGATTGGTTTGACAAATGGTGACCATGACTGTGTAAAATCGTCCGTGTTATTCTTAAAGGGGAAGAAAATGTCATCTGAAATTATTTAATCATCAAATATAGGTAAAAGCCTTAATATTTTATGTTTCTAAGAACAATTTTTGTCATAGATGTCAAAATTTTGAAATAATATGGCAGTGTCAGAAATCAACAGCACTGCAGCTGACTGCTTTAAACCTATATTGACAAGTAGTTTCACAATTTCAAGTGGAGAAAGTCTTGCATGAGCAAAATGGATACCCATAGATTGACAAGTGAATCAATATGTGTGCGTGCCGATCGTGAGTGACTCTCACAAGAGGTTGAATGCGTATGCGCAAAGAGAGGGGATGCGCAAATGCAGGGAACACAATGATATATGTAGAAGGATGACATGTATAACGGGTTAGAGTTTTCGTAAAAGAATCAATACTGACCGGACACAAGTGCCTGCGGACTACCTGTCCTTTGTAATATAAATGTGAAATGCTACTATAAAACAAAAAATAATTGAATTGAATGTCAATGTGGCCAGTTTTCGATTCTAAAAGAAACATTTTACATTTATATTAGATTCTTTATTTTGTTTGATAATTCTATTAAGACAAACTCGTATGCTTACTGACTGTATCCGGGAAATGTTCCTGGCTTAGATAAACGAGTTCTTACAACATATTTTTCGAACTGCGACAAAAGGTTTTGGTAACATATCCTTCTTCTTGTTGTTGTTGTTGTGATGAGTATGTCCCGTCTATCAGATCGCACACTGATCTTGCAATTTCAAAATAGAGGAGTGGCTTCTTTGAGAATACACCTCTAATGTAATGGCCGGCCATCTTATTACGTTATCACAACGACTAGACTGGTACACAGCAGGTAGTCCACCTAAGGCAGAGCCTATAGGGCGGTGGACTCCTTACACACATAACATAAGAACAATTGTACAGCATAAATAAAAACACCACCACCATATCACTATCATATGGTGGCTAGCATATCAACATTATGGTAGAGAAATTTAAAAAGGGAATGATAGTAGTATAGTATTAACGTTTAGAAAACATTTGGACAACATGGATAACACCTTATACGAGGACCCTCCTCCCAGCATGAAGGTAGGCCAATGAGCCCCTCTCTGAGCGAAGGTTTTCTCAAAATCGCTTCATGTAATATTGAAAACTTAGTTAGTAATTTTATCTACGCGCATGAACTACTAAAAGACAAACACACAATCTTATGTCTGCAAGAGCACTGGCTTTATAATTATCAGGCAGACTTTATTGGTACTACCTTCCCGACACATGCTGCTGCTATAAAATGTTCTGATGATGACAATCCCTTACCTCCACTGTTTAGACCTAGAGGCAGTGCAGGAGTGGCAATAATCTGGCATAAAGATATGTCAGAACATATAGAAGTACTTCCGGATGGCAGCAATCGTGTCCTAGCAGTGCAGATTTCTACAAATGAAGTCCCACTCATCCTGATAAATACATACATGCCATCACTAGGCACCTTAGACAAAACTGCAAACTATCAGAGCATCTTAGATGAAGTGTTTGAAATCACTGAGAAGTACAAGGAGAATAATTACATCCTATGGGCAGGAGATATCAATGCCTCATTGACCAGAGAGAAGCCTTCTAAGAACGATGTCCTCTTTAGTAAATTCTGTGACTCAGCAGGCTTCAGAGTGGCGGAAAAAACACCAGACATCCCTACATATTATCACTTTGTTGGGGATATTACTTCTCAGATTGACTATTTCATGGAGGTGAAAGATCAGTCCCCTATCACTACTGCCATTTCGGTTGACACAAGGAATATCCTTAATCACAGCTCCCATGATGTAATAGTTGCAACACTGAGTCTGACAGCTGGTCCTGGAAAGGCGGAACAGAAAAATAAAGAACTCTTTCCGAAAATAAAGTGGTCAAAAGTGGATATGGAGAGATATAAACATCTAACTGGAATTGAGCTAAGGAAAATATTGGAAAATGTCACTTCGGAGGCAGATAATGAACTGTTACTCAGAGATATTAATAGTGTGCTACGGAAAGTTGCAATTCAATGTGATCCTACATCCCGGACAAAAACTAGACATAAAACAAGGCTAAGATGGGAATCCATCCTGAAGCCATTAGTGGCAAAAGTCAAGGCAGCTAATTGGGCATGGAAAAAAGCTGGACATCCAATGGTAAAATCCCACAAACTGTTCATTGCTAGAAAGGCAGCTAGATTGAACCTTCGACGTGCACAGCGCCAGTTAACTGTGGATTCTCGGAACCAATTACATGGTGAAATTATGCACGCATCAAAACATAATCAGCAGTCTATGTTTAAACTAATACGCAAACAGCGGGCTGGAAGCCAGTCTACAAAAGCCACTACAGTTATCTTCAAGCCACCATTAGACCAATCAGAAATTAATGGCTGGGCAGATTATTTTGAAGATCTTGCCACATTCAAACATCACCCTAGGTTCAGTCAGGAAGCGTTAAACTCTGCTACAGTTATCCATGCACTACTCAGCACCTTATCAGTGAAAGCTGGAGCTTTCCCCAATATGACTGAACAAGAAACTGAGAGGCTTATTAATTCAATGAGGAAGGGGAAAGCAGCAGACCCGGAAGGATTGAATGCGGAGCATGTAATATATGCTTCAGAGGAAATCATTGCTATAGTCACACTACTCATCAATAATATATTCTAACAGGGCAAAATTCCTGATAGTATGAAGAAAGGTATAGTGACACCCATCTTAAAGAAAGGAAAACCGGCTAGTAACCCAGACAGCTATAGACGAATTACAGTTACCTCCCTATTGGGAAATGTCCTAGAAAAAGAACTGCTAAAGAAAACAAGAGCTATCACTGATCCATTCCAAAGTAAACATCAGTTCAGATTCACCAGCGGATGCTCCTCCGTGTATGCAGTATTTTTACTCACAGAATGCATTGCAGAAGCCAAGGACTTGAAGTCCCCATTATACATAACCTTCCTAGATGCATCAAAAGCCTTCGACATTGTATGCCACAAGAGCATGTTAAATTCTGCTTTCTCCCAAGGCGTGGATGGGCAGCTATGGGAACTATTCAACAGTATGTACTCAGGGATTACTTCAGAAATTAAGTGGCTCGGCGGAGTGTCTAGACCAATTATTGAGGAACTGGGCTTAAGACAGGGTGCCTATACTTCACCAGATCTGTTTAAGCTGCGCAGCAACCCATTACTTAACAACCTGATTGCCCATCCAGGAGCGTTCCACATAGGATCCATTCCTGCAGGCGCAGTGATGTGTGCCGATGACCTGGCAGTTATAACCAGCAATTCAAGTGCTATGCAACAGCTACTCACCATCACTGAGATTGATGCTGCAAATGAAAGGTATCTGTTCAGCTCAACGAAGACTAAGGCAATGATTCCGAAAACAGCCCCTGGTTACCCATACCCTGAGCTCTTCTTCAAGCTGAATGGGAATCCACTGGAACAATCAGATGATGAAATCCATCTTGGAGTCCATAGAACTACAGATACCAGAAGTCTGCTTACAGTCAGTTCGCGCATACAAACAGCACGATGTACGGCATACTCATTAATGGGAGCAGGTATGCATGGCCTTACCGGAATTAACCCCAAGACAAATATGGGACATATATATCATACCAGTTCTCCTGCATGGTTTGGAAGCTCTGATACTCTCCAAGACAGAGACCCAGCTTCTAGAAAACTACTATAGAGGATCCATGAAACAGATACAGCATCTTCCAGCTTCAACTGCTAATGCTGCCACATATCTTCTTCTCGGTATCATCCCAATAGAAGGCCAACTGCACAAGAGAATCTTGACTCTATTTATAAACATGGTCCGCAGACGAGATTTCATCGAGGCCCAGGTTATCCGACGTCAACTTGCCGTTAAGGACTCCGGTTCACACAGTTGGCTGATAATGGCTAGACAACTACTCTCTCAGTATCAGCTCCCGTTGGTGTTTCAACTTGTGAAAACCCAGCCGTCAAAGTATATGTGGAAAAATCTATTGAAGCAGAGTGTCAATGCTTATTGGAGAGACCATCTAATTAGTGAATCTACCTCTAAAGTAACACTATCATTCATCAACCTGAACGCCTGCACCATGAATAGATGTCATCCTATTTGGGAACTGACTAATACAGACACACTAACAGTCCTAAAAGCAGCAGTGAATGTTAAATTAATCACACAGCGATATAACCTGTTTGGCGGATCTACGCGAGACAGATCTCAAAGCACTATCTTCCCAATGTGCAAGTTGGCAGCTGAAACAATCACCCATTTTATCCTGCTGTGCCCGAGCTTAGAAGGTGTTCGTGTCACATATCTTCGTAGAATAGATGACATCCTTCAGACTGCTGCTGTACCAAGGCTGCGCGAGCTGACGGAGGAGGATGCCACTAGACTGATACCTGACGCTTCACATTTCATTCCACTTAACAATCCACTGAGAATTCTCCTGGAACAAATATCGCTAGACCTCTGTTTCAAGTTACACCACACTCGATCATCAAAACTTAGCGGAATATCTCGATACACCGTACAAAGACGAGGAAAACCCAAAAAAACAACCAACAACAAAAGGCATACATGTAGTGATTAAGATAACGAAAATTCTGACTAGTAAATTTACAGTCGTCACATCAGTCCAGTTCAGGGCTGATGGTTCGCCTAGAATTTGAGAGGCGGTATCTACAAGACAAGTAACAAGTAACATAACAGTTTACACTTACATGACATCATCATCATCATCTGTTGCGACGTTGGTGGCCCTAGTAAGGACTATTGCCGATCTCAACTTAAATGCGTATTGTGTATTGTTGCGCATGCGCGGATAGTGGATGTACAATTTACATATGTACATAGGTTAGTAATTGGTAAAATCAGGTTGGTAGGACATACCCACCTATTCAGGTCGGATGTATAGAGGTATATACAAGATTTACAGATGCTGGTAAGACATGTTCCTCTACCTTGCTTGGGTGCGCTTTGGCTGTATACAAGTGTGCTAAACGTTGGTGAGACTGGTAGGACGCACCCACCTGATCTGGTTGCATGTAGTTATATACAGTTGTGGTCGACACTAATGAGGTTGGTAGGACAAGCCCACCTGGCCTGGTGCCAAGTACTGGTGCGTAGCTGCTGACGAGAGTGGTAGGATATGCCCATCTGCCTGGTTGTGTGTCCATACACTATGTATGTATGTATTAACTGATGTGAGGTTTGTAGGATATACCCACCTGGCCTGTTTGGATGTACAATATATACAATATGTACAGTGCAATGCGGTGAGATAGCTGCTGATTGGAATGGTAGGACATACCCACCTGCCCCGGTTGCATGTGCATAAGCTTTATCTATTTGATACGTAGGATGGCTGTTGAAATGATTTATATATTTACATAGAGTTGGGGAAAAGGGTGCTTATCCTTTTAAGTATTATTATTATTATTATTATTATTATTATTATTATTATTATTATTATTATTATTATTATTATTATTATTATTGACTTTGGGTTAAAGTTAATATTATTTGTTTTGGGTGTTTTAGTGATTTTGGTGGCTGTGTGCTATTATACGTAGTTGCTGACTGCCATGGTGATCAACTTTTGGTGCTTGGTGAAACATTGTGTTAGTATTTACTGATGATCGTATTCTTAATGTTTTGTTTAAATGGCAATTGTGTTATGATTTATTTGCATAGGTTAGTGTCTGTACTATTCCATAATTGTATTGCTTGTTATGATGGTGTTTGTTGAGCTGCCTGTGTTCGGTGGTAGGCTGTGTAAAGGTTATTGTGTGATCGTGTGTTATGAGAATGTATGTCTGGGTGTTTAGTAAATATATTTGAAAGGGGTAAGGGTAGTTTGCCATTGTAGTAGTCCCTAAGAATAGTGCATAGTTGGACCCTTCCAATGTCCACAAGTTTTAGGATTTTGTTTATTTTGAAAATATCTTGTCCCTCTGTTGTTTGGGTGAATAGTTTAATAGATTGTTTTTGTAATGATTTTTGTTTTGTTAGCTTATTTGTGTGTGTGGGTGTGTGCGTGCGTGCGTGCGTGCGTGCGTGCGTGCGTGCGTGCGTGCGTGCGTGCGTGCGTGCGTGCGTGCGTGTTAGTCCAAATAGCATTACAATATGTTAGATGAGGGAGGATTAGTGTACAGTATAGGTCATTTATGATATTTGGAGAAAGGTATGGCCTGAGTCTGTGCATGATACCAATGTTCTTTGCTACCTTAGATATAATTGTTTCTATATGCTTCTCCCAAGTTAGGTTCTTGTATACTCCTAAAAATTTGGCATATTTGGCTTCTTGAATTTCCTGATTATTTATGCGAAATATAGGGAGAGCCGTTTTTCTTAAGATTTTGTGAAAAGTACGTAATTAGTTTTGTCAACATTTAGGGATAGTTTATTCACTTTAAACCCATCTGTTATTCTTTCCAGTTCGCTGTTTACATTTTTGTACAGTGAGTTTATATCCACGTGGCTGCAGAAAGCATTGGTATCATCTGCAATTAAGATTAGTGATAGATGTTTACAGGAGTTAGGAAGGTCATTCATGTATAATAGGAACAGCAGAGGTCCTAGAATTAAACCTTGGGGTACACCACAGAGATTAATTTTCCATTTTCAGATATGACACCGTTAAATTGAACGCATTGTACCCTATCAGTCAAATAGCTTTCTATCCAGTCTAATGCAGTGCCTCTAATTCAATAATGCTTTGGAAAGGTCCAAAAATACACCCACGGTGTATTCACCTTTTTACCAGTGACACAGATATTCTTTTCACCATGTCTACAATGGCAAACATTGTGGAATGCTTTTCTCTGAAACCATACTGAGATTGGCAGAGAATAGGGTTTTATTAAGATACTTAATTATTTTGTTGTAGTATAGTATTTCCAGGAGTTTTGAGAAACGTGGAAGTACTGAGACCAGTCTATAATTAGTAAAGTTAGATGAGCCTTTAGCTTTGTATATAGGGGTTACCAATGCCCGCTTTAGTCTAGATGGAAATATGCCCTGTGTTATGGACAAATTGCAAATGTGATTTAGAGGAGTTAGTATCTCAGCAACACAGTTTTTTAAAAATTTCCATTTGAAGCTGTCAATATCCGCACTTTTAGTAGTATTAATTTGCATTAAGATCCTGTAGATTTCTTCATTGTCTGTTGGGAATAGAAAAACTGAACACTGGTAGCTGCCTGTCAGGTAGACCTGTATGCATTTATTCGAATTAGGTTGAATCTTTTTTGGATAACTCGGGCCCAATATCAATAAAATATTTATTGAATTTGTCTACTATTTCCTTTTTGTCTGTTCTGATGTTATTTTCATAGATAAGCAGTGATATTTCAGAATCTCGTTTTTGCTTATTCAGTAATGTTTTAATTAATTTCCAAGTTTCTTTTACATTGTCTTTTTGTTCATCAAATTTATTATGATAATAGTTAATTTTTGCTCTCCTGATTATTTGGTTTAATCTGATGTGATATTTTTGGAATTGTGAATCATCATGCTTTGTCGGACATTTAATGAAAGCCAAGTGTGGCTTATTCTTTTTGTGGCAGGCAGCTACCAGTCCTCTTATCAGCCATGGCTTAGTTGGGCTTGGCTCAAATCTTTTAACTCGTTTTAGTGGAAATACAGATTCATACATGTTAGTACATATAGAAATGAAATATGTTATAGGCATCTTCACATGACTGATATTCTAGGACTTGATCCCAATTGATATTTGCCTTATTATTTTTGAATTTTTCTGTTTTCTTTTTTTAAATCTCTACTTGTTACTTCTTCTTTAATAAATGATCTTTGTCTTTTATTTTCTTTTTCGATATGATAGATTGGTAAATGGTCTGAAATGTCTGCAACAAAAATACCTGATTGATTTCTGGTGCTTACAGTGTAATTTGAGAGAATATTATCAATAATAGTTGCTGTGTCTTCAGTAATTCTGGTTGGTTTATTGATAAGTGGATAGAAGATATGTTCTTACAAGATTAAGGAAATCTTGGGTGTAAAAAATATTTTGTATCTGTACGAATACTAGGCAAAATCCTATTGGACATCACGCCTCGGTATCACTAGCTGTAAAAGCAACAAAATGAACAATGTGTATTGTGCAAATTTTGGTATCATCTTAACCTCTGTATCACTAACTTGATACAGGCATTAAAATCGACTCCGTCCATCCAGTGGTTCGTGTGATATTAGTATCTATGCAACATCAGAGAATTCTTGACCTCATTTTGTGTGCGACAGATTTGAAGTCTACGACGAATTCAGAGGGCCTATTTTCTGTTAACTACTTGTCACACAGACTACTATAGTCTGTATATCATCTCATACAATATTGTCTTGTATGAAGAGAGTAGCGCTCGTGTCGTTTTAAGTTTCAATTTCTCGACCACCATATTGCAGTGGAGCTCAGTACGCCAATGGCTACTCAATACATACAAGATACTTTTCTCGATCTTGTGTCGAAGGAGATCTCGCAAGATATGAATGCTGGATCTTGATCTTCATCTTGATTAGTTGTGGTGAAACATCCAAAGGACATTGTCCGAATTGGAGTCTGTAGACTGTCTAATGATATCTTTAATTGTTGCTGTAGACCTTTGTAAAACAAAATAAGGCAGTTTTGTTTCCTTCTGTCTGACAACGGTGAGAGTTTTAAGGTTTCCATTATATTTGTCATACTGCCTGATTCGTAGCAATAGTTTCAGGTAAGAAATCTAGCTGCCCGTTTTTGCACATTTCCTAGTCTGTTCTGAAGAGTTATCAGATGAGGGTCCCAAACTGTACTTGCATATTCCAGAACTGGTCTAATTAGTCCCATGCATACTTGAAGTTTGATATCTTGGGAACAGAATGATAAATGTCTCCGCAATAGTCCTACGCTGCAGATCTGAGTGATGTGTTTGTTCAAGCTTAGGTCATTGGTGATGCTGACCCCCAAGTACTTTACTGATGAAACTGATGTTTATGTCTTGTTGGAGTGCCACACAGTCCTTGGGGGTAATCAGTTTCCTGGTAGTATACCGAATCACCAACGAATAGCCTGATCTCTGAGGAATTGTCCTGGACTATCTAATTTATGTAGACTGAAAACAGTAACAGGCCTAGAACGGTTACTTGAGGTACTCCAGACACAACGTCAGCAACGTCTGATTTGGCACCATTGTCTAATATGCACTGTTTGCGACCTGTTAAGAATGAGTCAATCCAATTTAGTATGTTTGTTGACACACCATATTTGTGCAATTTAGATTTCAAGAGTTCATGTGGAACAGTATCAAAAGCCTTTTCAAAGTCGAGAATAAAAATGCCCCCTTGTTTCCGTTTATCAATGGATGTAGCCCAATCATTGATGACATTAATTAGTTGAGTTTCACAACTGTGAAATTTTCGGAAGGCATGTTGTCTGTGAGTTAGGATGTAATTTTGCTCTAAATGGTTCATTAAATTAGAACAGATGATGTGTTCCAGCATCTTACAGCAAATGCATGTGAGGGAAACCTGTCTATAGTTACTTGGTAAGGACCGGTCACTTTTTTTATATAGGCCCTTGAGACGACCTCCTTCTGGAGTTTATTCCTAATCCAATATGTATCAGTTTAACAGATTCCAAGATCTGAAGATCAGCATACACACCATAGCAAAATAATTATTCTTAGATGTAATAATTGTACTGTAGCATGATTGTTCTTTACCACACTTATATGTTTATGTATGTGCCGCGAAAAATAGAAACAAATTGTTTGTGTACATGTTTTTAATAGTCGCTTGTTTTGTGTACAAGTTCATTAGCGCATTGTTAATGTTCATATGGTTAGTACAGCATGGTTACTTTAGGTCAATGACTTGTTTGCACAAATCTTGGTTGTTTCATCCCAATTCCCTTTCCCATGCCAAGTCATTTTGCATCGTTTCCTATTTGCCCTGGGATTTTTCTCCCATAATTCCAATCGCCATGGGTTGTTTCACACAACTTGAACTCATTAGTATTTTTGTAGCTCGTCTTTGGTGTGGTGCATAACATAATCTCTGGACAGTCGCTCAAGCTTAAATAGCATCTGTGATGGAACCCCATGTGCAACAATTAGCTTACTGGGATCCAGAATCGCCTGTGTGTAGGTTGCTTCATCTATTTCAAGGCAAAGTTGTTTCAAGCAGCTGCATATCTTCTTAATTAGCATGTCTCTAGCAGAATGCAGCTCTGGGCATACACGAAGAAAGTGTACAAGAGTTTCATCCTCAGTTTTACATAATGGACAAATCGTTGCACCCCCCCCCCCCCAACACACACACACCAAATCTCCCCCCCCCTTCAATTCCGTGTCGTGCCGCTAAGCAAATGGTATCTTTGCACTAATAATTTAGCTTGAATGGTGGCTTTGTTCACTGAAATCTTATCCGTTTTGCAGCTTTCCAACAGGAATTTATGTTGAGGTAATACAGTGTTTTCTTCCCAGCAGCTTCTTCCTTTAGTTTCCTGTACCAGCAGGCATGAACCTGAGCTGACACCAGTTCTTTCCACTTCACTTTGCTCGGTAACTCTTTCAAAAGGCTATTGGCTGAGGGCAAACTATACATATTGAAGATTTGTTTCGTTTTTACCACCCAACGGTGTGATATTTCTTGCTTAATAGTCAATTGCCTCTTAAGTATATCCTTCTCTACAGAACCTTCTCTATGCAGCATGCTCAGGAAATACGTCAGAATCCATTTATGTAGTTGACCTACAAATGGTATGGGTCCAAGCAAAAATAGGCGGCCGCATTAGCAGAAACAGTTGGCAAGTGCTGTATTCTCTTAAGATGTGCTCTATAAAATTCCTCAAGCTTGTCCATATCTGCTGATTTAAGAATCAATCCTTCCAACCCATGCGGAAGAACTGGGGTGATGTAAATATCCCAGATATGTTTGATGTAACAGGATTCAGCGCATTTAGCCCATGTAGCCCAGCACCCATCAAGGAATAGGCAGCTCGTCTTGCTGAATTTATTCTGCACTCTATTGTCTGCTGATTTGTAAAAACCGAGTTTATCAAGATACCAAGGTGTTTTCCTGCTTTGTGGTATCCAGTACCTTTCCATTAAGATATAGGCTCCCAGGCAGTGAGCTTTTAACTGCCATGCTGGTGGTCTTAGTACTACTGAAAAGGTAGCATTCATTGCCAGCATTTAGCTGGGCGTCATTAATCAGCTGCTGCATGGCATGTGTTGTACTTGCAACAAGTACTAAATCGTCTGCACACATAAACACACCACTTGGAATTGTACCAATTCGATATGTTGTTGGATGAGTCTTATAATTATCTAGTAGGCTATTACTTCTGCTGTTGAACAGATCTGTGGATGACTCACCTCCTTGTCTGATTCCTTGACCCTCATTAAATGCGCTTGAGCGATTTCTTTTCCATTTAATTGCTGCACCAATACCTGTATACATACTATCAAGTATGGTCCATAGCTTGCCTTTGAAACCTTGAGAGTACACAGTAGTTAGATGTCCTGCATGGTCTACAATGTCGAATACCTTACTCGCATCCATGAATGTAATGTACTGGTGAGTCTTGTTATCCATGTCTTCAGCAATAGTGTCACTTAATATGAAGGGTGTATTTGTTGATGAGCACCATTCAGTGAAACCAAATTGGAGTTTGCTCGTTGACTGGTTCAGTATTGGCCTGATGTGTGTTTGACAATCTTCTTCTCAACAACCTTTCCAAGGATAGAGCCAACAGTAATCCGTCTGTAGCTATCTGTGTATCGAACTGACTTGCCTTTCTTCGATAGTGGAGTCACCAGGCCAGTTTTCATTGAATCTGGAACTTTTCCAGTAGTTAGCACATCATTGATAATCATATTTAGGATCAGAATGACCGCACTCATGTTCTGACGATATTCCAAATATATCAGCAGCCGTTCCATGTTTGAGCATACTTATATGTTTCTTAGTCTCTCCCATGGTTATAGGATCAAGAGAGTGTGCTGAGGACTCTATTCCGAGCACACTAATAATCATATTGCCTTACCTTCCCAAGAATATTTACAAGGTGGGTCGGTTCTGGCAATCATGAAAGAATGCATCGAACTGATAATCGTAACTGCCATAGTCACCGACATAAATTGACCAGGTGGGTTGGTCCTCCCAATCACGTAAAGTATCAACGAGGCGGGTCAACCTTACCAGCCAAAACCGCTATGCTGTTCCTGGTCCACATTCTATTACAAGTCCACAGCCAACCTATAATGTAATATCCTCATCCGCAACAAGCAAGTTCAGGTGGGCTTGTCCTACCAGCTCCACAAGCCTACAAACAACTCTTGTAATAGCGTAAGCGTACTGCCAAGGTGGGTATGTCCTCCCATTCTAGTAAACTAATTATGTGTGGCAGCCTTACCAGCCCCAACAGGTTGCTAGGCAAGTTCTTGCCATATTAAAGTCCTAGGTTTAGTATCAGGTACCAGATAACACACTGTGTACACCCCGTGCACAAACAATTTAGGCCAGGTGGGTGTGTCATACCATAAATAACCCCCTAATAATACCATTCTAGTAAGGTGCATCCCAATTATGCATCAGCCTTACCAGCGCCAAAAGGTCGCTAGGTGAGTCTTGCTGTATTAAAGCTGCTATGTCACAGTATTTCATTATTGCAAATCAGTCTCTAGGCTATTTATATATCATCTCACTGTGTCAGGAGAAGTTCATATTTGCACAATGCCGCCAATAAAACGATGTAATTCTACCGTTACCGCGATAGTCAAATAATGCATTTTTACAGCCCTACTGATCTTATCCATCTAGTTTATATTGTATTCAGTGGGTATCTCATAAATATTCATGCAGGGAAATCCCTCCTATCACCTGACATATGGTTTGTTTCGCTTTCGGTTTCAATTGGTGCCAATTAGCTATTGTTATTAGATAGATGCATCATCAGTAAATACTAATAACAACTAAATTATATAATAGGCTAGACTAAAATAGGCGAAGTAGGCGTAAACAGGCCAACAATACTGGTAACGCTCACCACGTATAAGTGAAGTGGCTTGCGTTATCAGTTTTCGCAATGCGTTCACAGTAGTTTGCAAACTATTGCAGTTAATACGAAAACGGGCAGCGCAACTCCCGTCCATTCATAAGTGTGTCTTACCAAAATTGTAGTATTTTCGTTATGGGACTTTCAGTATGAAAAAGCAATCATATCCTGATTTTTCGTGAACTCATCTCAGACTATCTTGAAATTACAAATAAATGCGGTATTGATATGGGTGCTGATAGAGAGGCGTGACTTTTTGGCAATTTCCAATCGACCGCATGAGTGACAGATCAGATGACCGACCAATCGCATGAGTGGCAGATCGGCTGACCAACTGACTGCATGAGTGAGAGCTCGGATGTCCGATTGCATGAGTGATGGACAGACGGGATGCATGAGTGACCGATCGGATAACTGCATGAGTGATGGACTGACAGATAGGCCAACAGACTGAATGACTGACTGCATGAGTGACAGATCAGATGACCAACTGTATGAGTCACGGACTGACAGACTACATGAGTGACAGCTTGCTGTATGAGTGATGGACTGACAGACAGGCCAACCAGACTGACCGACCAGCCGACTGCATGCGTGACAAATCGGATAACTGGCTGACTGCATGAGTGACAGACAGATGACCGACTGCATGAGTGATGGACTGACAGACTGCATGATTGACAGATCTGATGACTGTATGCGTTATGGACTAATGGGCAGGCTGACAGGCCAACAAACTCACCGAAAGACCGACCAAAACGAATGACAGAGCAGATGACTGACTGGTGGCATGAGTGACAGATCGGATGACTGAGGAACTGTATGTGTGACAGATCGGTTGAATGACGGACATGATGGCAGGCCGATCGACCAACCAACCAACCGACAGCATGAGTGATAGATCGGATGACCGACTGCATGAGTGATGGACTGATGGGATGTATGCGTGACAGAGCAGATGACTGCACAAGTGACAGACTGACAGACAGGCTGATCGACCGACTGCATGAGTGACAGATCAGATGGCCAACTGCATGAGTGCCGGACTGACATCATGCATGAGTGACAGCTCAGATAGCTGTATGAGTGATGGACAGACATGCCACCTGACCAACCGACTGACCAACCAACTGCATGAGTGATAGATCACATCACATCAGATCTGATGACTGCATGAGTGATGGACTGATGGACAGGCTGCCAGGCCGACCAACCGACCGAATGACCGACCAACAACTGACTGACCAACTACATGAGTGACAGTGCAGATTATGGACTGGCTGCATGAGTGACAGCTTGGTTGACTGTATGACTGATGGACTGCATGAGTGACAGATCTGTGAGTGATGGACTAACTGACAGATTGATCAAACCTCTGCTCTACCGACTAAACGACAAACCTACTGACTTCCCGCCCGTCCAACTGCATGGGTGACCGACTGCATGAGTGACAGATCGGGTGACTGCATGAGTGGCAGATCAGATGGACTACACGAGTGACATATCGGATGATTGCATGAGTGACAGTTAGGATTACTGCATGTGTGATGGACTGAATCAGTGAAAGATAGGATGGCTGCATGAGTGACAGATCGGATGGCATGAGTGACAGATAAGATGACTGCATGAGTGACAGATCAGATGACTGCATGAGTGACAGACTGATGGACTGCATGAGTGACAGATCGGATAACTGCATGAGGAATAGAGTCTGACAGTCTAGACTGCAAGGGTGACAGATTGGATGACTGCATGAGTGACAGACTGCATGAGTAACAATTAGATGACTGCATGAGTGACGGATGGACAGACAGAACCACCCACCCACCGATTGATCAACCCATTGATCAACCGACCAACTGACTGTGTGACGAATGAAGCATAGAATAGGGCTATGGAACTGGCGTAGTTGTGTACAATATCACGTAAAAATCACCTGGACATTAAAGTAAGCCATCAGCATATTACAATTGTAACATAATAACAACGGCACAATGTGGCGAATTGGCACTGCGGCAAACGCCCCTTGACGGGATTGGTTTTCGTGTTCAATTGCGTAAATATTGTTGAATTTTCCTATTCTAGCGCAGAAATATCTTCATATGATTCAATAGGAAGCTGTTACTAAGAAGTTGATACTTGAGTACACGCTAAAACACGAGAGTAGGAGAAGAAAATATGTAGCATAACTGCGTCGCTGTCATGAGAGATTTGTTTAAGCGTTGTGACATACTTTGCAACTGGGGAAGCCCTTATTCTTATTGAATGGCTTTTCCAATATTTCACGAGGCACACCCTACACATTTTATATAAAATTCATCCATGTTGCATAGTTTTTATGCACAATTTAATCTCAATGATAGGGCGCTCAACATGGAAGATCATTTCATATTCCATTAGATTCCATAAAAATACGCTAAATGCGCCTGGAATATTGTACGTTTGCTATTATTTTTCATTTAAGTCTACTTGGTGTGACACAGTACCTTTAATAAGTTTATTATTGGGTACAAGCCAACACATTGTATATATCGTCACATGTGTTCATCTAGGTCAGCTGGGCGTGTCCTACCAACCATATGAAGCCATATGCGCACAGACAAGGTGTGTCTGTCCTACCATTCTAGCAAGAGTGCATGGATGGTCAGGCCTTCCACCCACATGATGTAAATATGTATATTGTACACTTGTTTTTTGCTCATTGTAAGTGGCCGAGTCAGGTAGGATTGCTCTATCAGCCCATCAAGCCACAATCTGAAGAACCTGAGGTTCCAGCACCCTGATAAGTTGGGGCTGTCCTACCAGTTCAAAGAT
The DNA here is from genome assembly GCA_034401795.1 of Chaetoderma sp. LZ-2023a. Classification (NCBI taxonomy): domain Eukaryota; kingdom Metazoa; phylum Mollusca; class Caudofoveata; order Chaetodermatida; family Chaetodermatidae; genus Chaetoderma; species Chaetoderma sp. LZ-2023a. Next base: position 107,417,280 of record CM067374.1, read on the forward strand.
GTATTAGTGTACACTTACCTGTAAATTGTACATACCATAGCAACCCTATAATTCAAATAGTAAAAAAGAACAAAAAACCCAACCATTATCCGCAGGGCCACCAACGTCGCAACAGATGATGATGATGATGATGATGATTATGATCATCATCATCATCATCATCATCATCATTTTACGAGGCATAAGCCATTGGCTTGATATTGCCTCAGTATTATCTGTTATAGTATTGTAGCTCACGGGGATATGTACTGGTCTGTTATGACGTTTCCACCCATCGCACCACAAGTGCACGATGACCAAGATTGCTGGTTAGCTGCAGATCTCGGTGTTGCGGATCCCGTATGACGTCTCTCCGAGAAATACAAAGACAGACTTCTAGAGCCGGTGGAACACTGATGTTCGAGTGGGGCCGTGCAACCATTGCCACCAAGATTGAACCACACGGTCTTGTCCCAACTATTTGTGTCACCGGTGTGTCTATCCATACAGATCGATAAACTTAGATGGTGCGGCAAGTTGAAAGCACCTACAGTAAACAAGGATAATATTCACAATAAAACAGAAATGATAAATTGCGGTCTTAAGACCGGTGAGGTACCTATTAGTCATCAGTATCATATCCGGAAATGATAATTGAAAACACAATAGTATAGCTACTTTAGTATCTAATAGTCAACGGTATGGAACAGGCTACTATGTTTCTGAAATTGAGGCGCTAACATATTCATAGCGGGAAACAAAGCAGTGAAGAAATGTCTATTAGATAGTCTTGGTAACTAGTATTCGATTTATACGGAAGTGAGAAAGTTATCCGTCCGGCGACGGAAGTAGTAAAGTTGAAGGGTGGTCATTAACAGAGAGGGCTGTATATAATATTAGGCAGTTACATAACTTGGCACACGGTGTGGGATGTGTCACATAGCTCTTGTGGCGTACCCAGCAAAGATCCACCAGACTGTGGTCAAAAAGTTAATTAAACACACACAACATGCAGTGCGGAAATTGAAGTCCACTTTTCAGTATGGTTGGCAGATTCGGCGACACCACCCCCTCCTAGTTTGACACCCACGGTAAACGATCATGCATGGCGGATCGAATGCACAGGAGCGTGCTAGGTGGGAATTATAGACTTCCCGAGTAGGCACATAGCCGAGAGGAGAGTGATGCAAACGATGCGTGTTCATAAGACAGAGCACATATGGTGCGAAAGAGTTTGGGAGGGAGGCATACCATTGATTTTGATTTTTGACCTGGAATTATCTTTCCAGGTCTTTATTTATTTTATTTTTTGTTTGTTTATGTTTCACGGTGCGTGCATGCTTTTATTTAGATCTCTTACTTGCCTAAACAATAGCTCGCATGGATGTTCTCTTGGATGCGGATAATTATTTTTCCGCAGAGAACACCCAAGCTCCAACCTACCACAATTACAATACATTTTTTTATAAAATACAATATAAATGGGTGATTCTTCAACTAGGGTAGAAATTAAAGAATTTTGCTGTCCGCCAACTTTAAAACACATTCAGGTGATATGATCATTAGCTAATCTTTGGTGATTATTTGTTTTCTGAGTCTCTATGTAATACTACGCCGACTAACCAGTAAATAACTATTTGGAATGTTCTCTTTATATAAATTATCGGCCCCATATGTAGCATTGGGTAAGCTATTTTGCCTGTCCCATCCCCACCCTGCCATAGAACAACATCAGATAAATATCATATTACGAATAAAAACTATGACTTTAAGCAGATATTAATTTAAGAACGATACAAACTAGTCATTCGCAGCCGATTCATACATGACCAATTCATAGTAATTGTATTATTCACGTAAACAGTCATGTCCCTGATTTTGCATCAACTCCGTTACCGAAATAATAAAATCTCGCTACAATATATACAATGACGTATTATGTAGCAACCAATCAGCTACGTTGTTACAAATTAGTATGCTATTTTAAGCAGACGACGTGGTTGCGGTCGCGTGAACCAGAGACCTATTAATGTTGACATTAATACTACGGACAGGTGAGTTAGGTTTTTTATTTATCACATCCGTTACCATGATTGTATAAATAAGACTCTTGATAATACGCAAACCGTGTATAATATGTTTTAGGCGCCAGAAGAGCTCCACATTTACACATAATTCTAAATCCGTACTTTACGCATGCGCAGCTGATGCACGTCCAAACACATAAAACATCAACTCCGTTACCATCACCTCCGTTACTATTATATGGTAACGGAGTTGATGGGTTTTGTTTATTGCTGAAAAATGGTCGTCGTCGTCGTCGTCGTAGTAGTAGTAGTAGTAGTAGTAGTAGTTGTAGTAGTAGTAGTAGTAGTAGTAGTAGTAGTAGTAGTCGTAGTAATAGTAGTAGTAGTAGTAGTAGTAGTAGTAGTAGTAGTAGTAGTAGTAGTAGTAGTAGTAGTAGTAGTAGTATCAGCAGCAGTAGTAGCAGCAGCAGCAGCAGTAGTAGTAGCAGCAGTAGAAACAGCAACAACGGCACAGCAACAATACCACCACCACCCGTATTAGTAGTAGTAGTAGTAGTAGTAGTAGTAGTAGTAGTAGTAGTAGTAGCGGCGGCGGCGGCGGCGGCGGCGGCGCCGGCGGCATAAGCAACATGAATGAAACTTAGCAATTGTTGGTATTGCTGTTTTTGCTAAACTTGCTCTACAAGACAAAAATTATTTGTTTGCAGTTTGTGTTTCACGATGCCACTGTCAGCAGCAGAAAAGATGCGCAGATACAGAGAGAGGATACACAGCGAAGAGACGCATACTTGGTGAATGAACGAATCCGTTGGAAGCAGCGTAGTATATCTATAAATGACATGCATGAAAAGACACAGCGGACAATGCGGGAGAGATGGCAACGGGCATCACGCGAATATCGGTCTAGGAAAAAAGCAGCAATTAACATAGTAAATGTTACTCCACCGACAAGCCCTTGTCCTGATGCCCAACACGTGGATAACAGACCTCCAGCAAATAGACAATGTGGACGACAAAAAGTAAGGCGCGATCGTGCAAAGGTGTACAGCTCTAACAAAAGACTAACAGTCAAGTTGATTGCTATGTCCAAGAGAGCAGACATGTACAGGAAGCGTTTGCAACGGTTGAAATCGCGTCAATCGCCCACCAATACCCCAAAACATAACAGTGTTGGTACACCAAAACGAAACACAAACTTGTTGCTTCGCAGTAGCACAGTGATGAAGCATGTGAAAAAACCCTTGTTGTTCCATAACGTACTATTAACTGAAGTGAATTCATCTCTGGCAGAACCAATGCACAGAGAAACAGAGAAACAAATTGCATCAAAGTTAGTGGCAGGAAAAACATTGAAGAAGTACAGGCTAGTGAACTTTGCTAGAAAGAAAGGACTATTAATCTCACGAAAACGAATTAACAACAACCAGAGAAGAAGCCGCAAGTTTATATATGAACGGAAAAGACAAATTAATGTTATTTCTAATGTTATAAAAACACAGGTATTACAGTTTTTCGAGAGGGATGATAATTCGCATGTTTCGACAAACAAAAAGGACACCATAACCAGGAAGAGTAAGAAACAGGCAAAGCGTTTCCTGCTCGAAACAATAAAAAACTTGCACTCAAAGTTTTTAGCTGAACATTCTACTGTGAAGATCTCATACTCAGTATTTTGCAAAGTGAAACCGTTTTGGGTAGTAACACCATCTGTTGCAGACCGAGAGACATGCCTTTGTAGAAAACATGATAATCTTCAACTACAAGCAGATCGACTTCATTCACTTAGAATACTACAGAACAAGCGAGTAGAGGACAACATAGCATATGTTGTGTGTGATCCAAAACACTATGAGTGTATGTATAGGGAATGTACTATTTGTTTGGAAAGTAAATTAGAATTCTGTGAAACTGATCAGGATGACAATGCAGACATATGGTGGTGGAGTTGGGAGACAGTCAAGGAGACTTACGAACAGGGTGGTGTAGAAAAGACTGCACAAAAAACTGAAAAACATAAAATAAATGGAAGTGTTGGGCAGCTCAAAAAGTTGTTTGAGAGTGGATTGAAAAAGGATCTCTGTCCCCATGTCTGCAACATCCGACACCAATTCCAACAGTACAGACTCTTGAAAAGCTCTCTAGCGGAAGAGGAAGCAATAGTGCACATAGATTTTTCAGAGAATTACGGTTGCAAATATGCTTCAGAGATTCAGTCGGTTCACTTTGGTAGCTCACACAAGCAGGCAACATTGCACACGGGTGTCATCTATACAACCAAGGGAGTAACCTCATTTTGCTCTATCTCAGATTCCAAACGACACGACCCAGCAGCTATTTGGACTCATCTGGAACCCATACTAGGGATATTGAAGGATGATGGGATTGAGACTATTCATTTCTATTCAGACGGACCAACCACACAGTACAGAAATCGAACAAATCTGTATTTGTTTTCGTCACTCCTCTCTGAGCGCGGGTTTGAAGCTAGTACCTGGAACTACTTTGAGTCCAATCATGGCAAAGGAGCTGCAGATGGCATTGGAGGAGCTATCAAACGTCATGCAGATGACCTTGTAGCTAGAGGTCAAGATTTACAGGATGCACAGACAATGTTTAATGTATTATGTAAACTACCATCTAGTGTAAAGCTATTTTATATCCCTGAGTCCACAATCCTACAAATGGATATCCAAATACCCAAAGAAATAGCTCCCGTCTCAGGGATAATGAAAGCCCACCAAATTCATATCCAATTACCATGTCGCATACTGGTAAAACGTCTGAGTTGCTTTTGCACATGGCCAACTATCTGTACATGTTACAAAGAGAAAACAGTGGCATTTAATAGTAAGAAGAAAGAAGTTGGTGGCACAGGAGAAAACACTAGAGATAAAGGACACATTAATTCCACTGGGTTTGCTGTGATTCTTGATTCTACAGACATCACAGCAGACACTATCCCATTGACTGACACGACTGACAACATTGACGCTAATATTACAAGCTCGGAATCTAGCATGGCTGACCAATTGAAAAGCAATGACGTTGTTGGTTTGTGGTGTATTGTAAGCTATGATGGGCATGCATATCCTGGAGAAATTGTTGATCGCGATCTGGACTCTATTGAAGTTAAGGTACTCCAGTGTGTAGGGAACAATAAATTTGTTAACCCAAGCATTGAAGATAAACTCTGGTACACCTTTGACAATGTATTGTCATTTCTAACAACACCGGGTCACATTACTAAAAGGCAAATGTCTATCGACCAAAACATATGGGAAAAATATAGTTTCAACTAACGTGTATTCATCTTATCCTTAAAAGGATCTTATCCTTGTATACCTTGTAAACTAATCCCAGCAGGCACACAATGTTGTTTCAACGTTGAATCAACGTTGCTATGTTGAAATGACGGTGAAACAACGTCGTGTGCCCACTGGGATATCATAATGTCAACTCCGTTACCTTTTTCTGCAAATAACGTTAATGTATGTGTCTGCATATTTCTTCTTATCTGTGCCATGTTTAAATGTATAGAAATCTGCTATTAAGTTTGTAATATGAGTAAATCATTATTTCATATATGCAGTCCATCCAGATCCTATTTTAAATAAGTTGTTCTCATAAGTTGCACGAAATAGTAACGGAGTTGACATATGTTATAAGTATACAAGGTATACATGAAGGAGAACTGAGAGTCAAGGAGAATCAATATAGTGTTAAAATAGTTAATCTGTTACACTACTTTAGAGTTGAGTTTGTTTGTTTATAGAAGTTTTATTAAAATGTTTATTCCAACATGTTAATCAGTAACCGAGTTGACTTTCTAGATGCCACACCCTTACATTATCATGTAATAAGTTCACCCATGATAAAAAACTCACACTGCTTGATATAGTTCATGTACCTCGAGACACCCCCCTTCAACATATCATATGAATTTTTTAAATATTCAGCGATAAGATTTTCATGAGTACCAAATCTGAATGTGTCCCATAGCTAAAGAATCACCCAAATATATAATCACATAACTATGCCCGAGAAGAGTATCAAAGATTATGCTAATTACATGTGCATCCCGGGTAAATAAAGGGATGCACTAGGTGTATACTGATTAATATAATGCATCCCATTAGTGTGAATCCACATGGGTAGCTTCCGCTAACCCACAATCCGTCCCATCGGACTGACACAGGAACTAAAATAATAAGAAAAATATCAAATAATAATAAGGTAAAACGACTAGTTCATCAGGCAGCCCCAGCATAGCTGAGACTGCTTGATGGGATTATGACATATTCGACATGGTGTGTTGTGTACTTACGTCGCACATGACGTGTTTACAACACAGGAATCTGCAGCGATTACTTTATGTGAGACACATCTACGCAAAAATATTGCGCAGCTGTGTAGAATGACCGTAGTCAGTCTAGGGACTGGGTGCCAATTGGTAAAACATATAAAATAATAAGAAAAGGATTATAAACTAAACATAATAATAATAAAGTTCTGTGTTCCGCACAACTACTGATAAATCCTGCAGCAACCTCGGCAATAGTGTCCACAAACATCTGCAGTGAAGTTTCCCCAGCGTGTCTGGGTACCCTGACTCATACAGGATGGATGCGGCGGATAGTCCACTGCTGCCGATATATCACTACTAAACAAGCCCAGGTCGGTAATACTATAGCTGGAAGATGGTGCGGACGTATCCATTGAAGTACTGGTGGTGGCGGAGATGATGACTGGTGATGTGCGAACTGGTGGCGGTGTGGCGATTGCGGATATTATTGTTGTTGTTGACGTCATGGTTGTTGTACTATACTGGTACCATTGCTGCAGGTACTGCCGGTGCTGATCGTTCTGGTGATTCCGTCGTGATATTGGCTGATGCTACATAATGATTTAGTGCAGGTTGCGTGGTGGCTGCGGTGGCTGTTGCTGGTCTGTAATGCAGAAAATCTGGTTGTCGCCGTTTCGTATGCTTGGTCTTGGCCATCTTTCCTGTAGGAAGTACATTAAGCTATTTTCAAAACAAGTGGCTAGAACTTCAAAATTCTCACTTTGTTCACCCGGCTGTAATGTTACTACTAACACACAATGTTTTTCCGTCAATGCATGCATCACACCGTAATGTGTAGCTGTATATAGGTATTTGCAGTCCGAACAGAATGCACGTTGAAAAAGATGATCACGATTGATGTGTAGCGTCAAGTCCGAATTGTGGGAAAACGTGTGCTTACACGGCTGTCCGTTGAGCTGTAATGCTGTACATAAATACTTCTTTCCGGAATGAACTGGTGCCAACTCTTCCTAGGGGTTGGACAAGGCGAGATTCTTGGCAAGTGACATCTTATTTCCGCATATTGATAACGGTGCGGACTACCTAAACTAATCTATTGTTCCTAACTCTTCATACCTTTCCTGGCCAAATGATATTAATAGTGCTAATAAATAAATAATAAGAAAACAGCAGAATTTGGTTTGCGACACGAAAGTAGTCTAATACTTATTCTTCACTTGTGTCGAGGTTTTTTTCTGCTTGCGTTCATCTTTCTCATGATAGGAATCTTAGACCATTTTCCTTATTTGGTGCATGAAAGCTGAAGTGGTCACCAAACTGTCTCTGTCCCCTCTGATCTTCTCTCCAAAAGATACTTCAATAGGCCAGAAGTTTCTTCTAGCCTGTTCATATCGCTGGCAGTGCTGCAAGAGATGTTCTGCTGTTTCTTCTGCCTGCTGACACTCACAAAGTGCAGAATCTGTAATCTTGAGATGATGAAGATGTGCATTGAGACGATTGTGACCAGTCCTCAATCTGAAGATATATGTATGATCCTCCCTACTGAGGCTGTGTATTGCATCACTATGCTGCCTGCTGGTGGTTCTTGTAGCTTTAATGATATGCTTCAGTTCTTCAAAGTCAACCTCGCCATTGAATTGTTCTTTATTTGACCCTTCCTTAGCCAGTTGATCAGCTTTGTCATTTCCTAATATGCCACAATGCGAGGGGATCCACTGTAAGTTGACATTGTTCTCCTAAGCCAGTTGCGTAAGATCTTCATGAATTAAATCTTTCCTTTCCACTCTCCAGCGCCTGGAGCGCTGAGAGGGAGTCTGTCAGGAAGACAATATCTTCATTTCTGGTTTTTCGCTGTATCAGCATTTGGCTAGCTAAGATCAGTGCCTGGATTTCTGCAGTGTAATTGCTACAGTGCTTCCCTGTTGGCAAGCATGAGTCTGTTATATCTCCACATGGAAACCGAATGTGAGCACCTGCCCCTCCATTCTTGACAGCCTGGATAGCTGATCCATCTGTAAAACATGTATCCACTCTTCCTCAGGGTAGTTTTCTGCAATATGACGCAATGCAAGAACTTTGTTTTGTCACCTCTGCTTGATCTCCCTTGCTTTCAATCCCTGGAATCGAGGGCCAAGTTGAAATTGTGTTTTCTATTTCAGAAGCTTTCCATGGTTCCCTCTCAGGGATAGCGGTTACGTTTCTACGTCTGGGGAAGATGTCCGACTCTCTGTTTCTTTCAATTTTCTTTGAAGTTAATAAGAAATTATTCCTTTTGAGCCTTCCTCTAGATATTTGGTGAGTCAGCATATGCATGGGATGATGAGGCATCAATTGGAATTTCTTGTATTGAATATCGGCCTTGATTTCTCGTCTCTGCTGGAGTGGCTGGATATTGGTAAGTTCTTCCATCGCTGCTATTGGAGTGGTCTTCATAGACCCTGTTATGATATGAAGAGCCTGATTGTGTACCTTATCCAATGTCTGAAGGGTGCTTGTAGCAGCAGTCATCCATGATGATGCGCCGTATTCGATGATTGGCCCAACTGATCCAATGTAGACCTGTTTCAGTATTTTTATGTTAGCTCCCCATTTTGTTCCAGAAAGCTTCCGCATAACTGCCAGTCTTCGCTTGGCTATACCTTCAGCTCATCTGATTTGCGCCTTCCAGGTTAGTCTTTTGTCAAATATCAGACCAAGATAAGTTACTTCATCCTCAAAGTGCAGAACTGAGTCACCAAATTTCAGACTGGTCTTGTGTTCCTTTTTAGTGGATAGTGTGAATAAAGTTGCAACTGTCTTCTCTTTGTTGATCTGGACAAACCATCTTGTAACCCAAGAATTGAGGTGATCAATTGCGAGTTGCATGCGGTAATTGGCTGTTGACATGTACTCATCGCTACTCCACATCACAAGATCGTCAGCATACAATGCAGCTCTGACTCCCATTGGAAGGTTCTTCACCAGGTCATTGATGAATATTGTGAAGAGGGTGGGAGAGACTACACCACCCTGAGGTACACCATGTCGTAGCAGGACTTTCTTGCTTCTCGTCCCATTCAGCTGTACTGATGCCTTTCGGTTGTGGAGATACTGGCATATCCAGCTGTACATTTTTCCAGAAATATCACTGGTCCTGAACTTTTGGAGGAGTCCAAGCTTCCATACTTTATCAAATGCCTTCTGCAGATCAACCCACACAGTGATGGTATATTTTTTCTGTTGGAACGCCTCCTCAATAGACTGTGTCAGATATGTTGTTTGATCCTCAGTAGATCTACACTTTCTGAAGCCATTTTGTTCATCCGCTAAGAGATTGTTGCTTTCAAGATGTCGAAGAAGTCTCTGGTTGAGGATTCTTTCCATGTCTTTGACAGTGCAACTAGTCAGACTGATATGTCGATAACTTGCCGCTTTGGATTTATTCTTGCCTTTCTTCAGTACAAGGATCATATTGGCCTCTCTCCAAGACTAGGGAACTTCTCCTGCGTACCAACTGTGTTTGAAAATCTCCAAAAGCTTGTGCTTTCCAATAGTACCCAGATTCCTCAACATCTCATTGGTTATTCCATCTGGTCCAGGAGACTTCCTGTTTTTCAGAACTGTCAAGCTTTTCTCTAACTCGCTGATGGTCAGAAGCTTATCCATTCCTGCGGCATGTATTTGTGTCTCTCTGTTCCCCTTTGCAGACTTCATTGCAGCTTTTTACGACTCACTGGCACATCTAGATTGCTTACTTTCTGATACATACAAGCAAAGTGTTCAGCAGCAGCCTCTCCTGTATTGATTTCACAATCCTCTTCAAGAGTTATGTTCGGTACTCTGGTGTTTTCATCGTTAAGCTGCTTCACAAGCCTCCAGAGTTTGTTCGTATCTTTTTTCAAGATTTAAGCTTGACGTTTTTGCTCTCCACGATTCTCTGGTGGCTCTGATTTTGGCTTTCAGATATTTTGCCTTGGATTGTTGGAGTCTCACATGGTTGGCTTCTGTTGGGACATTCTCTGCAATTTCCCTTGCGTTGGACATTTCTTTGTGTAACTTTTGCAGAGACGTACTCCAGTAAGGTATGTAATATTTCCTGGATCCCCTAGGAATGCATTTGCCAGCAGCAGAGAGTAAAGCAGAGTTAAGCTCTTTAACAACTTTATTGATATTTTGGTTTTTGACATCAATGTCTTTTACTAACCTGTCACTCTCTTTCTGATATCTGTCCCAGTCTGCTTTCTTATAGTTCCATCGAGGAGTCTAATTTCGGTCAATCTCAACATCCATGTTAATGGTAATGAAAACATGGCAGTGATCATTGCCTCCAAGTTGTTCCCCAACAATACGCAAAGATTCTTGATGTAGATTTTCTGTCGAAAATGCTAGATCAGGAGAACTTGAGGTATGCCATCGTCTTGAGTAGAATGTAGGGGGGGGGGTGTGTCATCTGCCTTATTCAAGAGAATCAGCTTCTGCTCATCCATCCAATTTTCGATGTCCTCACCCCTACTATCAGTAGAATGATAGCCCCATAACTGAGAATGACTGTTGAGGTCACCAGCAATGATAGTTGAATCTGGGTGAACTGGAATTTTTCTGAGATTCAATGGTTGATTATTAGGGCAGTAATAGTTGACAACAGTGATAGGATGTTTCTCTGGAATTTTCTTGATTGTGAGAATTTTAGGTCCGTCCAGGTCTCTCTGAACTTCAATGGCATTTAGGTTATTCCGGACCAGGGTTATGACTCCTCCTTTATGTCTTCCATCCAGGTCAGATCTGAAGCACTGAAATTCTCTTATACAGAATCTTCTGTTGGCATTCAGATGAGTTTCTTGGATACATGCAACATCTGTGCCTTTCTCCTTGAGAATTTGGCTACGCTCCGTTTTCTTGTTAGAAACTCCTTCAGCATTCCATTGCATGATAGTCAGCGGTTTGCTCACTTGTACTTTAGGTTGGACAACCTTCTTCCTTTTTCTCCAAGGTCTACGAACTTTACCACCAGTAGCTTGGGTGGACCCCTTCGAGGCTGGGGGGGGGGGGGGGCGGTCCCGGTGCTGCATATGCCTGGCGGGAACTAACACGGCGAGTACCATAACGGATATTCATAATATTAACTGTCATGAAAGATGAGTTGGTTAGTCCTATGGTTGGCCACTCACTCCAAATACCTGGCTTGGTACTCAGATAAAGTGTTACACCCCTGCGCCCGACCCAAGATCAGAGATCTTAGATCTACTTTGAGGCCTAGCACTTGTAGCAGGGTTTGACGGGAAGACGAAGTTTCAGTGTACGATCTCCTCCTTTTATATTTTTGGTGACGTCACAGGAGGGCGGATGACCACACTCGAAAGTTCTAGGGTGATTCGGCCACGCCCCATAAGGAAAGTTTGGATTTATTTAAACCTGGAGCCAGATGACATATTCCTCCTGTGTAAAGAAAGTAATTATAAATACAACAAGGAAAGAGTATCACTTTCGTCTCCACTCAAAAGAAAAACACGTCTCCGATCAACGTAAAAACTGCTTATTCCCGTGGAAGCTCACCATTTAATTAGCATAAAGCAGTTTTTTAGATTGGATGCTTATAAACTTGCCTGTTTTAATTTCAGGCTGGAGCGCCCGATGGGGTGTGGGAGAGCACGATGACGTCTGCGGCAATTGCCCCAACTCACCCCTCTCGCCTCTTCCATCATGCTATTGTAGATGTGCATTTTGGCCGGCTCTTGTGTTTAAAGCCTTTGATCCAATTTAGTGGAATTAGAAGTGAAAGTCACATCGTTTCTTGTTGTGAAAGCACGTGGTTGATCGGAAACTTAGGCAATATTTACGTAATGGCGGAGTATTGATGCTGCTGATTATTCGTCATTGATGCAAAAGACGGAAATATATATTTTTAACTCTGTTCCTTGAAACAGTGTCCCTGTATGCACGTGATCTTATACATGCATCTGGGGTTTGTCTGTAATAAGTGTATTCCAGCCCGTGTTGATCTTGTGACTGGAATATGTAGGTAAGAGAGTATTTGAAATTCTCCCTGATATTATACTGTCGAAGTTTTGATGCTGCTGCATTGGCCCGTGGGTTAATGATCTGTATACACGGTGGAACGATGGTGTTCTTAATCAAAATTAGGACAATATAGCTGTCTATGATTATTGTCTTGTTTAAACAGCTCCACATCTTGCAGAAATTAAGTATACTAATTCTGCCAAGCTGGACCGTGTTTTCCAGGTGGGCGGACTGCCAAGCATCCTCCTCTATGGGTAGGACTAGCCCCATCCCTACCTAGACCAAACTTAATTTATTATAATACAGCTCGGAAAATGCGTGCCTCAGTTTACAATTACAATACTGTCGTATGGAGATTGTGAATACAGTCAACCTGAGTCTCTATGTTTCTGTCGTGTCGATGATTTTCATTGATATACATGGCTGTTTATCTGCCGATGATTCGTGTGCTGTTGTGAAGTGTGATGTTTTTATTGCCCTAGGGTGGGGCGGGTAGCTGAAGTGTGGTGTCAACTTTATCAGACATGATGTATTTCACCCTGTAATGGCCGAGCCTGTAGGCGGGACAGAGTTACTTTAGAGTGCGGATGACGAAAAATGGTGCTGTCATAGCTTGAATCAATCCATTATCGAATTCAACTTTTCGGTAGCAAAATCCCACTCATGACGGGCGACAGACTGTGGGCATCCTGCTCTCTTAATAATATTGACTGTTATTATGTTCGAATGATGTATATTTTAGCTATTTCCGTATAATGGTTCCGGGTGGGTGGGGGGGGTGGATGGGGGATTCCCCGTAGCACGTACTGTAGATGGCTGCAGTGTTGTTCCTTTCCGTATGATCAGTTTTCCGTAAACCGGATAAGAAGGTGATTGCGGAAAATATTGACTGGTGTTGATGGCGGTAGTGTACTGTCGTAGGGAATTCCGGACTGCTGTGTGGTACTGGTGTACTGCGGATTGGGCATATCGAGGTTTCCACACTGGTGAATGCCGAGTCTGTTGCTGTTGCGGAAAGTTGAGATCACAGAAAGTGATAAACTTTCCACATCTGTGCAGGAGGGAATGTTGCGGAAAAATATGTTTCTAACTTTTTCGATTTTCAAAACGTTAGGTGATTGCTATTCTTTGTTGTCACTGATGTTGAATGTCTCCATTATATCTTCCTTATAACTGGATGTGTATGTGATGTTCGAACAACAGTGAATTAACGTATCCAGCCTTGCAGGCAAGTGTGTTCTGTGTGCTCCTGAATTTCTGTGGCTGGTGTGATGTACTGACTACTCACGGGTGGGGGGGGGGCTTGGTCGGGTGTGTGGTTAGGGTTGGCCATCTCCCATTACATGATGGTTGGTACTCGTAGTTTTTAAGTACCGGGAAAATTCGAGCCGAGAGTCTGCTGATCAGGCTGCTTCCCTGCCACCGCCTGTGGCGGGGGGGGGGGGCTGGGGGGCGGGGGGGGGGGCTGTTGTGGTGGTGCTATCTCCTCTGTAACAGTGGACTCTCTCATATCTGAAGAGTGACAGTCTATAGACAACGAGTGGAGTGTGAAGTGGTCAGGACGAATAATGTCCGAACTTGGTGCATAGACGAGAGACGCACATTGGAGATGGGGTGGTGGATGTGCTATTGGATGGGGAGCACCATGGGCGGGGAGTGGGTGTGTGATTTGGGACATGGATGGCTACATTGAGTTGTGCGGGTCTGCTGTTCTTTTCCGTCCTTCCCCTTGGACAACACAAACGAGAAAGTCTTCAGATACGACTTCCCAGATCTAATAGACCCGCACTGAGGAGGGAGAGGGCGAGTATGTATCTCGTCATTGTCCCCAGCATTAGTCGATCGTTCACCAGACTCCTGGCTTGGTAGGAGAGAGGTTGAACTGGCACCATGGTGCTCTGGACTACCGTCAGCAATACTTGTTTCCGCATAGACATTTTTCTGGGTACCAGTGTCACATGGAACGCCCATCCCGAGCTCTGACACTGGGTCATCACTAACACAAGGTTTAAGCCGATCAAAGTTGATGACTGAGGTCAGGCCATCCGAAGTGAGGATACGGTAGGTCACGTCCAACATCTTACCTACTACCACATAGGGGCCTTTCCACTGGTAACTCAGTTTACTCGGCACGTTTGCAGAACGTTGCGAATCGTGTACCCAAACCATTTTTTCCGCTTCATACGTGTCTCCCTGGACGCGCCAGTCATGCCATGTTTTCTGACGCTGGTGTGCAGTGATAAAGTTGCTCTCACTAGCTCATGGGTCTGTTCTATCTGCTGCTGGATGAGCTCTACATAGAGAGATGGTGAATTTTTCTCACCCGGAATCCTGGGCATGGACTGATTCAGTGGCAAGGCTAATTCACGGCCTAATATTAACCATGCAGGGGTATAACCCATCCTGGAATGTACTGAAGGGCGGTATGCCAAGAGCACATATGGGAGTTGTAGATCCCAATCTCTACAATCAAGGTGTGTTTCCTTTGTCAACATCTCCACAAGCGCACGGTTGAATCTCTCCACCATACCATCTCTGAGGGGATGATACGGAGTAGTTCTTGATTTGACGATATGAAACAATTTGCAGAGCTCGGTTATTAAGCGGGCTCTCAAAATAACTTCCTTGATCGGCGTGTAGCTCATAGAGCATTCCAAACCATCAGAACACATTGCGTGCCAAGACCTCCGCTACTGTGGATGCCTCTTGGTCCGGCAAAGCAAGTGCTTCCACCCACTTCATAAAATAATCTTGTAATATGAGGATGTACTTATTTCCTTCATCTGTCGTATTCAAGCATCCGAGCACATCAATAGCCACTCGCTCCCACGGTGCACCAACAATTTAAACTTGTAACGGTGGGGAATGGTGCTGGTCACCCATGGCTAACCCATGTCTTTAACATGGGACGCATTTGGCGACCCATGCCTTTACACTATCGCGTATCCCGATCCAGTGGAGTCTCTGTTTTATCCAGGTTAATGTCCGCTCAACAGCTAGATGTCCCGCGTTATCGTGTAGTTGTTCTAGAATTGTATTCCGATAACGTTCAGGAATCACTATGCGGTTGTTGATATAGAGAACGCCTTCATGCATGTGGCATTATTGGAACCGCTGGTATTTTGGTGTTGCGGATAATGGTGTAACAGATTCCCGTGGAGGACATACCCTCTCGTGGATCCACACATATATATTTCGTGTCTGCGCATCTGTTGCTTGTTCGTAAGCGACTGTCTCCGTATTCCACTCTGCGCATCACAATTCGGGGAACACCGGAGATGGCTGTGTTTTATGTGTCATGGTGGTGGCTACTTCGGCATCTGCATTTCCATGCAGTTTGCCGGGTCTATGAACCACATTGAAGTTAAAAGCCTGCAGGGATTCCTGCCACCTCGTCACCTGGCCCTCCGGATTTTTAAGGTTTCTGAGCCAGCGTAGTGAGGTGTGACCTGTATGGAGGGTAAATGGGCGACCATACAGAAAGTGTTTGTAATACTTGACAAAGTAGACTGCAGCCAGTAGTTCTCGCTTAGTGGTCACATAGCGTTTCTCTGTCTTATTCAGAGTACGCGAACCATAACCCAATACCTGCTCTGTCCCATCCTCCATGACCTGAGATAGAATGGCACCAGTAGCGTAAGCTGGCGCAACAGTGTCCAGGATGAAATCGAGGTTAGGGTTAGGATGAGCGAGAATAGGATAGGAGAGGTCGTCAAGTGGTCCTTCAATGCCCTGAAGGAACCTTCACACTCACTCGTCCACTCGAATGGTCGATATTTTTCAGTGATCTTGAAGAGGGGTGATGCAATCTCACTGAAATGATGGCTGTATCAGCGATATTACTGACAAAGACCAAGGAAGCTCTGAGTTTCCATGACAGATGCAGCGGTCTGCCACTCCGCCATGGCTTTTGCTTTTGATGGTTTGGTGGCCACTCCGTCACCGGTATGACGTGTCCCAGTAACTCAACGCTCTGTCTGAAGAGATGACATTTCTTGGATTTGAGCTTTAAGTTGGCTGTGCGGAATCTAGATAGCACAGTGTCTAAATTGGATAACGTTTGCTCAAACGAGGAACCAAAGGCTATGACTCATGCAATTTTTTGCTTTGATGGGAAAGTGCCTCGTGAAAGTGACAAGTTGCAGATATGTTTTAGTGGGGTTAGTATGTGCTCTTTGCAGTGGTGCTCTTTGCAGTGCTTGAATATGCTTCATTTGAAATTATCAATTCCAGCTGATTTTGCTGGGTTAAGATCAGATAGAATTTTTAGGATTTTTTCTTTATTAGTTGGGTTAATAAATCTGGAAGATTGATAGTCGCCAGTCAAATAGTCTGTATAGTGTCTGTGCTAATTTTATTTTCCTGAATGAATTGTGTTGTCTTTCTGAGAGACATAAATGATCTACCAGACCTACTAACCTGCCACTGCAAAATATCTGCAGATGACACAAAAATGTATGGCAACCCAGCTACCAGTAAGATCCAAGACAACAAAAACAAAGTATGTAAGTGGTTGCAGACATGACAGCTATCCTTCAACACAGATAAAACGCATGATCCACATTTCGGCAGCAATAACCTACAACCTATATACTATATGACAAATACGCCCGATATGCACCTAACATCAACATCAGAGGTAGAAAAAGACCTGGGAGTGCATATTGATACAAACCTCTCTTTTGATATACATATAGGTAATATGGTATCCCAGGCAAACCACACAATAGGATTAATCAAAAGACCCTTTACCAACTTAGACCCATCTACTTTCACGCTCTTGTACAAGTCTCTAGTGAGACCTTTTCTTGAATACTGCAACTCAGCATGGTACCCAAGATTGAAACGGCAATCATCCTTCGATGTACAAGT
Organism: Chaetoderma sp. LZ-2023a; assembly: GCA_034401795.1. Taxonomy (NCBI): domain Eukaryota; kingdom Metazoa; phylum Mollusca; class Caudofoveata; order Chaetodermatida; family Chaetodermatidae; genus Chaetoderma; species Chaetoderma sp. LZ-2023a. The sequence continues at coordinate 107,434,458 of CM067374.1, forward strand.
AGAACCTGGGTCGAAGAAGGAAATCCAAATGATGGCAACAGCTGCTTCCTTATCCAAAGTGAATATGCAAGTGTAACTTTAGGAGACGGTGTAGAATCAAAGTTGCAAGGCAGAGGAAGAAGTATCGAGCTGACGCTCTAGAAGCAAAGCAGTTTGATGCTAAAATGTCCCACACCTTGTGAACAAACAGAGAAACAGGGGTAATGTATTCATCACCGACCTAAGCGTGGACCCTGAAACTTACTTAGGTGACCAGGTTACAGATGGCTTTAAGCAGTACTTTGAAAGACTTGCAACCGCCGACAGCACTTTACAATTTGATAATGACTGTCATGCATTAGTAAATGGTTAAGCGACTGCCAGCGATGATCTAGTGAAAGAATGTGAGATTCCAGCTGTAACAATGACAGAACTGAAAGAAGCAGTGAAATCTATCAATACATGCAAAGCAACGGATATATGTGGGATAGTAGTTGAGAACATCCTATGCGCTGGAGAAGTTCTTGCATGCATGTGTGATATAATCAACAAGATCTTCCAAGATAGCTACGTTCCCAATGCCCTCAAAATGGGTTTACCGTCACATGTGTTTAAGAAGAACAGCAGCTCCATGGAGAACTATGGAGGAATTACAGTTCTTCCAGTGTTAATGAAGATCATTGAATCCATCCTCAAGCAAAGGATCAGTAATAAAATTTCTGAAGTTCAAAATTTCACCCAAAGGGGTTTTACAAGTGGTGTATCACCAATGAATGCTGCCCTACTTGTAGACGAATTTTACAGAGAATCAAAGGATAATGGAAGTACTGCTCACCTAATCCTCCTTGATGTCAAAGCAGCCTTTGACGTCATTGACTACTCACATCTACTGTGTAGGTTATTGCATGCCGGTGTCAATGATAAACACTGGAAATTAGTCCAGAGCATGCATCTGGGTGCATTTTCCGTATTTAAATTGAAAGGAAAGCAATCAGACCCCATTTGGCATAGAGCAGTGTTAAACAAGGAGGAGGCCTTATTACAGATCTCTATAAACTTAACATAGATCCATTATTACACTGATTAGAAGCCGTTAAGATTGGTGCACGCATTGGGAATATATTATTCAACAATAGTATGTGTGCTGATGGTATCTCGTTAATAAGTTTTGATGTAATCAGTGCACAGATCTTCATCAATATCACTACAGACTATGCTAGAATTGAGCGCTTACCAGCTGCAACCTACAAAGAGTGTCTCATTGTCAATTTGCCCAACTATCAAAAGGCCTAATATAACACCCTCCCCATTGTTTCTCCTACACAATGAAAAGATGTCTTCCGAGTTAGTAAGTATGCATCTTGGAATTAAAGGGGCAATATCCATAAAGCAGAATGTCATCCAGAATGTTGAAGATAATATCAAGATGGCCCGGTGAACAGCATATAATCTATTTATATTTATACACGGCATAGAGGTCTGGATGGTGAGTGAGAAGGAGTGTGTTGTGATTGAGCGAGCTGCAAGGGAACTACTACAGCAAGTTCAGAGTCTTCCAGATAATGTTGGATCACTTGCTGTATATGGGTTGATAGGCGTTCTACCAGTAACAGCAGAAGTACATCGGAGAGCCTTGATGTTTTTCCGGAACATCATCTGCGACCAGACGTGAAGGGAATTTGATCTGACGTTGCGCCAACTCTCAATCAAGACAACAGATGACAACAGCTGGTTTTCTTAGATAGTGAGGATCTTGTAGAAACATGGCCTCCCTAGTACTCATGAACTAACCTCTGCATCTCCATCAAAGAACCAATTTGAAAAACCGCATAAAATCCGCTATTCACTCCTTCTGAACAGGGGACCTATGTCAAGATACTCAAAACATGAGGTCATTGCGATACACATCAAGAGACCAATTCATTCTGAATAAAGCATCGATTGTCTGGTTGACTTCCGTCTCATCCCTCCATGAGACAAAGAAAGCCACATACAAGGCTAAACCACTAACAGGTAGTCTGGGTCGCCAAACCTTATACAGAAACCCTAATCACACCCTAATAATTTGTCCTCGGGACACAACATGCTTGCTCTGCAGTGCAGGAGCCAAGAACCAGGAACAATTTCTGATACACTGTCAGTCATTACATGATGTACGCATCCAACATTATGATCGGCTACATGACATTCTGGCAAAATCTAATACTGTCTTCACCGATCTACTCATTCAGACACGGCTTGATCCCCTCCATTCAGCCTGTATTAGAGGGCTGCCCATTCATGACATTGAACAGATATCGAGAGACTGGAATTTTCACACATATTCGTTGTGGTTATGGCTGCTGAAGACTCATAGTCTTATCACTGCCTAATTAGGCTAACTTATAGCGAATGCGCGAAGCCATCGTGAACGAAGTGAGCATATATAGATAACATGTACGTACGTTATGAGGAAAAATCAACAGAAAATGAGACAGTGAACCAGGCTAAAATACATATACCATGTGACTGAGAAAGCTTCGTTTCCGGTCACGAGCTTTTTTTGCTTCCGGTTTCGGCTTATGATATCGCTTTTGTGGTTTCTTCATGGGCCCCTGTTGCATTATGGGATATGGTTCTTCCTTACTAGTATGGTCCCCTAGTTGTTTTAGGGCAACCTACCCGATATTGTCAATGTCCAAAATTTGTGTGATATAGTTATCACGAAATAGCGTATGTTTACTTCAGAATGTAAAACGGTTAAATCGCCTGATGCAGACCAGGTACAAGCTTTATTTATTCCTATTTATGCGTCTGTAAATGCAAGATGTTTGGTTGACTGTCTCGTATTATTTTTAATGCTCATGGCCGTGGAAAGTCGTTGTTGTCAATGTTGTATGTATTGAGCGCTGGTGGAAGAAAATTTAAGGCCGGGTACAGTGTGATTCGCACCCGGGTGGAATGTACATTCATGTATTTACTTGCAGACATGCATTAATTCCCGTTTTTTGTAGCGTATGTCTGGATAAACGCGATTTAAAAATTCTAGCGGACAACATTTCAGTACATCATAGTTACTATGGACTTGTTTGTATTTCCCCAAATAGCGAGAAGCACCGTGATACGTCAGTACACATTTTATAATGTTATTAGAATGGCGCAACTATTTAATGGTGCAGGCCCCGGTAAAAGATGCAATAATGCTGGTGGACATCACTGACAATGGGCAGACGCATTGTTGTGAAAATCGTGGACTGGATTTACCAGAATGCCCTCCATGCATGATTACAAATTATTGGGCATACATATTTAGGACATTTAGACCCTATACAAATTCGTCCTATTTATTTAAGCAATAAATGGTGTCTGCGTTCGCTTATAGGCAACACCTATTTTTATATTAGCGAACTCAGTGAGCATACATAGATAACATGTGCGTATGTGTAATGAGAAAAAAATCAACAAAAAATGAGACTGGGAATCAGGCTAAAATACATATACCATGCAACTTTTTTTAGTTCCGGTTTCAGCTTATAATATAGCTTTTGTGGTTTCTTCACGTTCTCCCCCCCCCCCCCCCCCCCCCTTGCATTATGGGATATAGTTCTTCATTATGCGTATGTTCCTCTCGTTGTTTTAGGGAAACCTACTGCGCATTTTCAATGTCCAAAATTTGTGTGATATTGTTATCACGATATAGCATACATTTACTTTAGAATGTGAAGCGATTAAATAGTCTGACGCAGACCAGATAAAAGCCTTATTTATTCCTATTTATGGGTCTTGTAAATGCAATATGAGGTTTGGTTGACTCTCTGGTATTATTTTTAACACTTTTGGCCGTGGCAAGTCGTTGTTGTCATTGTGGTATGTATTTAGCACTGATAGCAAGACATTTAAGGCCGGGTACCACACGATTCACACCCGGATGCAATGTACATTCATGTATTTACTTGCAGACATGCGTTAATTCCCGTTTTTTGTAGCTTATGGCTGGATAAATGCAATCTAAAGATTCTAGCGGATGACATTTCATTATGATGTCATATTTACTATGAACTTGTTTGTATTTCCCCAAATAGCGAGGAGCACCGCAATACGTCTGTACAAATTTTATAATGTCATTGGACTGGCGCCACTATTTAATAGTGTAGGGCCCAGTAAAAGATGCAATAAAGCTGGCGGATATTACTAACAATGGCGAGACGCATTGTTGTGAATATCATGGACTGGATTTACCAGAATGCCCTCCAAGCTAGATTAAAAATTAGCTTCAAATGTACTATACATGGGCATACGTATTTAGGACATTTCGACCATATACAAATTCGTCCTATTTATTTAAGCAATAAATGGTGTCTGCGATCGCTTATAGGCAATGCCTATTTTCATAATATATATAGTCATCAATTGACGTGGGCCTTGAAGATGCGGAATCTCCATTATCAAGAAGAAGAATGAGGCTGCAGAGAAAACTACTCTAAAATACCTAAACACAGACAATTATACAATCGGTATAGCACACATGACGTGGAGCAGCTGTGGAGCAGATAAAACCTCAGTCTACAAAGCAACCATCAGAGCCAAAATACTCGTGCAGAGATACCTTCTATTTGGTAGTTTAACAAGAAACAGAACGGCAATAACCAAATGTCCACTGTGTAGCAATAAAATGGAAGATCTTCAGCACTTCCTCCTGGAGTGTCCAGAGCTAGAGCATGTTAGAAGCCCAACAATGGCAAAGATCAGAACATTGATGCAGATAGGCATATACTCCATATTTGGAGGTTCGCCTGAACGGACTCTCCGAGAGGCGGAATTTACATAACAAGAAGAAGAATGGAACGAAACGTCCCCGGAAAATCGTCTTAGGAGAATCTTCCGTGGTACAAACCGTCCCTGGATCGTTGAAAGTGTTTATGTTTATACTTTCATAAATGTGAACAAATTGTTTAGGAAAAAAATAGGACGTCCCAAAGATGTCTTTTATAAATTGCACTATTATCAGTCATAAGGAGGTGGAATGTAACGGTACCAAATTTGAGATACCAGAGAACCGATTGACAACAAGTGATGAGTGGTTTTGGATCTATCTTGGTATCTATGTTGCATTGGTTCTTCTGGCTGGTAAGTGACTTAATTAAGTCTAAAGTATATACAATCAATCCGTACCCTAACCATTCCGTACCAGTATTGCCATACCATTTTTTCTAGTTAATCTGTACGGCAGGACTGGCCATTCCGTACCACAAAATTGGTTAATCTCAATCTGTACCCAGTATTACTATTGGTTCTTCCGTACCATTCTGTTTTCAGCCAACATCCCATAATGCATTGCACTTACTACTGTTTAACGTTAAGCGGAACCTGTACCAGGAACTGTTCCGGTTAACGTTAAACAGTAATAAGCTCAATGAATTATGTGATGTTGGCTGAAGACTGAATAGGGATGTGCTATTCTTGGGCCACACAGGGAGTGAGGGACTACGATGGACTTGCTATGCTCAGCCACTACTGAGTGGCTGAGCATAGCGAGTCCATCGTAGTCCCCGTGTGGGACTAGGCTAATCTGTACCTACGTATTCTTGAATAACAATTAAATCATGTGGTATGGAATAACTATTTAATGGGTATGAATTAACCAATCTTGAGGTAAGAAATAGCGCAGGCTACTGTCCCGGTATTCTTGACACAGTAATGTGCGTTATCATGGACGCACTGTAATCTACTGTGGCCGAGCGTATAAAATGATTGAGACTACTTCCTATGCATCTGTGTAGATTATATCTGGACATACGTCGGATGTAGTCAATGATCATCTTATGCACTCGGCTACAATATTGTACTGTGAATATCCTGTTCAGTACCTGGATGATATTGGTCGAGTCTTGTTGCATTTTCGGATGGCGAACGGCAAGCGTAAAAAAGCAACACTAGTTGATCCACATGCAGGCCTTTGAATTTCCGTCCATCCATCCCACTACCACATATCCACCTATATTATATATAATATACTAAAGGTATGAAAGCTTCATCCATTGGGACCATTGTCGTACTGACGTATGGATCTGATCTTGATGTGACACATTGACAGAAACCAATGCGGGCAAGACATCAACAGACATCTCAGAAACTATTCCTGCGATTTGGCTCCACATTTAAGACTTGTTTTCTTGGTCGATGACACGTAATTGTAAATACGCACATTGACCTTTTGACCACACAACCCCCCTATCCGCTTGCACTGCACAATCATATCGGTAACTCGCATATATATATATATATCAAATTTTGTTGAATTCCTTGACCATTTCTCCCACCCACCCCTGGGTAAGGGGCGTGGGGGTTAAAGATAAATCTTCTCATGCACTCCACACTGATATGGGTAACTTACATATAGCCAATTTGGTGGAATTCCATCCAGCAGTTTTGGAGAAGTTCCATTACAATCAATTTCTTGACCTTTTAACCCCCCCCCCCCCCTCCCCCGGCTTTCCCACACTCTGGTGGCAGAGCCTAATGTAAATGTGGGCTCGCGTTCCACAGTCATACGCCGAACTCGCATGCAAAATCTGGATGAATTCCGTCCAATGGTTTCGGAGGAGTTGCTACAATCAATTTCTTGACCCTTTGAATCCCATTCCCGCCCCCTGTGGGGCGAAGCCAACTATAAATGTTCTGCACTCCGCAATCATATGGGAAACTGACATACCAAATTTGGTTGAATTCTGTAACGGTTTCGGAGGAGTTACATTACAATCAATTTCTTAAGCGTTTGACCTGATCGCTCACTCACTAGGGGGTGGAGCCAAATGTATTATATGTATTCTTGCACTCCACAATCCTATGCATACTGTAACTCACATACCAAATTTGATTGAATTCTATCCAATGGTTTCGGAGTTGTGTTACAATCGATTTGATATTTTGACCCCTCCCCTACCGGCCTACCCGCTGGGGCAGAGCCAAAGGTAAATGTGCTCTTGCACACCACACTCATATGGGTAACTCACATACATGTACCAAATTTGCTTTAATTACGTCTAACAGTTTTAAAGGAGTTGTGTTACAACCAATTCTTGCACACGGACAGCACAGCATAATCCCCACTTTTCTTCAAAAAACGTGGGGATAATAACAACGTTTGTGACTGTACATTAGGATTCCACAACTTTGGTGATTGGTCATCATTGGATGATGGATAATGTGACAAAAATCGGAGAGCTGTAATTTCTGATTGTTCTTGTTTATTCATGATTTAATAGGTTTGGTGTCTGGTCTCACGATGGGGCTGTTATCATTGGATATGATGACACTAAGAATTCTCAAAAATGGCGGAACACCTAATGAACAGAAGTATGCAACCCGCATTTTACCCGTTGTATCACAACATCATCTTCTATTGGTAACGCTGTTACTAGCAAATGCTGTGGCAGTGGAAGCAATGCCAATCTGTCTTGACAAAATTTCAGGTCCTATAACGGCAATAGCAGTTTCTGTGTCTGCTGTTCTTTTGTTTGGAGAGTGAGTATCTAGCTGTTGATAAAAAATTTTATTTATAAATTATTGATTATTAGCTAACATGGGCAGAATGGCCAAATGAGCATATATACCATGCTGACTATCCCTCATCCATCAAATTTTCCTTCAACTGATTTTCAAAAAAACCCACTTAGCACAGCCTTAGTAGAGTAGCTACTCGAGTTACTAGAGTAGCTCCTAAATTATTAGAGTATTTACTCGGGTACAAGGGTCGACTGACCCATCGGTCAATCGGGCACAGACAGTCACTGGCCATCTTGGATTTTATGACCTCCACAAACCCTATAGGAGATGAATGGGAACAGGCTTAACCCTTTAACCCTCAAATTTGTTCAAGAAAATTTAAATGTCGATTTGCAGACAAAGAGTAGACTATTTTTGAAAATTTACCAAGTGCTGGAATGACTGGCTCTGTTATCGTGCCAGTCATTCCAGTGGTAAATTTTCAAACAACTCATGGTGTGCAAATCGACATAACTAAGTTTTTACTCTGGCCACAATTTGTACTTTTGTCTCTAGCTGCCTAGATTTTGTAGAACATGGCCTTTCTACTTGAAATGCCAATGCTCGAAGTGAGTGATACAGGCCACTTGGGCCTCTTGTTTAGCTAGCTGGTAATGTCTCGGAACAGCAGGTGGTCTTGAGCTGACAGCCTTGTCACAGTGTGGTAGTTTATAGGGAATTTTTATGTCATTAGTAATATTAATGAAATAAAGTGAATATTATTTATTGAACAACTCAGATTTGGAATCACCAATCTGCATGGTTAATCCCTATGGGATCTAACATATGTAGTTGGTGTATCCAACACAGGGCTGGGGTAACTGTAACTGGCTGTAACTTAGTTACATTTTTCATGTAACTGAAGTAACTTATAACTGAAGAATTTTTTCAGTTACAGTAACTGAAATGTAACCAGTTACATTGCAAAAGTAACTGAAACTTCAGTTACTTTTCAGTTACAATTCAAACTTTTCTAATAGATTTATTACAATTTTCTCATTAAAGTAAGCTGTTGAATATGTTGAAGCTAATTTGACTGGAAGATGTTGATGCTTTGGGCAGCAACTTTATTTCCAGGTATCAGGGATATTTATTTTTTAAATTTACCATTGGAATAATTGGCATGAATATTAGGCCAGTCATTCCAGTGGTAAATTTTCAAATATTAATCCTGTAGCCTGCAAAATAGATTTGCTAGGCCAAAGGTTTGATTTTCTTGACCAATCTTGACCATTAAAGGGTTATTCTATATCTGCATGTGATATTTACAACATGCTATTATTCTCAAAATATGCTTGTTAGATATGATAATCTGACTGAATGTTATTGCTACATCAGGCAGTGCTAACTTTAATCAAATTCTTATACAGCTTTTACATTAGGTTACCATAGAAACAGGTTGTTTACTAAATCATTAGAGAATTAAGTTACCTTTTAAGGGTCAAATTTGTTGGAAATTGTATTTTTCTCATAGTAAATATCCATTTGTAGACAATGAGATTATTTTAGAAAATTTACCACTGGAATGACTGACTTGGTTATTGAGCCAGTCATTCCAGTGGTAAATTTTCAAAAGTAATCCTATATTTATCTGGAAATGGGCATTTCTCAACACCACTGCAAAAGTTGTTTGTCCAGCTTTAGTGTTAAAAGGATTAAACAGCAAATGTTGAATTGTAAAGAAAGGTAAAATCTGCCACAATAGGTGTTAACAGCATGTCCTGTTCTTTTCTTTGTGTACTATTGATTAGGCCAGCTTAGGGACATCATTGCTCAGCAACTATACTCAAGCTAAGGTCAATTCACATATGTGTGGTGATAAAGATCAAAGGACAATGACATAGATAAAGGTCAAGCCATCAACCATTTTGGTATAGCAGACAAATTTATAAAGGCTGTGAATTGAAACTAGTGTACTGGAAAGCTTTTGAATATTTTCAATCTAATTTGACCTAAAAAAGCTGTTTCTGCCATATGAAGCAACATCTTTTGAAAGTAAAATTTGACTAAAGTACTCAGCAGACATATTTAAATTGCTACTTTAAATTACGCATACAATAAAGCTGATGGAGATTTTGAAGCTAATTTCACTGGAAACTTATATTGCCCATGGTAAATGCTGGATTATCATACTGTAGAAAGTCCATGCTCCAAGGATAATATGTTGAACATACTGAAACTAATTTCACTAAAAAATGTTGATACCTATCAATCCTTTCAGTCAAATTAGTTTCAAAACATCAGCCAAATATTTCTTACAATAAAATTAATGTTTGTTGTTTGGCTTGCATGGCTGAAAGGGTTAGAGGAAGAAATATGTATACACATTTTTACAATGAAAGCATCTTATTATTTTGGAAACAAATTGAATGAAATTTGTTATTGCATATGGCAACAATAAAATTCTGTCAAATTCATTGAACAAATTTCAGCAGGTTTTATATTTTATATCTGAAATAAATTCAGTTCTGTCAGTATATTATATAAGTGGTTATAGTGGTATTTTGTTCCTACTATATATCTCAAATTGGTTGACTACATTACACTTTGTATGATGACTTTCATGTCCACATAGTTCTTCATAGTAATTATCAGACAAAGTAACTAATGTAACTGAAATGTAACTTTAGTTACATTATGCAAAGTAACTGAAATGTAACTAGTTATATCGCTCGACCAATGTAACTTTAACTGTAACTGTAACTGACATAGTCCAATGTAACTGTAACTAGTTACATTTAAATGTAACTGACCACAGGCCTGATTCCAGCACTTCTTTGTTCATTTCTGATGTGAGATTTGTCCGTGTGCTCAGTCGTGAGCCGGGGTAGTAATAAGAATTTTTTTCTACATGCACGGAGTGCATCTAACATTTGGATTTTGTGTGCACAGCAAAAAATCTACAAGCACATAAATTAACCCTTTCACTGATGAATTCCCTATGTCTTCGTTTCAACACAACCTTGCAGGAAAACTGTTGAATATTTTGAAATTAATTTGACTAGAAGCCGTTGCTGCCTAAGGCAGCAACCTCTTCCGGTCAAATTAATTTCAAAATAATCAACAGAATAAGTTTTATGTCGTAAGGAATTTCCTTTTTTCAGGGGTTTGTCGGTGAGAGGGTTAACATTATAGCCTATCAGCCTGAAATGTGCATGCACCTTGTGCACCCAGTATTACAAGTTTACCTGCACCAGCCATTTTTTTAACTGCATTGTGTGTGTAAAAGGGCCTTATTTCGACCCCTGGTCATGAGGGAGAACTTGTAAGAAATACTGTTTATTTGCAGAAATAGATATTAACCAATCATTTTGTGTGTGTCTCTTTACAGGGTGTTCCCCCAAGCATTGTGTACCAGATATGGGCTAGCTATTGGGGCAACACTAGCGCCGTGAGTATTTCAAATTTAGAATGTATTGAAGAAAGCGGGCAAATTTGTTTTCCATGATATGCACTGTCTGAGGTAGCAACAACTGGTCTGGGTCTGGATAATACTCAATGACATCTAGTATTTAACTTTGCCGTGACATATTGCACAATTGGTAGTGTTTCACGATATACAATATTTTTAAATGTTTCTATTGATTTACATGTACATAGCGGTTGCCAGCCAATTTATTCTTAAATTGGCTGGATGACTCTGTTGTGTCTTCATCTGGAATATCATTCCAGACCACCACTGTCCTCAGAAGGAAGATGTATGCACCCTATAGTGATAAAAAAAAAACTGGCCTCTGTAACTTGTTTTTGAAGAATTCCATTTTCAGGTTTAGAGATGGATATTTTTGTCGAGCCCTATGCGAAGCATAGGCTAGCTCCGCATATCGATCTAAATGGTGTTCGGCGTGCAGATAAATGTTAAAGTTTTACAATGTATATTTAATTCATCAAGGGCAAAATCAAAATTATTTTAATGTAATTATTTTGCACCAAGAATTAGCTAAGTGTTAAAGTTTTCATTGGATATTTAATTCCTCAAAGACTTAATTCAATCTTAATAAAAATTTTACAAATTACGGACCCGCCTCTCAGCCCCACGGAGGCGAGCCATGCATAATTTTCCCTTGCTTATGTTATGCAAACAAGTGACCGTTCATAGTAACAGGTACCCGGTTGTTTGGCCGGGTATCCAGTTCCAGGAACCAGTAGGGGTAAAAGTCTAAAGTCTTAGGGCACAAACTCTGAAGTGGTTGTTATCAATAAGTAATGTATTGGTAAGTATTGTTAGATCTCGGAGAAATGGAAATTGAAATTTCCTTCAATCTAGTTTAATAATACCACTGGAATAAATGGTTCGATAACAGATCCAGTCGTTCCAGTGTTAAAATTTTGAAAATATTCTCCTCGCCTGCACATGTACAGTCCCTAAGCAAATATATTCTGATTTTCTTGACAAATCTTTATCATTAACCCTTACATGTACCACTCTGATGTCAATAGTCTATCTTTTACGGTGCCAGTAGCAAAGAAACTGGTGTACATTTTTAAACAGTTTTGGTGGACGATGTTGCTGTCTAGGACAGCACCATCTTCCACCAAATTTGTTTAAAAATGAACACCAGTTCATCTTTTAAATTAATTTGAAAATTAAATATTTTGACATCAGAGTGCTAAGAGTTGAATCCGTGCAGCGCATGTTGGTAGACTGTGAAGCGCAAGCTGTTTGAGCATACATGTATATATGTACAGCAGGTTGAATGGAGAAATCCAGTTTTAGCTACACCCACTCATCTAGAGCTAGCTAAGCTCCGCCCTTACTTTGCAACGTTTTGGGATCAATTGATCCCTGCACTCCCTGAATATCAATTTCCAGAAAACTTATGCAGGTATAAGCTGTTAAATATTTTGAAACTAATTCCCTATTATAGCTACGGCGGTTAGTCATATTTAATTTCAAAATATTCAACAGAATGTTTATTAAATAGTAAAGATATATAATTTGTACCATTTAACAGACTAAATCATGTAATTCATAATGTAATTTATCATGACGTCAGCCTACATGTGACATAGTTAATTATGATATATGATTGATCGATAAACTATCTTCATCTATTGACTCGGACCATAAGATTGTCACAATTTCTGAACCATGTAGTCCTAAAATCTCAATATCAAGACAAGCAAAAAAAATATTTTGACGAAAAAAGGGGGTTTGAATTACTAAATAGTATATTTTTCCACAGAAAATTATTTTCTTCAATTTCCATGAGAAGTATGGGGTGATGTCAGCGTGTGAATGATTGTTGTGGTATGACATCATCGCATTCATAATATTTTGTTGTTGATGATTAATAGCTCACAACGGCTCATTCAGACACCAGCATATTAAGATGCAAGATATGCACTAGTGTGTGCTAAACCAGAACTGGAATCAGAGCTCATGTCCGATTTCATAGCATTACGAGACACCAGTTTCATCTAATCTGAGAATATGTATGGTGTAATCTGGACCAACGTGGTGATTCAAGAGATGATATCATACCATTAATTTAAGGGGTTTCCAAATCAATGATTTAACTGTCTGGCTGCTGAGTATTTGCAGATGACAAATTCCATGGGTTATATCTCTGGACCGGCTAAATATTTTGAAAACAATTTGAATGAAAGTTGTTGGTGACTAAGCCACCAACAACTTTCAGTCAAATTGTTTTAAAAATATTCACTAGGTCCATAGTTATTATCCATTGAAATTATTGTCTGGTGGCCTGCAGCAGTCAGACAGTTAACCAAAATTGTAATATTGAAAGAGGTTAAAGGTGGTGAAAATTTTTCACATTCTTTTAATTCACATCTGTATTATAAAAACCTTAATTTTCCCCCGCTTTTATTGAAATCTAATTCTCGCTTGTGATCTCATTTACCATTTCAGATTTGTATATGTTTTGATGTTCATAACATTCGTTATATCATGGCCATTATCCAAGCTTCTGGATTGCATGCTGGGTAAAGAACATACAACATTTTTCCGTCGCGCTCAGTTGAAAGTACTTGTTGACCTTCATGGACGTGTTCCTACAGATCCTAGTGATGCTGCTCCACATGATAGTGATAATGGCGAGGGTCGGGAAGAACCTCTTAGCACTGATGAAGTTCTGATTATTAAGGTACATATATACCCACTACAGGTCAGAAATAACCTAGGATATTTTCAAAATGAAATAAAAATGTGCTTTTGAATATTTTGAACATAATTGGATTGGAAGACATTGCTGCCTAAGGCAGCAATGTCTTCCAATCCACTTATGTTCAAAATATACAACAGAACATTTCTTACATTGTGTTCAAAATCGTTTTACTTTGGAAACATGTTAACTTATTTAGGCATTGTACTGTACATCTATACATAGTAGAAAACTACCTTTTCAGTATCTATAGAATAGTTGCAGAAAATTCTTGAAATAACGCCTGTTGTTAGCCTTTATTTCTCCCAAAAAAACGTTTTTTGAAAGATTCCCGTATCCATGCTCATATAGACTTATCAGCGGTTGGTGTTATCATGGTTGTTTTGTTTAAAGTATATGTCCTGTTTCAAAGGTCAAAAGGTCATGAAATTGATTGTAACGCAACTCCTCCGAAAATGTTAGATGGAATTCAATCAAATTTTGTACGTAAGTTACCCATATAATTGCAGAATGCAAAGGACATGTCTTTGGGCTTGCTCCCGGGGCTCAAGGGTAATGGGGGATTTGCGATAACGCATCTTCGGCTGTCCAATCTGGTTGCTCAAATGTACCATACATTATTATAATTCTCTAAGAACTCATTATATATAATAATTTTAATATTGGCCATACCGCTTTTTGTGCATATGGAGGTTTGTGTTGGTACCAGTACATTACAATTGTAGTCCTACATGTATTGTTCCCCTTCAATCTTTGAGTCCGACGAAAAGTCTTACGCATGTTGAACAACTTCACATTCGATTTACAACTCAAATGGAGCTGGAATTCCCAGAATCTCTCACGGTAGCTATACAGGTAAGCTGTTGATTATTTTGAAGCTAATTAGCCTGGCGACTGTTGCTGCCATGGACTGTTGCTGCCATCTAAGGTAGCAACATCTCCCCGTCAAATTGGTTTCAAAGTATCCAAAATGTATATTAAATTGTAATTCATCAAAGCCATACAATTCATACACTTTAGTGATGAAATCTTCGATTTTTATGATGGAGCTATATCATTTTGATTGTGACTTCAGCTAACAGGTAACATATTTGATTGTGGTGTCAGATACTTGAGGGACAGATCAGAACCCTCTGTTGATCTAGCATACATGTTTCTATCTAGTGTTCATCTGTCTATCATGCATTTGTATCATTGGTGCAGCTGCCTATCACATACGGTTCATTGATCTGTTTTTGTCTAGGGTGCATTGGACATGAAGTTCAAGACTGTAAAGGATGCCATGCTGCCAATAAGTGATGTTTATATGCTGAGCATAGATACATGCCTTGATGGGGCTGTTATTGATGAGGTATATCAGGGATTCTCATATGGGTCCTTTGGAGGGTATACATCCCCAAAATGCAACTTGGGACACCAAATAGCCCTGGAAATCTTGTTGTTCTTGTTAAATATTTGTTAGTTCTATAGGTTTTTGCACCAAAATACCCGCATAATATGGCATGAGACCCCCACTAATTCATAGCTGTGGGTCCATGGTACCATCTAATGTTAGCATAGATGAGAAGAAATGCACCGGAACCCCAAATTTCATTTTGAAACCACCTGTGACCAAGTTTGAGCTTTTGAGGTATGACCCCCCAGATTTCAGTGTCTGGTCTCTGGCATGGCTGGGACCTGCACAATTTGGATGCCATGGAAAACACAGAGGTACATGACATGTAATTAAGCATACAGTATGAACTGTACAAATGTGATAGCGCAATGTTAGACAAATTATAATATTAAATATTAGTTAGCTTGCTCAACTCTGAAATCCCACTCATTAGAATTTCCAAGCAGGTACATATATAAGCTCTTAAATATTTGTAACTAATTTGACGTAAAGCTTTTACAGTGAAGACCCATGTACACGTAATTACATAGTTTGCTGTAAGTTCGGCATTTGAAGTCTGCATGCTCGTTATACATGTATGTACTGGTGACTGATGTGCCATATAACTTTAGTCAAAATCTGCCTTGTTCAACCATGTTGAGCATCTTGTTTGTAATACTAGTTCAGTAAAACATCTTTCACACTAGACCTTTATTGTATTGCATGTTAAGTTATATTTTATCTTTAATGTATATGGACAAAACAATGCGGTTCATAGACTTACAGGTTTGTTTATCACCAATTTCTGTTGTTGCCACTAGTGTCATCTATTTTTACTTAGACATTGTTCAAACGCACTTGTAAAAAGTGGTCCAGAAATTATTGTCAATACCTCAAAAACTGTGTGGCTGATTTGGATGAAACTTGATATTTAAAGGTAATATGTCTAGACAGATTACTGGATATTGAAATTAGGTCAATAACGTACGTTGATGGTTTGTTGATTTTGGTCAATAATTATACTTAGATCTAATTTGTCAGGCCAGTTCACGTGTCAAACTTAATTTCTCTCGTGATAGATCTATGCTATTGATCTATAGAGCATGCTCTAAAGCATTGGTTTTAGGCAGCTGAATGGCAAGGCCATTTGGCCTCTTGTATAAATTTGCCTCAGCGTTGACTATTATGCCTATATGGACATTAATTTCAATGTATTGTATGTGTTCTTAGTTATTGCGGGTTACTCATTCACGTATTCCAATCTACGAGGGATCCAAACAGAATATCATTGGTCTCATCCTGGTGAAGAAATTAATAAAACTTAGTCCAGCTACGAGTATCCACATACGTAATTTAATCGGAACATCTGCTTTCCACCGGCCTCCGACAGTAAGGGAGAACACTCCATTGTTCGATGTATTAAATCTCTGTCAGAGCGGCAAATGTAAGTTGTAGCTGTGAAATATTGAAATATTTCACATTTTCATTACAGTACTCAGGGATGAGATTTTTCCAATTTATAAGAAATCCTGTAATTTTGTTGGTCAGATTTTCAAGAAGCATTATACTTATAGAAATAGTCTAAATACATTTAGAAAATTTATCACTGGAATGACCGTCTCAATTACTGAGCCAGTCATTCCAGCGGTAAATTTTCAAAAAATAACGAAATGAATATTTCTCAGGACCATTGTATATGCTTTTTAACTTGTCTGATAATTTAAGGGTTAATTGGCTTAAGAGATCATGGCAATTTTTAAGTCAAGAAGGACTGACACTTCGCATCGAACCGTTTCCTATTTTTTTCTTCGAAATCGATCACATCCTTGTGTACTGAACACCATACATCATGGCTTTAAATTATAGCAGGGTTACGTCACTATATCTAACAGGACTAGTGAGCAGTCAATTGATGAATACACTTGATCAATCAATCATATGATGTCATAATCAACTACGTCACATATAGGCTGATGTCATAATCAATTACGTCTTGAATGACATAATTAAATCCATCATAAATGCTTTATAGTCCATCAAGCTTGCTCGTATAGTTTTCTGGGAATTTATATTGAGCATGTTCACTGTGTAGGGAGTTCAGGATTTGATCGATCCCAACATGGACAAAGCGTGGGCGGAGGTTAGCTAGGAATTGGCGGGGCAAAGTGAAAGCTGGATTCATCCATTCTACTAGCCATAACAAATAGTGGGATCTGATCTGTCACTCAAATATCTGATACTATTATCGATTATATCACCAGTTATCTGACATCACAATCATAATAACGGATCTAGCTTCATCATGAATATCGAAAATTCTGTCATGTGTACGAATTGTATGTCTTTGATGGATTTATAATTTAATAAACATTCTGTTGAATATTTTGAAACTAATTTTGCTGGTAAAATTAGTTTCAAAATATTCAACAGCTTTCCTGTATAGTTACCTTGGAATTGGGATTCTGGTCATTCAAGGTTCAAAGTATATAAATTGATACCAAGACAATTACAAAGTGGGCGGAGCTTACCTAGACATAGGTGGGCCATAGTTAGAAATGGAGTCCACTATTGGCAGGTTTGAAAATTACTTTTAGCACATACATTGCTAAACTATTGAATTATGAGATTGTATTATTCATTTCCGTGTGAAAACTAGTGTATGTATATGTAACTTCAAACATACTGTATCTGCTTAAAGCAGCAGCACTTTCTCAAAATTGTACCAGTCTCAGACCAGAACGGACTTCCAAGAGAAGACTACTTTTGATAATTTACCACTGGAATGCCTGCCTCGATAACAGAGCCAGTTATTCCAATGGTAAATTTTGAAAACTAGCCTACTCTTATCCTGCAAATAGAAATTCAATAAGGCAATATTTAGATTTTTCTCACCAGATTTGGCCATTAAAGGGTTAAAGTATAATTCAGTGCTCTTAGCCCTTTGGTCCCAAAAATTTTAATATTTTCTTATTAAATGGCCATTTACCAGCCAAGAGAATATAATTTTCTTAAATTTATCACCGGAATGACTGGCTCGGTTATCGAGCCAGTCATTCCAGTGGTAAATTTTCAAAAATCGTATTCTTTTGGCCTGTAAATGAACATTCCACAGGCTAAAATAAAAAGGGTTAAAAAAGTTACATAAAACGGAATTGTACTGCTGACACTATTCTACAGAGAGGGTCTAATTTGAATCTTATTAGCGTGATAGCTGAGTTTTAAGACAATCATACAGATAGGTTTTGCATATTGTTAAACAAATCAGAATGGAATCTATTGCTGACATACATAGGCAACATTAGTAGCAGCAGTAATTTTCAGGCACATTAGTTTCAAAATATTCAACATAATATTTCTTTCATTGTACCAAGTTTGTGTCTTACTATCTGGTATTTCTGATTCAAAGATCTGCTATTATCACTTGTCTCTCAAAAGTCTACTGTGATATTTAAACCGTTAGTGGTCAGTATTGGTCAAGAAAAACTAAATCTGTACTTTCTCAATGACCATTTGTTGGCCAAGAGATTACACGTAGTTGTGGCAGTTTATCACTTGAATGACTGGCTTTGTCATCGAGCCAGATATTTCAGTGATAAATTCTCAAAAATACTCTTCACTTGAACTGCAAATGAGCATTTCTCAAGACTATTGTAGAGATTGGTTTTGGCCATCTTTATCATTAAATGGTTAGTTAAGCCTTTCACGACGAAGCCGGCCAACACCGGCCTCTGTAGTGGTCTCTGGGGAATCTCAATTTGCAGGCCAAGAAAAGACTATTTTTGAAAATTTACCACTGGAATGACTGGCTCGATAACCAGTCATTCCAGTAGTAAATTTTCAAAAGTAGTCTTCTCTTGGCCTGTAAATTGACATTCAATAAGTAAATATTTAAATTTTTTGAATAAATTTAGTCATTAAAGGGTTAAAGACTCATTTGAATGTGCTGTTGTATTTCAGGTCATTTATGTGTGGTGCTAAAGCCGATGTCTGATGCAGATGACGGACGTGGTATGTTATCTGATGGAACAACCGAAGATCTCAATATGGTAAGTTTGGAATTCAGCATTCCATGACTGATTTCACATCAGCTGAATTCTTATTATGGAGAAAGTCTTTGATATACAATTGTGTATGCTTGAATACATATAATGTACAGTAACTGCTCATAATAGGCAGGCTCTCCAGTGAACGTAACTCATGCATGATGACCACAATTCACCTTTCCAGAGTATCCATCTCTCAATCTGACGTCATATAATGTCATAATCAGCTAAGCGACGTGTGGGATGATGTCATAATCATTATGTCATAAATGATTCTATATGGCGCATCTTTAACTCTTAATAGCCCAACACGTATTTCTGTACTATTTAATAAATATGCTGTTGAATATTTTGAAACTAATTTGACTGGACGCTGTTGCAGCAACAGCACCCAGTCAAATTAGTTTCAAAATATTCAACAGCTTACATGTATAGTTTTCTGGAAATTGATAGTCAGGGAGTTCAGAGATCGATCGATCCCAACACAATCGATGTGTGGGTGGAGCTTAGCGAGAGATGGGCGGGGCATAGCAAAAAATGGAAAAGTCCATTGGTACACACTGACTCCACTACAATAGTTTTCAATTTTTCCTGCATGTCAACAACACACTAATTTTGTGAAATTGGATATTCCTGATCGATTTGAGCATTTGTGGTGGATAATTTTATTGACAGATCATCACCCAGATAAAAAAGGGTGATCAAGAAATGTCTGGGAATATGTGGTGCCATTCCACCTATGTGTGGTTTGCGAAAACATTGGTTTTCCAAAAATTGTTGTTGCTGTCTCAGACATGCTACTTTTCAGCGCATGTTTTGATAGGTTACGGCCTGTGTATGACAGTGTTTAGAATCAGCCTACAAGATTCTGACTCATCGTTGTGTAAACTTGCTTGAAAACAAAAAATACATGTGAACAAAATGTCAATAACAAGAGGGTAAAGCTGCCTGTAGTACTTAATTCATTGATAATTCCATGTATTCTAGTCCCATTAGGGCCTAGAAATTCCCAGAAGGGGGTGAAATTGCCAACTTGGAAGGTTTAGTGAAGAGTACATATACTGTATAATTTATTGAATTGTTATATGCACCAAAAATTGCATATTTCACTTCAAGAGATTTACTTACCTCCCTAAAACTATGATATTTCCTAAATATCGACCATCACTCAATAACCCCAGATTAAAAAAGATAGGTGCCCTTACTGGGCAGGTAGACAGGTGACAGTCTACTAGATGCCGGCCCCAACCTCGCGCATGCGCTGACTGACACTGCGTCTTTCTTGACTATTGGCCTGAACCACATGCTTGTGTTTTTCTACTACTTGCTAAGTTTTTGCTCAATTATCTATCAAAATTTGTTCTAGAGTGTTTGATATCATGTCTGATCATTATAATTCATCTGAGGCCACTTCAGGACCGAGTTATCAGGTGAACTCTAGTACAATTATGTCTTAATTACGTCTTAATTACGCGGTGTCACCTAATTCAGTGACATGGTATAGACATTATAGGTGCACAGAAAACTGGTAACTTTATTACCTGGCGCCATAAAATGTTAATATCTCTTTATTCTTGTGTCCACAGGTTCCTGTAAGAGGGTTTGTCTCCACTATTTCCCTATAAAATGTTAAGAAAAAAGGTTATGCCCAGAGTGATAGAGGCTCCCATAAGAGTGAGTTTTTCATTCTGCCCTCTGGTCCCACCCCTCCCTTTATAAAAAAGTGAGTGGTGATGAAGAGTGGTTGTCTGGTAGAGCTTCCAAGAGTGGGACATGGTGGTATGCCTTTGCTAAAGATGCAGGTACTCTAGTTATGCTTTATGGCACTGTAAAATATTTGAAAATATTTGTGATTATTTGCTGCCAATATTTTTTCAGTCATACTGTTTATCTGTATCATTATCATGAGTTATTACTGTGTTCATTTACTGTTTAGTGTGCTCTTGTATTAATACAATTCGTCTTACACCGGGATGTTGTTCGTCTGTTTCTATTTTTGGAAATTATGTCATCATAATCAACCTTATTATTATTATTAAATATTTTTGTAAAAAGCTTGTAAGATGCTATGTTGTCCTGACGCTAACGGTTAGTGTCCGTTGAGTCTGGATGCCGATGCACTGTTTGCGCGCTCCTTTTATAGTAATCTTGTACCCGATCCTATGTGTATGTACCCGGATTTGGTAGATGCATCCCATTGTTATTGTCGTAATTGTACCCGACTTGATGTGTAGTTGTACCCGATTTGGTTACAATCTGTGTTCTTTATGTACCCGAGTTTTGGTGTACCCGAGTGTTTGTTTTGATTGTGTATTGATGTACCTGAGTGTGCATGTACCCGAATGTACCCGATTTGTGGGTAAATTCGTACCCGAAATGTATAGTTTTATATACACCTGTGCAAAAGTTAAGCACCACCCTATTTTTACGCACATGCGAGGATATATTCATGTGCTATGAAGAAAGCAATAGCATAAACATTTATGTACCCATCCATCTTAGTGCAAGAGGTAATAATGCAACTAGAGGAATGCTGATTATGATGGTGGGGAAACACTGTATGTTTTTGTTTGAACTTGAAAACGAGGCCTGAATATGGTTACGTTGACACAACTGACAACTATTGCCCTACAGTTGACACACGTGGCTAGATTGTCATTAATGGTGTCTGAAAACGAAGTTTAACATCTGTGCACGAGTTTGAGACTGTCATTATTAATACCGGGTATATCCACCTTGTGCCTGGATGACGGCCTGGACACGACGTCTCATGCTGGTCACCAACCGACTGATACGCCATTGTGGTATTCGTTGCCATTCAAGATGGAGTGCGTCTGTTAATTCCTGTAGGTTCTGCACAGGAGGATCCCTCCTTCCTTCTCACCATGTTTCCCAGAATGTCCCAGATATGCTCAATAGGGTTCATGTCAGGGCTCCTTGCTGGCCATGGTAGGGTTTCGATGGCATTCTGGCGGAGGTATTCATGCACAGCTCTAGCACGATGTGGTCGGGCGTTGTCATCCATGAATATAGGGTGGGTTCCAGGTGCATGATTTACAAAATGAGGGACCACAACTCTATCCAGTATGGAATCTTGATATCTTTGTCCATTTAGTGTTCCAGGTACAGTCAACAGATCCAGCTTACAATCAAATGAGATGCACCCCCATATCATAACGGAACCTCCACCAAATGGAACTTCTTCCATGATGTTACGTTGGTCGTACGCCGTGCGTCTGGACCTCCATACACGAGTTCGACCATCTGTGGCATGAAGCAGGAACCGACTTTCATCGGACCAGTGTACCCGTCTCCAGGATCTCATGTTCCAGTGTCTTCTTTCGTTGCACCACCTCAGACGCTCCTCTTTGTGGTGTGCAGTGAGGAGAGGACGTCTGACAGGTCTCCTAGCTTTCATGCCAGCAGCATACAGTCTCCTTTTGACGGTAGACATTGACACTCTATTGCGTGTTTCCCATTGCTGGCTGAGCACTCTGCTGTTGGTGAATGGAGATCTCCTAACAAGGCGTACTAGGGCTCGATCATCACGGGCAGTAGTCTTCTTCGGTCTTCCAGATCTAGGCCTGTCCTTCACCTCGTTAGTTTGCCCATGTTTTGCAATCAAACGACTGATTACAGTATGGTTAATGTTCAGCTGTCTGCCAATCTCTCTGCATGACATACCAGTGGTATGCATGCCTATGATTTGCCATTTCACACGATCACTTAACCTTCGTCTTGCCATAGCGGTTCACAATCAAGAGCTAATTCTCTCTGTACAAATAAACCACGGTCATGAACACAAAATTCCTAATCTTGTCGCCTAAATCTGTATGTAATGTTCTACACCTCAAACTGGACTTTTACATAACTGAACACGTGTGCTGTTTCCCGCCACGCATGGACATCAAGCGGCGTGAAGGCATGCATGCATGTGCATTTCGTACTTGGAATTATGTCAGCCAACGCGGGGACAAAAAGTATGGCAGCCTAGTTGTACCATCATGTTTCTACGTTCTATTGTTTTTGCTGGTGCTTAACTTTTGCACAGGTGTATACATTGGGTTTACGGGATAGATATTTGGTAAAAGGTTATAGCGGCATTGGTCCATTTGTTTGTGGGCCTTTCCATATTTGATCCAGACTTCTGGCGTTTCGTACCCATGTTGGGGTTATACTCATCAGAGGAAATGTGTAGACACGTTGTCACAGTAGTTTTTACTGGAATGTGTATGTTCGAAAATCATTAAATAGTAGTTAGGATGATAAAGTTTTTATCATGCTATAGTTATAGAAGAATGCGTGTGGTGTTAAGATGGCTTTGTGCCATTTATCTTACCTTAAAGTTCATCCAGTATTTGTTGCAGGGCGATTGCCCCCATCGCGATCCTGAATCCACGGAAGCAACATCTATCCGTAAGGAACGCGAGAAATTCTGGATCCACCAGCTACACAGCATGGACCCAATTGGAATTAATCACGCTGATTGGTGACAATCTCTACCTGAAAGTAGTACAATAAATACTTATTATTATTATTAGCTCACCTGTCCTGAAAGGCCAAGTGAGCTTATGCTATGGCGGCCGTCCATCATCTGTCCGTCCGTCAAATCGCGTCTTCATAACGGTTTGACCGATTTCAACCAAATTTGGCTGGAATTATCCTAAGCTGCTACCCTCTGGAAGTTTTTTCAGAATTTTGATTGACCAATTTTTTTCCGTGAAAATCTACTGGAAATGGTCAAAATGCTACTCCTCCTTAGTTGCTTGACATATTTCAACCAAATTTGTATAGATGCATCTATGGTGGTAGGCTCTAGAACATCTTTTCGGAATCTTGATTGATCAATTTTTTGGGTGAAAATCTGAGATTTTTTTAAAAATCTACTGGAAATGGTCAAAACGCTACTCCTCCTTAGCTGCTTGACATATTTCAACCAAATTTAACTAGATGCATTCTATGGCTTTAGAACATCTTTTCAGAATTTTGATTGATCAATTTTTTGCGTGCAAATCTGAGATTTTATGAAAAATCTACCGGAAAAGGTCAAAATACTACTCCTCCTTAGCTGCTTGACATATTTCAAACTAATTTGACTAAATGCATTCTATGATAGTAGACTCTAGATCATGTTTTCAGAAATTTGATTGATCAATTTTTTGGGTGAAAGTCTTAGATTTTATGAAAAATCAACCGGAAATGATCAAAATGCTACTCTTTAGCTGTGTGACATATTTAAACCAAATTTGACTAGATGCATTCTATCGTGGTAGACTTTAGAACTTCTAGTCAGAATTTTGATTGATCAATTTTTTTGGTGAAAATCATAGATTTTATGAAAAATCTACCAGAAATGGTCAAAATGCTACTCCTCCTTAGCTGCTGGACATATTTCAACCAAATTTGACTAGGTGCATTGTATGGCGGTAGGCTCTAGAACTTTTCAGAATTTTGATTGATCAATTTTTTTGGTGAAAATCTGATGTTATGAAAAATTTACCAGAAATTGTCAAAATGCATCGCTTTCTTAACCGCTTCAAGGATTTCAACAAAATTGTGCTGGAATGATCCTATGTGAGTAGGCCCCAGATGCTGTATTCAGAATTTTGATTGGTCAATCTTCTGGGTGAAAATCATGATTTTTTTAATGAAATATTTACTGGAAATCGTCAAAACACATCTCCATAACAGCTTGTCAGATTTTAACCAAATTTGACTTTGATGATCCTACAGTGCTAGAATCTGGACTTTCTATTTAGAATTTTGATTGGTCGATTTTTCCGGTGGCCATCTGTTTAATGTAAAGATTCATGTATATTTAAATGCAAATGTTTCAAATGCTAATGGTCCAGGTGAGCGTCACAGGCCCTTGGGCCTCTTGTTATTATTATCATTATTATTATTATTATTATTATTAATAATATCTTCCTTGAGGCTGGTTGTTCATTTTTCTCACCCTGCTGTTTAGGCTTATAGGTGATTTCTCTCTCCTTTATGGGTTAATTTATTTAATTTCAAAGATTTAGTTATAAAAGAAACTTTAACTCATTGTCGTTGTCTTGTCCATTTTTTCAACAGCCTGCTTGTGCTGGTTGTAACCATTCTATCAAGCTTAAGTTTGCTCCTCACCTATGGGCTAAGTGTTCATCTTGCGGTCCATTATTGAAATGTGATTTCTGTAAACAGTGGGGTGGGGCAACATATTCTCTGAATTCTTGTCGTTACAGGCGACGGGTAAGGCGTCGGATGAGGAGAGGTGTGCGAAGAAGAGTGTAAGTGGCAAGGTAAGAGAAAGGCATCTGTTTCTTCGGAAATGGAGTCTTTCAGGTTAGAAATGATATGGGAGATGAAAAAGACAATAAAAGATTTGGTTCCAGAGCTGCTTCGCATCATGCTCCCTGGGCCGAGTACTTTATTGTCTTCTTCATCTGCCCCTGAGCAGAAAATCTCCAATGCTGATTCTGGTGTCCTCCGTGGTCCGAAAATGTTTCAGAATCAGTGGTGGCTTCAGTAGATCTTGGATGGCCCACTGCCTTGCCAATGGATGCTGGAGCAGGCCTAAATGATCCCGGCTGGAGGCTTACCTCATCGGTTGATCTTGGGCCGGAGCCGCTGGACACAGGCTCGCGCCTAGAGTGTCCGCACCCAAAAGGTACCACCACCTCTTATGGTACCTTCCCTGGCCAGCCCGGGTTAGCGCTCTTTGCTAGCCCAGAGCCCAGAGGCAGTGTATGATGGCCAGGAGGAAGAGGATTTTCTGCTGGGTTCACCCGTTGAGGCCGCGGACATGGAAATGGATGAACGTGCACCCCTCGCTGGGAGCACTGCAATTTTTTCCATGAGACTACGCCCGCAGGGCCATAGTGTGGTGAATTACACCCCGCACG
Source organism: Chaetoderma sp. LZ-2023a (assembly GCA_034401795.1). Classification (NCBI taxonomy): domain Eukaryota; kingdom Metazoa; phylum Mollusca; class Caudofoveata; order Chaetodermatida; family Chaetodermatidae; genus Chaetoderma; species Chaetoderma sp. LZ-2023a. The sequence continues at coordinate 107,460,391 of CM067374.1, forward strand.
CTTCCATGGCGCCGGCTCCTGGCTTTACGGCCGTGGCGCAAGACTAGGGTTGCACGATTTTTCGATTATTCGATTAATCACGATTATATAATTCAAAATGATCGTGGACGATTATAAAATGAAATAATCATGTAATCGCCATATTGAAATTTTTGTCAAGACACTTACGCTTGTGAAACTCTGCTCGCGTTACTAATCATGGAAACAAACATCCGGCTATCAGCCGAATGTGTGAATGATTAAATAGACTAAATAAATAACTGATTTGTTTGTATTGACTCATGATTAGTTTTAGATGAATAAAGATTGTTCACTTGGTCACTATTTGTCATTGTTGTTGTAATCACAGACGCTTATCCCGCATTCCCCATTCTCTGAATAGTTATGCGCTAACGGTTTTCCCAAAAAGGTTCTAAAACTGATACCATGGAAATTCAACGCATTTTCTCCCATAAAATTTCTCACCGCCTACGCCTATGTTTAATGTACACCTCAAAACATCACCGGGGAAGTGAAATTATTTGATTTGAGTGCCTAAATATTGCGTATCCTTTAATAAAGGTGATTTATTACATCAAAATTAATCCACAATTTCATATAAAATGGCGTCGCGAAAAAATACAAATCACGTTATTCGCCTCCAATTGAAGAGTTTATTTTAGAGCGAGTACTCGAATATAAATATTCTGGAATCGGGGACTCAGAACTCGGGAATTTGTATATATTATCATTGCGCGATAGGAACTGAGTATTGTACTGATCTGAATAACGGGTACCCGTTTGATAAACTCCCGTTAGCGTATAATATCTCTGAATTCTTGTCATGACAGGCGACGGGTAAGGCTTCCATGCATGATGGTGGTTTTTGACAAATATATTTTTGCTTAGTGCATGTCCACTTTTCAGGCCAAGAAATTATTTTTTGAAAATGTACCACTGGAATGACTGACTTAGTTAATGAGCTAGTCATTCCAGTGGTAGAATAAAAAAAACCTGTTTTCTCTTGGCCTGCAAATGGGCATTATTCAAGACCATGGCAAAGGCTGGTTTGGCCAACTTGACCATCAATGGGTTAAACACTGACATTTTGATAGAAATTTGAAAATACCCTGGATCGTTTATCTGTGTGTCATGTGTTCTGTCACAGCTACTGTAAGATGTATGAATTTTTTCCTTACCCCTTACTATTCTAATGGCAATATTTTATCTTTTACTGCGTCAACAGCAGAGAAACTGGAGTACATTTCAAAACAATTTTGGTGGATGATGTTGCTGTTTACGACAGCAACATCTTCCCCCAAATTTGTTGAAAATTGATCACCAGTTCATCTTTTAATTTTATTTGAAGATTTAAAATTTTGACATCGGAGTGATGAGTGTTAAATCTGTTTATGTTGCTTAGGCAGTACAGGGTATCATTACACTGGAGGATGTGATAGAAGAGCTAATACAAGAGGAAATCATTGATGAAACTGATGTCTATGTCGATATCCGTCGACGGATCCGTGTGGCACAGGCAAAGATGACAAGGCAGATTAGCAATGTCTCATATCAGAGTCAGGTAAATAGTGTTAACGCTCTTTAAAAACCCTTTCATAGATGAACTCTTCATATCTCAATTTCAAGACAATAATACAGGGAAGCTGTTGAATATCTTGAAATTAATATGACTGGAAGCTGTTGCTGCCTAGAGCAACAATGGCTTCCAGTCACATTAACATCAACATATTCAACACGATATACTATGCATCGGAAAGAATTTACTTTTTCAGGAGTTTGTCAGTGAAAGCATTAATGCTTAAGATCTTTCTAGAGAGAACTGAACTCTCCTTATTGAAAGTCCATTTGGCATCCTGGAGAATACAATTTATGAAAATTTCCTGCTGTAGTTATTGGCTCAGTTACAATGTATCAAGCAAGTCATTCTAGTTGTAAGATGTCAAACATAACCTCTTTGACTCTGGCTAGGGTGTAAGGTTCCAACCGTGTTAAATTTGTAGAATCTAATCTTTGAGTGACACCGGTCCTTAATCCTCTTGTTTATTAGTTGCCTACCCGTAAAACTGGGATGACTATAGGTTTGCTCTCTGTATATTCGTCCGTCCATCCATCTGTCATAGTTGGTTTTCCACACTTTTTTGCACTACGTCAAGATGTTCAACTGAAATTTGTCACACTGCTTTATTATAAGGCGTTATACATCAAGTGCGAATTTCATGCTTTTCCGTCAATTTTTTATTTGGGTTAGACCGCTTTCGACATGAAATATGAAAAATATCAGTTTCACTTCAAGAGTATACTTACCTCCCTAATACTTTTGATATTGCTAAATATTGGCTTTCACTCAATAAACACTCAGATTTAAAACAGTTAGGTGCCCCTACTGGGCAGGGAGTCAGAGCGTAGTCTGGCGGATGCCAGCCCCACCACCGCGCATGCGCAGACTAGCACTTCCTCTTTGCTAGATTATTGGCAGAGAGATCACACATGTCTTTTTGTAGCAATAGCTTTTCCTTAATCTTAGACTGTTTAAGTGGTGTTTTTTGGAGTGATAGTCACTGATTTGGATGGCAGGACGGAACAATTCGCCAAAGGGGGACTTAGGACCTTTAAATCAGGTGACTTCTAGTAAAATTAGCGAGTTTTCTTCCCGGTGTATTGTGTTTCCGGGACTCGCGGTTACCGTGATAAGCGCCTTGGTTAGTTGGTTTATGTCAACTCGGTGCTACCTATGACTAATTTCTCTTTCTGTTTATGTCCACAGGTCTGTATGACGCTAGGTGGTCGCATCACAGCAGCAGAGAGTTAGTTTTCTCTCCACCATGGTTCCATTTCCTACTAACACTGTTAGGTTATCTAACCAAAATGAAAAATTAATGTCCAGTGAGTTGGAGGCCTAGTATAAAGGTCTTCTCACTTTGCCCTCTTGATCCAATTCCTTCCCCATGAGGTGGAGAGAGTTAAGAGGCGTGCAGATGGTGGAGTTCTCCGGTTCGTCATGTTGGATGGTTTGTCTATACAACGTGTCAGGTATCTAATTATTGATAATGTGGTGATGTTAATTATTGTAAACAAACAAAGGGAGATAATTAACATTTTTGCCAGAAAAGAGTTATCTATATGTATCTGATGGTTGTGTAGTCGACGTATCCATTCAGCATACAATTCGTCCTTGCACTTGGATGTTTTGTTGGGATCGAATTTTTTCCTGTCACGGGATTAATGACGTCATAATCAGCCTGGCTATGTATTTATCAGCAATTCAATCGCTATGCTGGTTTCTGATGTATATTGATCTGTATGATCGTTTTCCTTCTCTTTGAGTTGGTTTGAGTGTCTAAGCTTAACTAGTTTGCTCATACTCCTTGTCCTTTGCCCTGTTTCAGGGACCGGGTTGCGCGTCCTGTGGACGTTTTCTACCGGATAAGTTCTGGCCTCATCGTTGCTATCGATGTAGCCCTTGTGGTCCCTTGGTTAATTGTGACATATGTAAGCACTGGGGGGGGGCGAGTTAATGTCCGAATTCTTGTGCTGCTTACAGGCGACGGACAAGGTGGTAGAGGAGGAGAAGAAGCAGAAGCGGAAACGAGAGGTTGTAAGTAGGAAGGGTAAGGGGAAGGTCTCGTCCGCGGTGGATATGGAGGCCTTCCGGACCGAGATGTTGGGAGAGGTGAAGAGGACATTAAAGGATTTGGTTCCAGGGTTGCTTCGTGGCATGCTTCCTGGACCAAATCCTTTACTGTCCTCGTCATCTGCTTCGGAGCAGGTAATCCCCGCCTCTGGATCGGTTTTCCTTAGTCCGCTTCCGTTGTTCGACGATTCAGAGGTGGCCCCATTAGAGGGGGCGTTCCACGACCCTGGCAGCAGGCTTATTGCCGCGCCGATAGGGGACCGTGGACGGTTGTCGCTGGAACCCGCTGGCTGCTTATCAGTCCAGGGGTATCCGCACGCCGCGGTGGCCAGTACCTCCTATGGCACCGTTCCTGGTCAGCCCGGGTTAGCTCTCTTTGCTGACCCGGGGTCTAATCTTTCTGACCAGGGTGATGAGGATTACCTGCTAGGGTCGCCGTCTGACGACGTGGACATGGATGAAGACGTTTGTGCACCCCTCGCGGGGAATACAGGCGCCTTATTCCACGGTTTTACTCACCCTGGAGTAGAGTCCGCGGCTCAGGTGGTGGCCCAGGGCGCTGCTGATGGCCAGCGGTACCGCATACCTCGGCTTGCCGAGGGTGTTGCTGGTGCTGGCCGGGCCCGTGGTGAGGCTATATATACCCCGCGCTATGCCACGGTGCCTGCTCCTGGTCAAACCAGTGATATTCTCATGCCGGTGCTGTCAGGCCCGCGTGTTTTCCCTGGCTTGCCAGGTGTATCAGCATACCCGCCGTCAAGCTCTACTGCTTGCGCTCAGGAGAAAGACGAAGGACCCCGTCTTGTAGAGCGCTCGCAGTTAGCCACGGAGGAGGATTGGTATGACGCTTGCCAGTGGTTGGTGAGCGTTAGGCCTGATCTGCCCGTGGAGCAGTCGGCTAGCCAGCGTGTTCACACGCCGTGGTTAGCTGGGAAACCGACTGCTAACGCTATGCCTTCTCTGCCGCTGGCGGAGCATGTCGTTGACATGTTCAAGGCGGCGGAGTCGTCCATTAAGTCGAGTGGACGTCTCGCGAAGGCCCCTCGCGAGGTGGCCAGGCGTTGTCGCATCGTGCCCCTGGATTACCAGCGGTACGGTGTGGTACCCAGGCCCAGCGTGGATGACCGCGCGGCTTTGGGTGAGGATGCGCGGCCAGGCTCCCGTTCTGACACGGGTGTCTTGTGCTCGAACGCGTTGCGTTCGGCGAATACCGCGTTGCGTGATGCGGAGGAGAGTGGGAGGGCTTCGATTGCCGCTCTGTCCCACGTCTCCCAGCTGTTACAGGGGGTAGTAACGGCATCCGCATCGCGCCAGCCAAGTCCGGTCACTGTCCAGCGAACCATCCAGGATGGTATTAACCTGGCGCTGGACTGTATGACTCGGGCGGTGACCAGGAGTGTCCGGGCAAGACGCACGTTTGCCCTGGACAATCTGTGCCCGTCTCAGGACCTGTACAATAGGCTACTGCGTACGCCTATGACGGGCCCTGGTCTTTTTGGAGGTGAGGGATGTCGACACCTCCAGGAGACGGTCACCCTGGTGAATAACCAGAGGGCGCTGCGCGAGCAGTTTGATGTGCTGCGTAGTGCTAGCGTTCGCGCCGCGGCCCCGGCGTATCGTCCCCTGCAGGCTCGAGGTGGTGCTGGCCAGGTCAGAGGCCAGCCACCGTCGCAGCGTCGGCCTCGGCCGCGTGCGATTCGGCCAGCAGCGAGGGGGGCGCAGGTTCCTCAGGCGCCGTCAGCCAGGCAGCCGCCCGCGCACCGTGGTGCGCGCGGGGCGGGGCGGGGCGCGCGAGGATCTGGGCGTGGTTATCGGTCCTGACAGGACGCTTACCGCGGTAAGAACCACTCCGGTGTGTATGGCGGCGGAGACAGTGCCGCTCTTGCATGCCTCGTGTCCTCCGCGGTCCCTAGGTGGACCGGTGGGAGGCCGGCTAGCCGACCACATGCAAGAGTGGGAACGGTTAACTCAGGACCATTTAGTCTTGCGATGGCTTTCCGTCGGGTATCATCCAGAGTGGGTGACAGGCCCGCCGTCGCGACTGTCTCTGGTGCCAGTCTGGACTCCCATTCCGAGAGATCCAGAGCAAAGGTTGTGTATCGAGGAGGAGATAAATTCCCTCATACAAAAGGGAGCTATTCAGCCGGCACAAAGGTGTCCGGGCTTCTATTCAACCCTGTTCTTAGTAACAAAACGCACCGGAGGGTGGAGACCGATTCTCAACCTCAAGCCATTGAACAAGTTCATCGAGACGCCCGGTTTCAAGATGGAAACGGTGCGCTCGGTGTTGGCGGGGTTGGAGAGGGGGATGTGGACGGCGTCGATAGATTTGAAGGACGCTTATTTCCACATCCCCATCCACGGGAGTTTCTGTCGCTTCCTGAGATTTGCATTCCAGGGCAGACAGTGGGAATTCAGGGTGTTGCCCTTCGGAATTTCCACGGCTCCTCGGGTTTTCACCCGTGTGGTTCTTGCGATCACAGCATACCTCCGCAGGAGAAGCATAGCAGTCCACACGTACATAGACGACTGGCTGTTGAAAGCGCACACCCGGGAAAGTTTGTCCGCCAATCTGGAGATTGTTTTGAAAACTCTCACAGACTTGGGCTGGATGATCAATTTCCCGAAATCAGAGCTGACTCCATCCCAGAAGTTTGTTTACCTGGGGATGTTCTTCGATCTAGAGACAGGATATGTTTATCCTACTCAGGAGAGAGTTCAGAAACTCATCTCATTGATTCAGTCAGTGTGCGACAGTCATCATGTCCTGGCACGGGTTTACTTGAGAATGCTGGGGTTGATGGTTTCGTTGGAACCAGTCATTCCTCAGGCCGCCTTACGCAGGCGGCCGATCCAGTTGTTTCTCATGACACAATGGACCCAGAGTACAGGTTCGCTGGACTCGAATGTGTCAGTGTTGGCGCCTCTGATTCACCACCTGCAATGGTGGTTGAATACAGAGAATCTCTTGCCGGGGGTTTTGCTAACCCCTCCCCACCCTCAGGTGACTGTGTATACAGATGCATCGATGGAGGGCTGGGGAGCTTGCCTGGAAGAATCCACGATATCAGGGCTTTGGAATCTGGAACAGTCAAAGGAACATATAAATCTACTGGAGCTAAGAGCAGTAGTCCTGGGCCTGGAACATTTCTTACAGAAAGTTCAGGGCAAGATTGTTCTTATTCATTCAGACAACTCAACAGTTGTGACTTACATAAACCGCCAGGGCGGAACGAAGTCGCCCAGTCTCTGTATGATGACATGGAAACTGCTTTGTTGGTGTCTGGATCACCAGATTACCTTGAAAGCAGTTCATATTCCGGGAAGGTTAAACCTGCTAGCAGACTCATTGAGCCGAAGGATGAGTGTTTTACCCACGGAATGGCAACTAAATCAATGTGTGGCGGATCGTCTGTTCGACCATTGGGGGAAACCCAACATCGATTTGTTCGCAACGAAGAAGAATGCGAAGATGACGACGTACGTCTCTCCGATTCCGGATCCAAGCGCTTTCGCAACAGATGCGTTAGCTATCAGCTGGGGGAGAATGTATGCATACGCATTCCCTCCAGCAATCCTGATTCCAAAAATTCTTCAGAAAATCAGACAAGAGGAATGCCAAGTGCTTCTGATCGCCCCGGATTGGCCAAGCCGATCGTGGTATACGGATCTGCTGGACCTTCTGGTCTGCAATCCGGTTCCTCTGCCTCTGATGGACGATATTATCTTCCAGGGCAAGGCCCTTCACAACAATCCGTCAATGTTCAGATTGACTGCGTGGATGTTGTCAAGGAATCTAGAATTAAGGAGGGCTTTTCTGAGCAAGCAGCCATGTTTATGGCCAAAGCCAGGAGGGGGTCAACCTCCAGAGCATATAATTATAAAATCAACAGATTTGCAGAATGGTGCTCAAAAAGATGTATTGATCCAATGGATTCATCTATTCAAGTAGTAGCTGATTTCCTCTGTCACCTCTATGATGCCTATAGCCTCAAGCCTAACTCTATTGCTGGTTATAAATCAGCATTAATGTCTGTTATTCCTTGCTTGGCTAAGAGGGGAAGTGATGAAGTAAATACATTGAATGTATTAATTAAAGGCATGGGCAATCTAAGACCGAGGAATCCACCTGTGATTCCGTCTTGGAGTTTATCGCTGGTGCTTCAAGTACTAGGTGATAAGCCTTTTGAACCACTTAGTTCCATTTCTATGAAACTATTAACACTGAAGACTGTGTTTTTAATTGCTGCGGCCTCGGCTAGGCGTAGGAGTGAAATTCATGCCTTATCAGCCGAGGATGACCGTTTTGTGGTTTCAGGGGAAGGCCTTAAGCTGCTACCTAGGATTAATTTCTTGGCTAAAAATCAGTCGTTGAAATATCCAGGTCAACCTATTATTTTGCCTGCTTTAACTAGATATGATCCTAATTCTAAAGCATGGTGTCCCATCCGGGCGCTGCGCCGGTACAAACAACGTACGGCGGCATGGCGCACCGACCAGTCAGCGTTATGGTTGTCTTATATTGAACCCCATGGTAGGGCTTCTAAGGACACCATTTCCAGGTGGATTGTGGAATGCATTCAGTTTTGCCATAAATCCGCCACCGGGAAGCAGGTTGACGTGGCCAAGGCTCACAGTGTCCGCGGCGTAGTGACATCCACGGCCCTATTTAATGGGGTCCCTGTGGATGATATTATGTCGGTGGCTCAGTGGCACTGTGAGTCAAGTTTTACAGACCATTATCTCCGTGACACCTCTAATCCTCTCGCCTTGTCGGTTTTGAAAAAATAAATCGGTTTATATTTTTTGAGGAGGTTTTTCCTCATTACTTATATATTTCACAATTAATTTATGGAAACACCCACTTTTTTGGGCCTGCATCAGTCTTTACCAATGGGAAGATGATGTCAGCAGCCTTTTCAACAAGGTCAGTCTTGTTCATGTGTTGTCCGTTGTTGATTGTATTGTCACGATTACCCGTTATTAATATGGTGATGGTTTGTGTATTTGTGTGGTTCATTGTTGAGAGTTACGAAAATGGAGCTTTTTCGTCTCTGTCCTGTAGTACATGGCACTTGTACGTAGAGAGCGTATAGGACATTGAGGTCAGTCGACTCTTCCTCCCTGGAAGGAGGGGGGGGGAGCGCATATGACATTCGGTCATCTCTCATACATCGGTGGTGTTATCCGATGGTTAGTCAAATCCTGACTGTTTTTTCTTACAGTTTCAGAAGTTTAAGTGCCTTAAACGCAGAAAAGCGTATAGGGATGAGCTGGTCTTTTGACCTCGCCTCCCTCCCGCCAGATTCACTTTCGAATTCTGGCAATATCAAAAGTATTAGGGAGGTAAGTATACTCTTGAAGTGAAATAAACGAAATCTAGGATTTCTTTTTTCACGAGAGAGTTGATACTTACCTCCCTAGATACGGACCCGGCCTCTCCACCCCACAGAGGCTCGGTCTTCAGGCTCTTAATAGTTGCATGTGTGTCAGCCAATAATCTAGTCAGAGGAAGTGCTAGTCTGCGCATGCGCGGTGGTGGGGCTGGCATCCGCCAGACTACGCTCTGACTCCCTGCCCAGTAGGGGCACCTAACTGTTTTAAATCTGAGTGTTTATTGAGTGAAAGCCAATATTTAGCAATATCAAAAGTATTAGGGAGGTAAGTATCAACTCTCTCGTGAAAAAAGAAATCCTAGATTTCGTTTATTTTCCAACTTCCTTTGCACTCCTTTAATATCTTCAACTGGAACATCAAGTTTCGGACATTTCCATTTTCCATCAGTTTTTGATGGAGTTAGGCCGCCTTTTGACTGTCAACCTCTGAAAATGTACATCACGGGCTAGGGGATATGTATTGCAATACTTACAGAATTGTTGAGTAAGAAAATAAATTATCGTTTGATAAGAAAACGTATGCGTGATTGTAGATTTGTTAAATTTGAATTATCATTCTAATATCGTAGATTAGGCTTAGAATTCAGTATGAAAGAATTAAAAAAGCGTATGGTGAAGCTGTCTCTAATGGCAATACAACCTGACATGTATTAGCACTGGACTATGGTCAGTAATAGCTTGTCTCATGCGCCAAGAGAATCTGTATTTCAAAATAGTGTTAAGTGTCTAATAACTGTCTGATGTCATAATTCAGAAACTTAGCAATACAGACCTGACATTACAAATTCTTTATGATGTATGAAATGTAATATTCATACTTTTTATACCCCGGTAAAATAAAATGGGTTTGATATTATGTCATGGCGCTGTCCGGGCGGGCGGGTGTCAGAGTGGTTTCCGGATGATAACTGTTGTCGTTTGTCAGATCACTTTGAAACTTCATAGGGTGGTTGGATTAGGTCCGGGGAAGAAACCTATCGAAAACAAAGATGTCCAAAATCCAAGATGGCCACTAGCCACCGGCGGCCATCTTGAGAATTGGTCTCCAGATGATAACTCTGTTACCGTTTGTGGATCGCTTTGAAACTTCAGAGCGTGGTTGGATTAGGTCTGGGGAAGAAACCTATCGAATCGAGAATGATCCTAAATCAAAGATGGTCGGCTTGAAAATTGGTTTCCAGATGATAACTCCTTAACCGTTTATCAGATAGCTTTGAAACTCCATGGTGTGCTTGGACTAGGTCTGAAGAAGAAACCTATCGAAATCGACAATGACATGAAATTCAAGCTGGCCACCCGCCAGCCACCATCGGCCATCTTGAAAATTGGTTTCCGGATGATAACTCTGTTACCATTTATCAGATCCCTTTGAAACCTCATAGGGTGGTTGGACTAGGTCTGGGAAAGAAACCTATCGAAATCGACTATGATCCGAATTCTAAGATGGCCACCAACCTCAGGCTGCAATCTTGAAAATTGGTTTCCGGATGATAACTCCTGAACCATTTATCAGATCGCTTTGAAACTTCATAGCATGGTTGGACTGGGGAAGAAACCTATCGATAGCGACAATTCTCCGACATCCAAGATGGCCACCAGGTACCCGCGGCCATCTTGAAAATTGGTTTGCGGAGGATAACTCTGTTACTGTTTATCGGATTGCTTTGAAATTTTAAAGGGTGGTTGGACTACGTTTGGTGAAGATACCTATCGAAACTTACTTACGATGGTCTGAAATCCAAGAGGGCCACCAGCCACCGATGGGAATCTTGAAAATTGGTTTCCGGATGATAACTCCTTGACCGTTTAACAGATCGCTTTAACACTTCATAGGATGACTGACTGGTCTGGGTCTGAGGAAGAAATAAATATTTTCTGATAGCTCTCATTCATTGGTTTGTCATCATGGCGGGGTATTATGCCCCATTTGCGGAGCTCTTATTACGGTAATTTAGCATACGGCAATCATAACCCAGGATTTGGTAGAAAACTTGTACAAAGGAAGCAATTTGCCTTGAAATTGATATTCACACACTTAGACCTTATGAAAATATTTTATATTGTATACAAGATTGTATATATTTTCTGATTCAGAATGAAAGCAGTTTAGAGCGAAATGCAGATCAAACCCATCAGAAACAGGCTTACAACAGAGGCAATCATCAGCAACCTATCAGCCAGGACACAGAAGATTCACTTATTGACCTGACAGATGCAACAGCACCATTGCTATCAACACAGGCTTTAACATAGTCAAGACTCCCTTAAGCTTGTAAACAAGATCTATCTCACTTCATTCTACATGCAGTTATATGTAGTCTCGTCACGATTGTCAGACTATTGTATTAGCCATGTTTTTGCGGGTCAGTGTGTGTGTATGTGTGTGTGCGTGCATGCGTACATGCGTGAGTGTGTACAGCACGATAGGTGAAGTTGAGGCACCGTGACCAAGCATGGGTAGCAGGTGGTCTTCATGCTCTGAAGCACCCTCTTGATTTGGGATCAAAAACACAAGGTCGCCAAAGCAGCAGCAAGGCCAGAACTTGTTGTTGATAGCATTTATTAGCTCACCTGGCCTGAAAGGCCAAGTGAGCTTATGTCGTGGCGACCGTCCGTCAACTTTTCCTTTAAAACGACTTCTTCTCAAGAACCACTGGGCCGATTTCAATTATATTTGGCAGGAAGCATCCCTAGGGCATAGAGATTCAAGTTTGTTCAAATGAAGCCGATCATCCAAAATCCAAGATGGCCACTGGCCAAAATAGCCAATTTTTAGAAACACTAAAAAATCTTCTCCGAAACCGCTGGAGGAATTGATTCAAAATTCATAACACATCATCTATTGCAACGGTAGACCCAAGTTTGTTCAAGGCAACCTGATTGGCCTATTTTTACAAGATACCTGTGACGATATTACAAACACAGTGTACCTTTAATCCATTGTAATCACATACACAAGCTTATAATCCATGCCATAGCATTTAGTGACACATTAAATGGCTATATTTGGTCAAGAAAATCTAAATATTTACTCATTGAATGTCCTTTTACAGACCAAGAGAATACTATTTTTGAAAATGTACCAATGAAATGACTGGCTCGTTTATTGAGCCAGTCATGCCAGTGGTAAATTTTCAAAATTAGTATTCTATTGTATTGCAAGTTGACACTCCTGCAAAGGCTGGTTTTGGCAGGATTAGCCGTGAACAGTTTAACCCTTTACTGGTCATACCAGCCTCTGATATGGTCTTGTGGAATGTCTATTTACAGGTCAAGATGATAATTTTTTTATAATTTACTACTGGAATGACTGGCTCGATAACCGAGCCAGTCCTTCCAGTGATACAGTTTCAAAAATTGTATTATCTTGGCCTGTAATTGGACATTCAATAGGCAGATATTCAATTTTCTTGACCAAATTTGCCCATTAAAGGCTTAAACTATTACATATCATTTTCATTCCCCACTTGTATAATAAGATTGCACACTACTGACTTAACTTGCAAGCAATGTATTAACAACTCTAACAACACACTTGTATAATAAGATTGCACACTACTGACTTAACTTGCAAGCAATGTATTAACAACTCTAACAACACACTTGTATAATAAGATTGCACACTACTGACTTAACTTGCAAGCAATGTATTAACAACTCTAACACCACACTTGTATAATAAGATTTCACACTACTGACTTAACTTGCAAGCAATGTATTAACAACTCTAACACCACACTTGTATAATAAGATTGCACACTACTGACTTAACTTGCAAGCAATGTATTATCAACTCTAACACCACACTTGTATAATAAGATTGCACACTACTGACTTAACTTGCAAGCAATGTATTAACAACTCTAGCACCACACTTGTATAATAAGATTGCACACTACTGACTTAACTTGCAAGCAATGTATTATTAACTCTAACACCACACTTGTATAATAAGATTGCACACTACTGACTTAACTTGCAAGCAATGTATTAACAACTCTAACACCACACTTGTATAATAAGATTGCACACTACTGACTTAACTTGCAAGCAATGTATTAACAACTCTAACACCACACTTGTATAATAAGATTGCACACTACTGACTTAACTTGCAAGCAATGTATTAACAACTCTAACACCACACTTGTATAATAAGATTGCACACTACTGACTTAACTTGCAAGCAATGTATTAACAACTCTAACACCACACTTGTATAATAAGATTGCACACTACTGACTTAACTTGCAAGCAATGTATTAACAACTCTAACACCACACTTGATTTACACGTCAGCGACTGGTTACCTAATTGCTCTCCGTGTTGCTTAGTACTCGTCAAATATCATAATCATGGAGTTAATTAGCGTAGAGGATATGACCCTCTCAAAGGCATAATTTCAGTTCAGTTATTATAGTCTCCAAAATAGTATGTTTTTACCCACGTCGCTAGATGCAAGGGTATATGCGAGCATGGAGTGCTTCTTGTTGTTGTTGACATTTGTTAATCATTCTGATTCTACTGGAGGGATCTTCTTAAAATTTGGAGGGAATTATGTCTGTGGGGTCTCGTGCAGATATGCCAATTTGGGCATTTCAACTGCAAAGCAGCTTCTTTTAGCAAGATTTTTTTAAATTAATATTTTTATGTGTTCTTCAGTAACTAATTCGACGGGTACAATCTTCTCCAAACTTGGCTGGAAGCTTGCGCATACGGTCCCGAACATATGTCAATTGTCCTGCCCATATTTTGTCCGGGAATTACCAAAAGCCCCAGGTACCGAGTCAATTCCCAATCACAGTCAGATTCGTCTATTTTGCTGGACTTTAGAGTCACGGGTTTTTTTTTGCAAGATGGTGGCACCCATGATTAACGTTTTGGCTTGGCATGTCTATGCACTCTGTTTTAGGCCGTTCTTTAGCTCTCGCTTCTTAGCTGAGGGTGTATGTAGCGATCGGTCTATTTCTTGGCTATTTTAACGTTAGTTAATTACCAAGTCGTGTTTATAAAATTTTCACTCAAAAAATTTTCAGATATTTCCTGCCTAATTCTTGATGATCATTAATTTAAGAGAAAATTAATGTTTGTAGCCAATTTTGAATTACAATCAAGTAAATTGTGCACGTTGCTCGTCATCATCTTAGCATGTGCAGCGTTTTAGTTCTTATTCTGTGTTCGCAGAAGGTGAAGGGGCAAGGAAAAGCCCCTCCTGATACATTATGCTCTCGCTGCAACCGCTTCATGAAGCAGAAGTTCACTGGCGAGCGAGGTGCAAGGTTGGGAGTCCTTGCGATGTGCGAAGTGGTCGCCGGAGTTGGTGGCGGAATTCGATCGTGATCGGCGTGCGCATTTGGACAGGATCGCGAGGGACAAGGCGGCCAAAGTGGATCAGGCATCGGTCAAGGGTCTAGAAGAGCATCTGAACGAGCGGATGGACTCGGCCTTGGATGTTTGGGCGGCCCAATTCAAGGCAATGTTCGAGTCATTCCAGTCCACGATCCCGACGATGCAGGCTGGTGCAGGATTACCTATGGATGGTCCGGCTAGTTCTGCGGAGGGACAAGCACCTGTCCTTCCTCTTGCTTTGGCTCAAGAGTCGACAGTGGAGGAGGAAGATATCCGCCTGATGGAAGACTCTGGCATGCTGGAGCTTTCTCAGGTGGCAGATGCCGGTACCTCCCGCGGGTCACTCACAGGTTTTTTACGGGTTGGCCAGCCGGGTGGAGATGTCGATGTTCCGTCGGGCATCTTTCACCCAGATTTCACTCAGTCCGGATTGCCGCTAGAGCCGTGTTTTACGGCTCCCGTCAGCATCACGGAGGACGGCTCCTCTCGGAGTTGCATCTCCTGCCGTAGGCAGTAGTGGCCGTAGTCCCGGCTCCCGTGCTGGAGCCAATGGATTGCGGTGAATCCGTATCTTGCAATTCACTAGATACTGGAGCCGCTTCGTATTGGAAGTTTGGTTCGTAGCTCTCAGCATGGATCGTCGGTGGCCTGCTCATCCAAGGGTGAGAATGAGGATGAGAATGGTAGTCCATTGATGGATGAATCATCCTTTTGCACCGAAGCTGAATGGATGCAGGTCCTTGGCTGGATGTCCGACCGTCTCAGGTTGGCATCGGTTCAAGGATCCCAGCGTGATCTGTCGATGGAGTGGATGTAAGAGCGAGTGGCTAGCACTCTGTCGAGTGGCTCTTCGGCCATGCCTACTCTTTCCTTGGACACCCAGACGTCTGACGTGTTGGAAGCTGCGACATACCATCTGGTTCAGCCGGATTATTCATTGCCCAAGGCCCCTAAGGGGATAAGGAGTAGAGTCCGCTTTCCGGAGCAGGCCTATCATCAGTATGCTTGTGTTGATCGGCTTTCAGTCGGGAAAAGAGAAGCGCTGAATAGGCCTTTAGCTGGGAAAGCCAAGGGTCATTCTGGTTTCCTTTCAATGAGTTGACTCTCATTGAGGATGCGGGGAGAGTGGTGAGAGCGGCTATGGCTGCTCTCTCGCACGGATGCACCATCCTGCAGGGTATGCTGACCTGCGTAGTGGAAGGTGGGGAAGTGCCAGAGGCTGCTCCCGGAGTTATCCGGGATACCATGTGATTATCCCAGGATTGCCTGGCCAGGGTGATCACTAGATCATTGGTGGAGTGGAGGAGAATGGGTATCGATTGCGTAGAACCAGGACCAGAGATGAGGGCTGCATTATGTTCTGCACCCTTCATTGGTCTCGGCTTGTTTGGCGGCTCGGCACGACAAGCTCTTTCCAAGGTTGCATCAATGGTCGCAGAGCTGGAAGTAGTCGGCAAGTCGTGGCAGTCGGCGAAGAGGACTCAGCCGCAGCAGTCCTACAAGCAGCATCGGAATGAGCCAGCGATCGTCCTTCCATCCGTCTGGCCGTAATGCCCATCGGGCATCCGGTTCACAGGGACCTGGCCGTTCATCCTCATACAAGTCCTCTAATAAGAGGCTGTATGAAGATGATAGGAAGGGTGGCGGCTCGGGTCACGGTGGCTACCATAAGTATAGCCGTGGCGGCGGTCCTAGGCCATCATATTCCAAGAAGCCGTGAGGTGGCCGGGGGTGGGGGGTTGGCGGTCCTGATGGGTTTCCGGTGGGACCCGTTCCGGTGACGCCAGGAATAAAGGGAGTCGAGAATCTTCACCCAAGCGAATTAACATCTTATCATGCAATATCGACCGCTAGCTGTGTGCAGAATCCTACCGTCGGTGGCAGACTTCAGCTGTTCTCAAACCAGTGGAACAGGTTGTGCAAGATTGTTTAGTCTGTCTTTGGCTAAGAAACAGCTACGAACCGGACTGGCTCATGCATCAATCGTTAGTTCCATTAACATTGACTCCAGTATGGACTCCCGTTCCAAGGAAATCCGATCGTCTAGATGCCATTTGCTCAGAAATCATAGATCTTTAGCAGAAGAATGTGTTTCATTTAGTCTGCAATCAGTCCTCCCTGGGCTTCTATTCGATAATTTTCCTCTTTCCAAAATGCACCGGAGGTTGGAGACCGATTCTCAACCTCAAACCGTTGAACAAATTCATTCTTTCACCAAAATTTCATATCGAGACTGTAGCAGTGGTGATGACAGGGCTGAGAAAAGGCATGTGGGCAGTATTGATAGATCTGAAGGATGCATATTTTCATATTCCAATGTCAATTCCTTTTCAGAAATACCTTCGCTTTGCGTTCCAAGACAATGTTTGGGAATTCAATGTGCTTCCTTTCGGTCTGACCACAGCCCGAGGGTCTTCACCAAAGTGGTTCTCGCCATGACTTCTTATCTTCGCAGGAGAAACATAGCTGTTCATACTTACATAGACGACTGGTTGCTGAATGTGGGAAATCCAGTCACTCTGCGCAACAATCTCCAGTTAGTCCTAGCCCTATTAAAGGACCTAGGATGGATTGTGAATCTAGAGAAATCAGAATTTACTCTATCCCAGGTGTTTGTGTATCTGGGAATTCTTTTCAATCTCAGGGATGGTGTAGCTTTTCTGGCAGAGAGCAGAGTCAAGAGTTTGATTGCAGTACTGGCGTCAGTTTCTCTAGGAGCCTCTCTGATGGCACGCCAATTTCTCAGAATACTGGGTTTACTAGTATCTCTGGAGAAAGTGGTTCCCTTATGCGGCACTCAGGCGCAGGCCGATTCAGATGTATCTAATGTCATTCTGGTCTCAGAGAACGGATCCATTGTTTCTGAGGATTCCAGTAAAAGAACCATTGATATTGCATCTTCAGTGGTGGTTATCAGAACAGAATCTCCTGAGGTTTTCCTCTACAACCTCCTCAACCGCAGATGTCCATCTTTACAGATGCATCGACGACGGTTTGGGGAGCAGTACTGGACAATCTGTCAGTGTCAGGGGAATGGGATCGGACCAATGCGCAGAAACACATCAATGTTATCGAATTATTAGCGGTGGCATTAGCACTTCGAAAATTCAAGAACTTAATCCGAGACAAGATTGTCCTAGTAAGGACAGGCAACTCAACAGTGGTGTCTTATTTGAACTGCCAAGGCGGGACGAGATCACCGGATTTGTGTATGATGATATGGAACCTTCTGCTGTGGTGTCAAGAGAGGAATATTATTCTTCGGGCAGCACACATTCCAGGAAGATTGAACAGCCTAGCAGATGCACTCAGTCGATGGACGGTTTGCCATCCGACGGAATGGCAGCTCAACCAATCGGTAGCGGAGGTTCTTTTCAAACATTGTGGCAAGCCAAATGTGGATCTATTTGCGATGAAAGGAAACGCAAAGATGGTCATATACGATCTTCTGGTCTGCAATCCAATCCCTCTTCCAGACTGAACGGATCTGATCTCTCAGAACAAAGGTCTGTATCTCCTCGACAGACCGGAGATGTTCCAATTGACTGTATGGATGTTATCAAGCAGCGTGCAATTAAGGGTGGCTTTTCTGAGGAAGCAACGAAGTTTGTCCCTTTAGCCAGAAGAGGGTCAACCACCAAGACATAATTATAGGATCAACAAATTTGCACAGTGGTGTAAGGGAAGAGATATTAATCCCTTTTCTTCATCTGTTCAAAACGTAGCAGATTTTATCTGTCATTTATACGAAGTTGACAAACTTGTACCTTCAACCCTAACAGCCTATATAGGTCAGCATTAGCTTCAGTTGTTCCCAGTCTAGCCATTGTAGGAGTGGAGAATTACACTTTAATTGAAGTTATTAAAGGAATGAGCATTTCACTTCAAGAGTATACTTACCTCCCTAATACTTTTGATATTGCTAAATATTGGCTTTCACTCAATAAACACTCAGATTAAAACAGTTAGGTGCCCCTACTGGGCAGGGAGTCAGAGCGTAGTCTGGCGGATGCCAGCCCCACCACCGCGCATGCGCAGACTAGCACTTCCTCTTTGCTAGATTATTGGCAGAGAGATCACACATGGTTTTTTTGTGCAAAAGCTTTTCCTTGCTCTATAAACTGTTTTAACATAACTTGGTGGTGTTATTTTGGAGTGATAGTCACTGATTAGGATGGCAGGAAGGATCACTTCGCCAAAGGGGGACCTAGGACCTTTAAATCAGGTGACTTCTAGTAAAATTAGCGAGTTTTTCTTCCCGGTGTATTGTGTTTCCGGGACTCGCGTTTACCGTGATAAGCGCCTTGATTAGTTGGTTTATGTCAACTCGGTGCTACCTAAGGCTAATTTCTCTTTCTGTTTATGTCCACAGGTCTGTATGACGCTAGATGGTGGCATCACAGCAGCAGAGAGTTAGTTTTCTCTCCACCATGGTTCCATTTCCTACTAACACTGTTAGGTTATCTAACCAAATGAAAGATTATGTCCAGTGAGTTGGAGGCCTAGTATAAAGGTCTTCTCACTTTGCCCTCTTGATCCAATTCCTTCCCCATGAGGTGGAGAGAGTTAAGAGGCGTGCAGGTGGTGGAGTACTCCGGTTCGTCGCGTTGGATGGTTTGTCTATACAAGGTGTCAGGTATCTAGTTATTGATAATGTGGTGATGTTAATTATAGTAAGCAAAGGGAGATAATTAACATTTTTGCCAGAAAAGAGTTATCTATGTGTATCTGATGGTTGTGTAGTCGACGTATCCATTCAGCATACAATTCGTCCTTGCACTTGGATGTTTTGTTGGGATCGATTTTTTCCTGTCACGGGATTAATGACGTCATAATCAGCCTGGCTATGTATTTATCGGCAATTCAAGTTGCAATGCTGGTTTCTGATGTATATTGATCTTTATGATCGTTTTCCTTCTCTTTGAGTTGGTTTGAGTGTCTAAGCTTAACTAGTTTGCTCATACTCCTCGTCCTTTGCCCTGTTTCAGGGACCGGGTTGCGCGTCCTGTGGACGATTTCTGCATGATAGGTTCTTGCCTCATCTTTGCTATCAATGTAGCCCTTGTGGTCCCTTGGCTAATTGTGACATATGTAAGCACTGGGGGGGCGAGTTAATGTCCGAATTCTTGTGCTTACAGGCGACGGACAAGGTGGTAGTGGAGGAGAAGAAGAAGAAGCGGAAACGAGAGGTTGTAAGTAGGAAGGGTAAGGGGAAGGTCTCGTCCGCGGTGGATATGGAGGCCTTCCGGACCGAGATGTTGGGAGAGATGAAGAGGACAATAAAGGATTTGGTTCCAGAGTTGCTTCGTGGCATGCTTCCTGGACCAAATCCTTTACTGTCCTCATCATCGGCTTCGGAGCAGGTAATCCCCGCCTCTGGATCGGTTTTCCTTAGACCGCTTCCGTTGTTCGACGATTCAGAGGTGGCCCCATTAGAGGGGGCGTTCCACGACCCTGGCAGCAGGCTTATTGCCGCGCCGATAGGGGACCGTGGACGGTTGTCGCTGGAACCCGCGGGCTGCTTATCAGTCCAGGGGTATCCGCACGCCGCGGTGGCCAGTACCTCCTATGGCACCGTTCCTGGTCAGCCCGGGTTAGCTCTCTTTGCTGACCCGGGGTCTAATCTTTCTGACCAGGGTGATGAGGATTACCTGCTAGGGTCGCCGTCTGACGACGTGGACATGGATGAAGACGTTTGTGCACCCCTCGCGGGGAATACAGGCGGCTTCTTCCACGGTTTTACTCACCCTGGAGTAGAGTCCGCGGTTCAGGTGGTGGCCCAGGGCGCTGCTGATGGCCAGCGGTACCGCATACCTCGGCTTGCCGACGGTGTTGCTGGTGCTGGCCGGGCCCGTGGTGGGGCGGTATATGCCCCGCGCTCTGCCACGGCGCCTGCTCCTGGTCAAACCAGTGATATTGTCATGCCGGTGCTGTCAGGCCCGCATGTTTTCCCTGGCTTGCCAGGTGTATCAGCGTACCCGCCGTCAAGCTCTGCTGCCTGCGCTCAGGAGGAAGACGAAGGCCCCCGTCTTGTAGAGCGCTCGCAGTTAGCCACGGAGGAGGATTGGTCTGACGCTTGCCAGTGGTTGGTGAGCGTTAGGCCTGATCTGCCCGTGGAGCAGTCGGCTAGCCAGCGTGACCACAGACCGTGGTTAGCTGGGAAACCGACTGCTAACGCTATGCCTTCTCTGCCGCTGGCGGAGCATGTCGTTGACATGTTCGAGGCGGCGGAGTCGTCCATTAAGTCGAGTGGACGTCTCGCGAGGTGGCCAGGCGTTGTCGCATCGTGCCCCTGGATTACCAGCGGTACGGTGTGGTACCCAAGCCCAGCGTGGATGACCGCGCGGCTTTGGGTGAGGATGCGCGGCCAGGCTCCCGTTCTGACACGGGGGTCTTGTGCTCGAACGCGTTGCGTTCGGCGAATACCGCGTTGCGTGATGCGGAGGAGAGTGGGAGGGCTTCGATTGCCGCTCTGTCCCACGTCTCCCAGCTGTTACAGGGGGTAGTAACGGCATCCGCATCGCGCCAGCCAAGTCCGGTCACGGTCCAGCGAGCCATCCAGGATGGTATTAACCTGGCGCTGGACTGTATGACTCGGGCGGTGACCAGGAGTGTCCGGGCAAGACGCACGTTTGCCCTGGACAATCTGTGCCCGTCTCAGGACCTGTACAATAGGCTACTGCGTACGCCTATGACGGGTCCTGGTCTTTTTGGAGGTGAGGGATGTCGACACCTCCAGGAGACGGTCACCCTGGTGAATAACCAGAGGGCGCTGCGCGAGCAGTTTGAGGTGCTGCGTCGTGCTAACGTTCGCGCCGCGGCCCCTGCGTATCGTCCCCTGCAGGCTCGAGGTGGTGCTGGCCAAGTCAGAGGCCAGCCACCGTCGCAGCGTCGGCCTCGGCCGCGTGCGATTCGGCCAGCAGCGAGGGGGGCGCAGGTTCCTCAGGCGCCGTCAGCCAGGCAGCCGCCCGCGCACCGAGGTGCGCGCGGGGCGGGGCGGGGAGCGCGAGGATCTGGGCGTGGTTATCGGTCCTGTCGGGACGGTTACCGCGGTAAGAACCACTCCGGTGTTTATGGCGACGGGGACAGTGCCGCTCTTGCATGCCTCGTGTCCACCTCTGTCCCTAGGTGGACCGGTGGGAGGCCGGCTAGCCGACCACATGCAAGAGTGGGAACGGTTAACTCAGGACCGTTTAGTCTTGCGATGGCTTTCCGTCGGGTATCATCCAGAGTGGATGACAGGCCCGCCGTCGCGACTGTCTCTAGTGCCAGTCTGGACTCCCATTCCGAGAGATCCAGAGCAAAGGTTGTGTATCGAGGAGGAGATAGATTCCCTCGTACAAAAGGGAGCTATTCAGCCGGCACAAAGGTGTCCGGGCTTCTATTCAACCCTGTTCTTAGTAACAAAACGCACCGGAGGGTGGAGACCGATTCTCAACCTCAAGCCATTGAACAAGTTCATCGAGACGCCCAGTTTCAAGATGGAAACGGTGCGCTCGGTGTTGGCGGGGTTGGAGAGGGGGATGTGGACGGCGTCGATAGATTTGAAGGACGCTTATTTCCACATCCCCATCCACGGGAGTTTCTGTCGCTTCCTGAGATTTGCATTCCAGGGCAGACAGTGGGAATTCAGGGTGTTGCCCTTCGGAATTTCCACGGCTCCTCGGGTTTTCACCCGTGTGGTTCTTGCGATCACAGCATACCTCCTCAGGAGAAGCATAGCAGTCCACACGTACATAGACGACTGGCTGTTAAAGGCACACGACAAGGAGGCTTTATCGGCCAATCTGGTGATTGTTTTGAAAACTCTCTCGGATTTGGGCTGGATGATAAATTTTCCGAAATCAGAGCTGACTCCATCCCAGAGGTTTGTTTACCTGGGAATGTTCTTCGATCTGGAGACGGGATATGTTTATCCTACTCAGGAGAGAGTGCAAAAACTCATCTCGTTAATTCAGTCAGTGTGCGACAGTCGTCATGTCCTGGCACGGGTTTACTTGAGAATGCTGGGGTTGATGGTTTCTTTGGGACCAGTCATTCCTCAGGCCGCCTTACGCAGGCGGCCGATCCAGTTGTTTCTCATGACACAATGGACCCAGAGTACAGGTTCGCTGGACTCGAACGTGTCAGTGTTGGCGCCTCTGATTCACCACCTGCAATGGTGGTTGCTCACAGAGAATCTCTTAGTGGGGGTTATGCTGACCCCTCCCCACCCTCAGGTGACTGTGTATACAGATGCATCGATGGAGGGCTGGGGGGCTTGCCTGGAAGAGTCCACGATATCAGGGCTTTGGAATCCGGAACAGTCAAAGGAACATATAAATCTACTGGAGCTAAGAGCAGTAGTCCTGGGCCTGGAACATTTCTTACAGAAAGTTCAGGGCAAGATTGTTCTTATTCGTTCAGACAACTCAACAGTTGTGACTTACATAAACCGCCAGGGCGGAACGAAGTCGCCCAGTCTCTGTATGATGACATGGAGACTGCTTTGTTGGTGTCTGGATCACCAGATTACCTTGAAAGCAGTTCATATTCCGGGAAGGTTAAACCTGCTAGCAGACTCATTGAGCCGAAGGATGAGTGTTTTACCCACGGAATGGCAACTAAATCAATGTGTGGCGGATCGTCTGTTCGACCATTGGGGGAAACCCAACATCGATTTGTTCGCAACGAAGAAGAATGCGAAGATGACGACGTACGTCTCTCCGATTCCGGATCCAAGCGCTTTCGCAACAGATGCGTTAGCTATCAGCTGGGGGAGAATGTATGCATACGCATTCCCTCCAGCAATCCTGATTCCAAAAATTCTTCAGAAAATCAGACAAGAGGAATGCCAAGTGCTTCTGATCGCCCCGGATTGGCCAAGCCGATCATGGTATACGGATCTGCTGGACCTTCTGGTCTGCAATCCGGTTCCTCTGCCTCTGATGGACGATATTATCTTCCAGGGCAAGGTCCTTCACAACAATCCGTCAATGTTCAGATTGCCTGCGTGGATGTTGTCAAGGAATCTAGAATTAAGGAGGGCTTTTCTGAGCAAGCAGCCATGTTTATGGCCAAAGCCAGGAGGGGGTCAACCTCCAGAGCATATAATTATAAAATCAACAGATTTGCAGAATGGTGCTCAAAAAGATGTATTGATCCAATGGATTCATCTATTCAAGTAGTAGCTGATTTCCTCTGTCACCTCTATGATGCCTATAGCCTCAAGCCTAACTCTATTGCTGGTTATAAGTCAGCATTAATGTCTGTTATTCCTTGCTTGGCTAAGAGGGGAAGTGATGAAGTAAATACATTAAATGTATTAATTAAAGGCATGGGCAATCTAAGACCAAGGAATCCACCGGTGATTCCGTCTTGGAGTTTATCGCTAGTGCTTCAAGTACTAGGTGATAAGCCTTTTGAACCACTTAGTTCCATTTCTATGAAACTATTAACACTGAAGACTGTGTTTTTAATTGCTGCGGCCTCGGCTAGGCGTAGGAGTGAAATTCATGCCTTATCAGCCGAGGATGACCGTTTTGTGGTTTCAGGGGAAGGCCTTAAGCTGCTACCTAGGATTAATTTCTTGGCTAAAAATCAGTCATTGAAATATCCAGGTCAACCTATTATTTTGCCTGCTTTAACTAGATATGATCCTAATTCTAAGGCATGGTGTCCTGTCCGGGCGCTTTGCCGGTACAAGCAACGTACGGCGGAGTGGCGCACCGATCAGTCAGCGTTATGGTTGTCATATATTGAACCCCATGGCAGGGCTTCTAAGGACACCATTTCCAGGTGGATTGTAGAATGCATTCAGTTTTGCCATAAATCCGCCACCGGGAAGCAGGTTGACGTGGCCAAGGCTCACAGTGTCCGCGACGTAGTGACATCCACTGCCCTATTTAATGGGGTCCCTGTGGATGATATTATGTCGGT
Organism: Chaetoderma sp. LZ-2023a; assembly: GCA_034401795.1. Classification (NCBI taxonomy): domain Eukaryota; kingdom Metazoa; phylum Mollusca; class Caudofoveata; order Chaetodermatida; family Chaetodermatidae; genus Chaetoderma; species Chaetoderma sp. LZ-2023a. The sequence goes on from CM067374.1 coordinate 107,484,685, forward strand.
GGCTCAGTGGCACTGTGAGTCAAGTTTTACAGACCATTATCTCCGTGACACCTCTAATCCTCTCGCCTTGTCGATTTTGAAATAATGACTCGGTTTATATTTTTTGAGGAGGTTTTTTCCTCATTACTTATATATTTCACAATTAATTTATGGAAACACCCACTTTTTTGGGCCTGCATCAGTCTTTACCAATGGGAAGATGATGTCAGCAGCCATTTTCAACAAGGTCAGTCTTGTTCATGTGTTGTCCGTTGTTGATTGTATTGTCACGTTACCCGTTATTAATATGGTGATGGTTTGTGTATTTGTGTGGTTCATTGTTGAGAGTTACGAAAATGGAGCTTTTTCGTCTCTGTCCTGTAGTACATGGCACTTGTACGTAGAGAGCGTATAGGACATTGAGGTCAGTCGACTCTTCCTCCCAGGAAGGAGGGGGGGGGGGAAGCGCATATGACATTCGGTCATCTCTCATACATCGGTGGTGTTATCCGATGGTTAGTCAAATCCTGACTGTTTTTTCTTACAGTTTCAGAAGTTTAAGTGCCTTAAACGCAGAAAAGCGTATTGGGATGAGCTGGTCTTTTGACCTCGCCTCCCTCCCGCCAGATTCACTTTCGAATTCTGGCAATATCAAAAGTATTAGGGAGGTAAGTATACTCTTGAAGTGAAATAAACGAAATCTAGGATTTCTTTTTTCACGAGAGAGTTGATACTTACCTCCCTAGATACGGACCCGGCCTCTCCACCCCACAGAGGCTCGGTCTTCAGGCTCTTAATAGTTGCATGTGTGTCAGCCAATAATCTAGTCAGAGGAAGTGCTAGTCTGCGCATGCGCGGTGGTGGGGCTGGCATCCGCCAGACTACGCTCTGACTCCCTGCCCAGTAGGGGCACCTAACTGTTTTAATCTGAGTGTTTATTGAGTGAAAGCCAATATTTAGCAATATCAAAAGTATTAGGGAGGTAAGTATCAACTCTCTCGTGAAAAAAGAAATCCTAGATTTCGTTTAATTTGCGACCTAGACAGCCAATTCCTATCCCAGAATGGAATCTATCTCTTGTTCTACAGGTTTTAGGGCATGCTCCCTTTGACCCAATTGGATCTATAGATATTAAACTGTTAACTATTAAGTCAGTTTTCTAGGTTGCAGCGGCATCGGAGAGAAGGAGAAGCGAAATTCATGTGCTTTCTGCCGAACAAGAACGTTTTGTCATTGCGGGTGAAGGTTTAAGACTACTACCACGTCTTTGTTTCCTGGCAAAGAATCAGTCAGTTAAATATCCAGGACAGATGATCAATTTGCCATGTTTAATTAGACGTTACCCAAACTCTTCTGCTTCGTGCCCTGTCAGATGTCTGATTATGTATAAGAAATGTGCTGAGGAGAGTGGAGAGATGACCAGAAATCTCTGTGGTTGTGTCTCAAAGCTCCTCATCTTCACTCCTCGAAAGACACCATTTCTCGTTGGGTAGTCGATGCTTTTCAGATGTCACATAAATCGCAACTGGAAAGCAGATTGATCGTGCAAACGCCCATCAAGTCCGAGCACTTGCAGCATCATCGGCTCTTTATAAGGGTGTCATTTTAGAGGAAGTGATGTCTGTAGCACAATGGCATGCCGAGTTGTCATTTACTGATTTCTACCTTCGCGATATCTCCAGCGCACTTAATCCGGTAGCCATCACCAATTTGTCGAATCTTAACTAGCCACATCCGACCACTATTTACGCATACATCGCAAGGTTCTTCCACAAATTTGAAAATCTAATCGATATACTGATAGTTTTTTTCAAAACTAGAAGTTGTAGTAGCTTCTTTTACACTCTCCTAGACTGCACTAGCTGAGAGTTAGGGCTGACACGGGTCTGGTGGGTGTTGTCTGCCCTTTTGACAGCCCTCTGAAATTTGTGCGAACAAATGGGGGGAGGGGGAGCGCGGTCTAGACCATGGAAGTTTAGCACTATGAGTCACATGGCGGAACCCAACCGTATGCCATGGTTCTAGTCTCTTCACAACCTTCTCTGTCAGATGGTAGATGAGAGCTGGTTCGAGCCTCACCTCCTCCCACCAGAGTTTCTTAGCTGTCGAAATCCGGAGTTTATCATAATCGTACATCTGGTAAGTATTATTCAAAGTAGAATCAAAAAAGCATCCGCTTTGGTTTCTACGACAATTGTTAATACTTACCAGATGTAGTATGCCCTGCCTCAGCCACCCCGCTGAGGTGAGGCTGAGCTGCTTTCACTGTTTGTCAAGACAAGTATAAGACGAATCTGACTGTGATTGGGACAGTACCTGGGGCTATGGTAATTCCCGGACACAGTATGGGCAGGATCATGGAGAGTGCGAAGTTTTTAATTGTTTATTTTGAGCCAGACTAGATAATAGACATTATCATAATAGTACACCTGGTAAGTATTAACAATTCTCATGGAAACAAAAGCAGATGCTTCTTTGATTCAGCAAGATTGTTTTAAACAGACATTTTTAAAGCATTTTTCAATAACTCTAATGGAGCGACCTTTTCCGAACTCAGGTTTGATGTGTGCCTGTGGGGTCCCGAAGACATATGCCAATTTTACGGTAAAAAACTAAAACGCAACAGCAACAGCTTTCATCAGCATTGTTTCCAAAATAGACACTTGACTTCACGGTGGCTCAGCTGAAAAATATATCAACTGTGCAGGTGTTGGACAAATTTATCTTTGTTGTTACTAATTCTATTACGTATTTGAATAAAGTGACAGATTAATATAGCGAATACAATTTTATTTCTGATAAAAATATATAAATTCACTTCTGTTCAATTTCTCTTCCAATTACGAAAAGAGAATTTAGTCCTTTTTGGAAACTCTCAGCCAGTCGAACATGCACAGTTGCGACTTACTAAACTTATGTCACCAGCAGTCAGGACTACTCTCCCAATAGTAAAGGTATGCAGATTTCCAGTCTATGCTATAATACGTTTATGATTATAATGCAAAATTTCAATGATGCCCTCAGAAAATTCAATTGATCAATAAAAAATTATTTAAATACTCAAATCATAAGCTGTTGAGGTAATCACTATTTTGTTGTGAATTAATCAGAACTGTCAATGGTGAAGCGGTATGGCCAGAATAAAGAAGAATGAAAAATATTACAAAAATGGCGAGAGTTGATACATGTATATATGAAACTAATTATTGTTATAGCTTATGTGATAAATAGAATTGCCATTTGTATCAAAGTTATCTCATTGCGAACAAATAAAGCCTTTATGATAAATTTAATATAAAATTATATTTCTTTTAAGATCCTCTATTTATGTTGTTCATAGATATAGAGTTCATTTTCAACTGATTTCTTTTTTATGGTAGATTTAATCTAAGGTATTCAGTGTCTATTGGCCAGTATCTACACACTAATTTTGAGACCTCTATTCCTGTGTTGATGCATGCTGTTTATACGTGTGTAACTTCTAGAGATTATTATAATATATTGTTAAATACAAGGGCCAAATGATTTTAAACTGTTATTAGCTCACCTGGCCAGAAAGGCCAAGTGAGCCTATGCCATGATGATCATCCGTCATCCATCCATTCGTTGTCCGTCATCTTTTGCTTTAAAATGTATCTCCTAAATTGCTTGGTGGATTTTAACCAAATTTGGTTAGAAAGTTCCTATGGTGGTAGGATCCAGAACTTCTGTACAAAAATACCAGAAATTGTCAAAAAGCATCCCCTTTTTAGGCACTTGATGGTTTTTGTAACGAAATTTGGCTGGAACGATCTTATTGTGGTAGGCTCTAGAACCCACATTCAGAATTGTTTTGGCTGTCAATCTTAGATTTTATGAAAGATTTACCAGAAATTGTCAAAACTCATCTCCCTAACCAATTGATAGATTTCAACTAAATTTGGCTAGAAGTATTCTATGGTTTTAGGCTTCTGTTCAGAATTTTGATTTTTCATTTTTTTTAACCCTTCGATTTTATTAAAGATTAAACAGAAATTGTCAAATTCCATCTCCTCCTTAGCCGCTGGATAGATTTCAACCAAATTTGGCTAGAAGGACCATGTTGTGGAACGGTCCAGAACATCTATTCAGAATTTTGATTGGTCAATTTTTTGGTGAAAATCTTAGGTTTTATGAAAAATTTACCAGAAATTGTCAAAATGTGCATCTCTGCCTTAGCTGCTTGGTGGATTTAAACCGAATTTGACTAGAATGCCCCTATGAAGGTATGCGCCATATTCTTTAAACCTTTAACGCTCAAATTTGGTCAAAAGGATTTAAATTTTCTCATAGAAAATGTCCATTGCAGACCAGAAGAGGACTATTTTTGAAAATGTACTAAATAAATGAGCCAGTCATTCCAGTGGTAAATTTTCAAAAATAGTTTTCTAGTTTGCAAACAGACATTTCTCAACACCACTGCAGAAGCTGTTTTTGACTGATATGAGTGCTAAAAGGTTAAAACACTACTCATCCTTAATCAATGACCCGACTTTAAGCAAATTTGGCCAGAAGATACCTGGTGGTATTCTCGGAAACTACTATATAGAATTTTGATAGCTCGATTTGCCGGTGGTCATGTTCTTTTTTATGAATTCTGACGCCGAAATTTGGTTTTATTTGGGTTTTTTATTTGAAACTGTCGGATAAACAGGTTAGCAGCCATGTTGGGTTTTTTTCTACCAAAAGTTCCCATAGTAAAGCAATGAGAAATTAAAATTTTGCTCGAGAACCACTGGACTGATTTTAACTAAATTTTATAGGAAGCACCCTTTTCACATCAAGAGTATACTTACCTCCCTAATACTTTTGATATTGCTAAATATTGGCTTTCACTCAATAAAACACTCAGATTAAAAACAGTTAGGTGCCCCTACTGGGCAGGTAGTCAGAGGTAGTCCGGCGGATGCCAGCCCCACCACCGCGCATGCGCCGACTACTACTGCCTCTTTGCTAATTTATTGGCAAAGGATTCACATGTGCTTGCAGTTATCTACAAGTTTTCTACGCGTTTGAGCCTATTTTCACGTCTGTTGAGTTCAATTCTATTGAGGAAAGATGTCAGAGAGAACGAATTCACCAGAGGAGGGGACTGGAGCTCTTTATCAGGTGATTTCAATGATATTCTAGCGAGTTTTTTCCCCGGTGTAATGTGTTTCCGGGACTCGCGCTTACCGTGATAGCGCCTGTTTGAGTTGGGTTTTTCCAACATGGTGCTTTATAAGACTAAATTCTCTTTGTGTTTATGTCCACAGGTATCAGTTTGGATTATTGGTGGACTTCTCAGCACAGGAGGGTTTGTTTCTCTCCACCACGGTTCCATTTCCTACTAATACTGTTAAGGTTATCTAACCAAAAAGTCTATGTTCAGTGAGTTGGAGGCTTACTATAAAGGTCTTCTCACTTTGCCCTCTTGATCCAATTCCTTCCCCCAAGGTGGAGAGAGTGAAGAGGCGTAGTCTTGGTGGAGTGCTCCAGTGCATCACGGTGGATGGTTTGTCTATACATGGTGTCAGGTATCTAATTAATGATATGAGGTAATATGAATTATTTGAAAAAATAATGACTGGTTTTTTTTACCATTGTTATCATTCTATATCTGATGATGTGTAGTCTGAATATCCTTTTGCGGATGTTCTGGTTATGAATACAATTCGTCCTTGCACTTGGATGATTGTTGCGGACCGATTAATTTCTGTTAAGGGATTGATGACGTCATAATCGGCCTTGCTCTTTATTAACATTTAAAGTTTTGTCCAACGCTGGTTTCTTCTTGATTAGTGATCTTTATGATCCTGTCCCTCTCTTTTAGTTTGGTTTTGAGTTTTCTAACCGTAACTATCTTGCTCATTGTCCTCGTCCTTTGTCCTGTTTCAGAGACCTGGTTGCCCATCCTGTGGTCGGTTTTTAAAGGACCGTTTTGCACCGCATTTGTGTTTTAGCTGCAGTCCCTGTGGACCGTTGCTAAAATGCGATGTCTGTAAGCAGTGGGAGGGTGAGCTAATGGCTGATTTTTTGTCGTTACAGGCAAGGGAGAAGGTGATGGAAGAGGAGAGGAAGGCGAAGAAGGAGGGTGGTAAGAAAGGTAAGAGGAAGGCCTCATCCGCGGGGGATATGGAGGCCTTCCGGTCCGAAATGTTGGGAGAGATGCAGAGGAGAATAAAGGATTTGGTCCCAGAGTTGCTTCGCAGCATGCTTCCTGGGCCAGGTCCTTTGTTGTCCTCAGCATCTGCTTCGGAGCAGGTGATCCCCGCCTCTGAATCCGAGTTCCATAGGTCCGTTCCGTTGTTCGAGAGGGATTCAGAGGTGGCCCCGTTGATGGGGGCGGTCCACGACCCTGGCAGCAGGCTTGGTGCTGCGCCGAGGGGCCGTGGACAACGGTTGTTACTGGGACCCGCGGTCTGCTCATCAGACCCTGGGTATCCGCGCGCCGCGGGTGTCAAAGCCTCCTATGGCACCTTCCCTGGCCAGTCCGGGTTAGCTCTCTTTGCTGACCCGGAGCCTAACCTTTCTGGCCAGGAGGAAGAGGATTACCTGCTAGGGTCGCCGTCTGGGGACGTGGCCATGGAGTACGACGTCTGTGCACCCCTCGCGGGGAATACAGGCGACGTGTTCCATGGTTCTACTCACGCAGGAGTAGAATTCACGGTCCAGAAGGTGACCCTGGGCGGTGCTGATGGCCACGGTTACCGCATACCTCGGCTTGCCGAGAGTATCGCTGGTGCTGGCCAGGGCCGTGGTGGGGTGGTGTCTACCCCGCGCTCTACCACGGCGCCTGCTCCTGGTCAAGCCAGGGAGTTTAGCATGCCTGTTCTTTCGGGCCCGCATGCTTTCCCTGGCTTGCCAGGGGTATCAGCATATCCGCCGTCTAGTACAACTGCGTGCGCTCAGGAGGAAGACGAAGGCCCTCGTCTAGTAGAGCGCTCGCAGTTAGCCACGGAGGAGGATTGGTCGGACGCTTGCCAGTGGCTGGTAAGTGTTCGGCCAGATCTGCCCGTGGAGCAGTCGGCGAGCCAGCGTGACCATAGGCCGTGGTTAGCTGGTAAGCCGACTGCCACCGCTAAGCCATCTCTGCCGCTGGCAGAGCATGTCGTTGACATGTTCGAGGCGGCAGAGACGTCCATTAAGGCGAATGGGCGTCTCGCGAATGCCCCTCGCGAGGTGGCTAGGCGTTGCCGCATCGTGCCCCTGGATTACCAGCGGTACGGTGTGGTGCCTAAGCCCAGCGTAGATGATCGCGCGGCTTTGGGCGAAGATGCGCGGCCAGGCTCCCGTTCTGACACGGGTATCCTGTGCTCGAACGCGTTGCGTTCGGCTAATACCGCGCTGCGTGATGCGGAGGAGAGTGGGAGAGCGTCGATTGTTGCTCTGTCCCACGTCTCCCAGCTGTTACAGGGGGTGGTAACAGCATCCGCTTCACGCCAGCCAAGCCCGGTCACAGTCCAGAGAGCCATCCAGGATGGTATCAACCTGGCTCTGGACTGTTTGATGCGGGCGGTGACCAGGAGTGTCCGGGCGAGGCGCACGTTTGCCCTTGACAATCTGTGCCCGTCCCAGGACCTGTATAATAGGCTGCTGCGAACTCCTATGACAGGTCCTGGTCTCTTTGGAGGTGAGGGATGTAGGCACCTCCAGGAGATGGTGACTCTGGTCAACAACCAGAGGGCGCTGCGTGAGCAGTTTGAGGTGCTCCGGCGGGAGCGCGTTCGCGCAGCACCCCCTGCGTATCGTCCCCTGCAGGCTTGAGGTGGCGCTGGCCAGGTCAGAGGCCAGCCACCAGCGCAGCGTCGGTCTAGGCCGCGTGCGATTCGGCCAGCAGCGAGGGGGGCGCAGGCTCCCCAGGCGCAGCCAGCCAGGCAGCCACCCGCTGATGGGCCGGTTACCGCGGTGGGAACCACTCCGGTGTTTCAGGCCGAGAAGACAGTGCCACTCTCGCACTCCTTATGTCCACCTCTCTCCCTAGGTGGACCGGTGGGCGGCCGTTTGGCCGGCCACTTGCCAGAGTGGAAGTGGTTGACTCAGGACCGTTTAGTCTTGCGATGGCTTTCAGTCGGGTATCGTCCCGAGTGGATGACAGACCCGCCATCGAGACTGTCTCTCGTGCCGATCTGGACTCCGATTCCGAGGGATCCAGATCAAAGGTTGTGTATAGAGGACGAATATAAATTCCCTCATACAAAAGGAAGCCATTCAGCCGGCGCAGAGGTGCCCGGGCTTCTATTCAACCGTGTTCTTAGTAACGAAAAACACCGGAGGGTGGAGGCCGATTCTCAACCTCAAGCCATTGAACAAGTTCATAGAGACGCCCAGTTTCAAGATGGAGACTGTGCGCTCGGTGTTGGCGGGGTTAGAGCGAGGAATGTGGACAGCGTCAATAGATTTGTAGGATGCTTATTTCCACATTCCCATAGAGAGGAGTTTCCGTCGCTTCCTGAGATTTGCATTCCAGGGCAGACAGTGGGAATTCAGGGTATTACCCTTCGGAATTTCCACGGCTCCTCGGGTCTTCACCCGTGTGGTTCTCGCGATCACTGCATACCTCCGCAGGAGAAGCATAGCAGTCCACACGTACATAGACGACTGGCTGTTGAAAGCACACACCCGGGAAACGTTATCGGCCAATCTGGAGATTGTTTTGAAAACTCTCACGGACTTGGGCTGGATAGTCAATTTCCAAAAATCAGAGCTAACTCCATCCCAGAAGTTTGTTTACCTGGGCATGTTCTTCGATCTGGAGAGGGGATATGTTTATCCCACTCAGGAGAGGGTTCAAAGACTCATCTCAGTAATACAGTCGGTGTGTGACAGTCGTCATGTCCTGGCACGGGTTTACTTGAGAATGCTGGGGTTGATGGTTTCATTGGAACCAGTCATTCCGCAGGCCGCCTTGCGCAGGCGCCCGATCCAGTTGTTTCTCATGACACAGTGGACCCAGAGTTCAGGTTCGCTGGACTCGAACGTGTCAGTGTTGGCGCCTCTGATTCACCACCTGCAATGGTGGTTGAATACAGAGAATCTATTGCCGGGGGTTTTGCTAACCCCTCCCCACCCTCAGGTGACTGTGTATACAGATGCATCGATGGAGGGGTGGTGGGGAGCTTGTCTGGAAGAGTCCACAATATCAGGGCTTTGGGATCTGGATCAGTCCAAGGAACATATCAATCTACTAGAGCTAAGAGCAGTAGTCCTGGGCCTGGAACATTTCTTACAGAAAGTTCAGGGCAAGATTGTTCTAATTCGTTCAAACAACTCAACAGTAGTGACTTACATAAACCGCCAGGGCGGAACGAAGTCGCCCAGTCTCTGTATGATGACATGGAAACTGCTTTGTTGGTGCCTAGATCATGGGATCACCTTGAAGGCAGTTCATATTCCGGGAAGGCTAAATCTGCTAGCAGACTCATTGAGCCGAAGGATGAGTGTTTTACCCACGGAATGGCAACTAAATCAATGTGTGGCGGATCGTCTGTTCGACCATTGGGGGAAACCCAACATCGATTTGTTCGCAACGAAGAAGAAGCGAAGATGACGACGTACGTCTCTCCGATTCCAGACCCAAGCGCTTTCGCAACAGATGCGTTAGCTATCAGCTGGGGGGGGAATGTATGCATACGCATTCCCTCCAGCAATCCTGATTCCAAAGGTGCTTCAGAAAATCAGGCAGCAGGAGTGCCAAGTGCTTCTGATCGCCCCGGATTGGCCAAGCCGATCGTGGTATACGGATCTGCTGGACCTTCTGGTCTGCAGTTCGGTTCCTCTGCCTCTGATGGACGACCTTATCTTCCAGGGCAAGGCCCTTCACGACAATCCGTCAATGTTCAGATTGACTGCGTGGATGTTGTCAAGGAATCTAGAATTAAGGAGGGCTTTTCTGAGCAAGCGGCCATGTTTATGGCCAAAGCCAGGAGGGGGTCAACCTCCAGAGCATATAATTATAAAATCAACAGATTTGCAGAGTGGTGCTCAAAAAGATGTATTGATCCAATGGACTCATCTATTCAGGTAGTGGCTGATTTCCTCTGTCACCTATATGATGCCTATAGCCTCAAGCCTAACTCTATTGCTGGTTACAAATCAGCATTAATGACTGTTATCCCTTGCTTGGCTAATAGGGGGAGTGATGAAGTAAGTACATTAAATGTATTAATTAAAGGCATGGGCAATCTAAGACCAAGGAATCCTCCACTGATTCCGTCTTGGAGTTTATCTCTGGTGCTTCAGGTACTAGGAGATAAGCCTTTTGAACCACTTAGTTCCATTTCTATGAAAATGTTAACGCTTAAAACTGTATTTTTAATTGCTGCGGCCTCGGCAAGGCGTAGGAGTGAGATTCACGCCTTATCAGCCGAGGATGACCGTTTTGTGGTTACAGGGGAAGGCCTTAAGCTTCTACCTAGGATTAATTTCTTGGCTAAGAATCAGTCATTGAAATATCCAGGTCAACCTATTTTTTTGCCATCTTTAACTAGATATGATCCTAATTCTAAAGCATGGTGCCCCGTCCGGGCGCTGCTCCGGTACAAACAGCGTACTTCGGAGTGGCGTACCGACCTATCAGCGTTATGGTTGTCATATATTGAACCCCATGGCAGGGCGTCTAAGGACACCATTTCTAGGTGGATTGTGGAGTGTATTCAGTTTTGTCACAAATCCGCCACCGGGAGACAGGTTGATGTGGCCAAGGCTCACAGTGTCCGCGGTGTCGTGGCATCCACTGCCCTGTTTAGTGGGGTCCCTGTGGATGACATTATGTCCGTGGCTCAGTGGCACTGTGAGTCAAGTTTTACAGACCATTACCTCCGTGACACCTCTAACCCTCTCGCCTTGTCGATTTTGAAACATTAATCGCTTTTACATTTTGTGAGGAGTGCTTCCGCATTGCTTATATACTTCGCAATTTAGCGATGGTAACAACCACTTGTCGGGACTGCATCAGGCTTCTCTACTGGGATCATGATGACAGCTTCCAAGTTCAACAAGGTCAGTCTTGTTCATGTGTTGTTCATTGTTACTTGTATTGTCACGTTACCCATTATTATTAATATGGTGATGGTTTATGTGGGAGGTGGTTCATCATAGAGAGTATACGAAAATGGAGCCTTTTCGTCTCTGTCCTATAGTACTTGGCACTAGTACGTAGAGAGCGTATAGGACATTGAGGTCATCTAGTCTTCCTCCCAGGAGGGGGGGGGAGCGCATATGACATTCGGTCATCTCTCATGCATCGGTTGTGTTATCCGATGGTTTGTCAAATCCTGACTGTGTTCTCACACATTTCAGACGTCATAAGTGCCTTAAACGCGTGAAAGCGTATAGGGAAGAGCTGGTCTTTTGACCTCGCCTCCCTCCCGCCAGATTCACTTTCGAATTCTGGCAATATCAAAAGTATTAGGGAGGTAAGTATACTCTTGATGTGAAATAAACGAAATCAAGGATTTCTTTTTTCACGAGAGAGTTGATACTTACCTCCCTAGATAAGGACCCGGCCTCTCCACCCCACAGAGGCTCGGTCTTCAGGCTCTTGGTAGTTGCATGTGTTAGCCAATAAATTAGTCAGAGGCAGTAGTAGTCGGCGCATGCGCGGTGGTGGGGCTGGCATCCGCCGGACTACCTCTGACTACCTGCCCAGTAGGGGCACCTAACTGTTTTTAATCTGAGTGTTTTATTGAGTGAAAGCCAATATTTAGCAATATCAAAAGTATTAGGGAGGTAAGTATCAACTCTCTCGTGAAAAAAGAAATCCTTGATTTCGTTTATGTTCTTGTAGCACTTCTGGCCAAAACTGTAGGATTCTATTTATAGATGATTAGGAGGGCGGTAACGAACATTTGTTGGTTCAGAAAATCGCAAACCAAGGCAAGACGAACCATAGTTGGGTTCGCTTGCATGGGGTTTGTGTGGTTCGTGAACCATACATAAGCTAACCCTTTCACCGATGAATTTTTATATCTAATTTTAGGAAACCCCTACAGGAAAACTTGGATATTTTGAAATTAATTTGACTAGAAGCTGTTGCTGCCTTATTCCAAAATATTCACCAGAGTAATTTTTATATCATAATGAATTTACTTTTGCAGGGATTTGTCTGTGAAAGGGCTAATAGACAAGCAATCTCTGAATGTCCTAGGTGTGATTTATGAATATGACCATAAAGGGAACTTAGCTGGCTATAGATTTCATATTATTTTCTAACATTTGCAGTCAGAACTTGACTTTTGTGTTTTTCTACCATTTAGCCAGTAAATCCACCTGCCTTTAAATGTTATTTTCTGTTAGGAGTAATTTCTCGCATACAATAGCATATTAAAAAGGTTCATGAACCAATTCGTGGTTCAGAAATGTATCATGAACCGGTTCGGTTCATGCAAATCTCACGAACATCAGCCCTATAGATCTACGATGGTCTTTGTAATTGAAATACCTGTTTCCTAGGTGAGCGATACAGACCCATTGGGCCTTTTGTTTACATTACTGAGATCTGACATGTGAATATATAACTTTGCTACGTACTGCCATAACAGTATTTACAGGGGTGGAAGCTATTAAAGATGTGGCTGTGGTTGTTGAGAAGAGGAGTGTTGAGTGTTACTCCACTACAACTTTTCTGACACATAGTGCAATGAGAGTCTATATCATTGATTGGCCAACACTCAAAGACATCTTAGGTGTGTCTACCCCTGGTTTAGCGCGTAAATATATATATATATATATATATATATATATATATATATATATATATATATATATATATATCTACCTGTATGTTATAGCGGGTGTAATTTTTACAATATTTATGCTAACATGTTTATTTTTTTTAATTATTAACTGATCTTACAGCAGCTAAGCTATTTTAGTATTTTCTGAGCATGATTTTTTGTGTAAGTTTGGTGAATGTGTTGGGATTATTGTAACCTTTAATTGTGAAGCTCACCAAAAATAGGTTCAGCAGTGGTCATGCAAAATGTCAATTTGTAGAGTATCAAGAGTATTTTTAAAGCATTTACCACTACAATGGTTGGCTCAATACCCGAGCCAGTCATTCTAGTGGTAAGTTTTGAAAAATACTCCACTTAACCTGTAAATTGACATTCAAGTAAAAGTTAAGCCTTTCTTAAACAATCTTGACCATTGAAAGGTTAAAGATCTTTCTAAGTACATGCGTTATGTTTATCTCAATAGTTGTTTCTCACATTTGCAATAGCTAAAGATCTGATATTATGTACAATTACTGTATTCTGTGGCTGGAGTAGTAGAAGCCTTCTACAGATGTAATCAGTCATTTGCTTTTGACCACTATGTCTTGTCCTCAGGCAAAATCTTTAGCACCCTCAGGTCCATTCTTGATTTGAGTGTACCGACTCCTGCTTTCTTGAGGTCACCTCGTAGCACGCTTAACATATTTATGCAATGATGTCCTCTCTTGGCTTTATATTTGATGGCGCCCAGTAGGGCGAATTCCAAGGCTCTGCTGGTGTATCTTCTGGTATCCTTGGCACGTGGCCAAACATGGACCATCTTTGCTGGCCGACATTTAACAGACACCTGTGTGCGATGGCAGGCATCAAATTTGTCTAGAGCTGCCCAGCTGTTAAAGTTATGCAGCATCAAGCATACGTATGTTGCATTGTGTAAATGTAGTCTTTATGCCAAGGGCATTTTTGATCTACGATTCTGTATCTTCCAAAAGGACTGTCCAGAAAGCTATGTTCCCTCTGACACAGCAATGTCAGCAGTACTGCAGAGTAGTAAGCTCAGGATTTTACTTTTCCTCCATGGTTCGCTGCCATGAAGCGGACCATAATTTTCTTTAGTTTCATGCTTTGTCGATAGGTATATCTGGATGAACTCTGTCTTGGATTCATTCATAAAGAGATTCTCAATTTTTAGTTTGCTTGCAGCTATTGAGAATAATTTCGTCATTGGCTTTCCTTTCCTCGTCTAGGAAATCCACATCGTCGGCATATTTCATCTCTAGCGGCATACCCATTACAGACACTGGGTGGTTTGGTCTTGTGGAATTTTCCCACACAGATTTCAATGCAGACTGGATGGTCAGGTCCGGGGCAAGGTAACAGGTGAAAGGCACAGCAAATAAACCATCTTCTTGTGGGGAGCCGATTGATGTCTCAAACTCTGCAGACTTCACTGACTTGACTCGTATTCTCACCTTGGTGTCTGCATGTAGTAGTGTCACTAGTCGTAACTCATCTTCATTGCAACTGGCCTGGCGTTGTACATCTAGGATCGTTCAGCTTTTAATTGTGTCAAAAGCGGTGCATAATGGTGGTGCATAAAAGCTGAATTATGTGCATGATCAGTTTTGAGATGATGTCACTTGCATATTTTAATAGTTCATTGCTTATGCCATCAGGTCTTGATGCACATCCATTTTTTTGGACTTTGAGTCCCTTCTCAACTTCTGCTGTTTTAATGGTGTTAATAATGACCTGGGTTCAACTGAGAACGGGTGCAAGGGCTCAATATCATGGTCAATGAACTGTTCCTTGAACCATTCTCAAATTGCATCGGCGTTGCCCTGGTCAGTTCTGATAAAGTCTCCTTCAGAGTTATGTACAGCGAGTACTGATATTAGGTAGAGGTTTGGTGTTGTGCAATATGTCACCAACAGGGGGTTCATCATGCAGTACAGCTCAGATATAACTTAGAATGTTTCCAAAACAAAGTAAAACGTACTGTTAAATGTTTTAGACTTAATTTGATTAGAAGCCATTGCAGCAATCAAATTAAGTCCAAAATATTCAACAGAGCATTACTTATATCATGTTCAAAATTTTACTAACTAACATGTTTCTTTCTTTTTTTGGGAAACATGTTAGCTTTTTTCTGAGTTGTCTTGTATATACTTGAATCTCTCCAGCCTCAAATTATATCATTTTCTAGAGTTTTCATTTTATTATTTATAATATTTTGCTTGGAAATTATCATTTTATTATTTATAATATTTTGCTTTAAAAATGTTCAATATGCTTTAATCCTTTAGTGACGAAATTTATTCCTCAAGCTTAAAATATTTGCTTTTTGAGTGCCAATTTGCAGGCCAAGAGAAGAGTAATTTTGAAAATTTACAACTGGAACTACTGGCCAAATTATCGGGCCAGTCATTCCAGTTGTAAATATTAAAAAATTTGTCTTTTCTTGGTCTGCAAATGGGCATTCCTCTAGACCACTATGGAGGCCGGTTTTGGCCGGTATCGTCACCAAAGGGATTTATAGTTACGCTGAAATTGAGTTTCTGGGAATTCAGTGTTCAATGTGTTAAGATTGATTTAATCATGCATAGAAAGTTGGCGGGGTAAAGCTAATGATGGCCGGAGCATAGCTATAAAAAAAGAAGAGCTATAACGCTTATGTAAAGCTCTCGGATTGAATAAATAAATACCATCCAATAAGTCAAATATCATTTTAAAATTGACTTTAATTATCACCTATTGTTTTGGGGTTTTTGTGTTTTAGGTGGGGTTGAGGGTTTGTGGTGTGTGTGTGTGGGGTTGTTCTCAAACCACACAGCCATTTTGGATTGTGTCATTTGTACCATTTTCAAGGGTTAATAATGATGTCTTTGATCTATAGTTCCTTTATTCACTTTTGTAGGTGTATGCTTAAGTTGGCATTTCCTTGTATCTGTATCTTGAAGCAAGAGCAATCAGAGATTGCAAACCCTCGCCCTCCCATTCTTGTCACATTGTAAAACATTTTCAGATTTTCTGGATTTTGCCCAAATTTGAGAAATCCTAGTGTAGGGTCACACCCTGCCCTGTCTTAAAATTTGAGCCAAATCGGATCAATATATCTGGAGACATCCAGAAACCCTGGATTTGATCTAATCTGGATCTGATTTCTTTTATCTGGATTATGGCAAAAGTGTGGAACTCCTCTTGCATGGTAAATTCCTTTGTTGTGTTAAACTTGAGTCAAATGTGATCAGTAGTTTTGGAGATAGTCACAGTTCTGGACACACAGACAGACAGGCACTATCACAATACCCCCTTCCCCCTTATGGGACGAGGGTAATTAAAGCATAAATGTACAACAGACGTTGAAGACCAACTTCCTGATCATTAATAGACCTAGATTACAATTCACCTTTCCAGAGTATCCATCGATGATTTGACGTCATATGATGTCATACTCAGCTAAGCGGCGTGTGGGATGACGTCAATCATGATGTCATAAATGATTCTATGAGTCCCGTCTTTAACTCTTAATATCTTAATAGTCTGAGACGTTTTACGAATTGTATGTCTATACTATTTAATAAATATGCTGTTGAATATTTTGAAACTAATTTGACACAGTCAAATTAGATTCAAAATATGCAACAGCTTACCTGTATAGTTTTCTGGAAATTGATAGTCAGGGAGTTCAGAGATCAATTGATCCCAACATGAGCGAGGTGTGGATGAAGCTTAGCTAGAGGTGGGTGGGGCTTAGCAAAAACTGGAAAGCTCCATTCGCTTCAAGCATAAGTGTATATATTATATTTTCAATGTGTGTAGGCATTGCACATATTTTAGTAAGCAATACCTGTGATATTCATTGTTTGAGCTGCTAATTATACTATGTTACTAACTTTATATATATATATATACCTTTGTTATGTACATGGCATTAAATCTTCCGAAGTGGAGTATCATAATTATTTTTTCTATTTATCTCTATCTAAGAGATGGATCTGATCTGGCACTCAAGTATATGACATCATACTCAACTATGTACGTCACATTACGCTAATGTCACAATACATAGTGATGTATCTAGTTCTGTCATGAATATCGAAAAATCTGTCAAGTGTACAAATTGTATGTATTTACTATTTAATAAACATTCTGTTGAATATTTTGAAACTAATTTGACTGGGCGCTGTTGCTGCCGTATTCAACAACTTACCTGTATAGTTACTTTGAAATTGGGATTCTAGGAATTCAGGATTTAATGTATATAAATTGATTCATACACACTGAAAAAAGTGGGTGGATCTTAGCAAGAAATGTGCAGGGCATAGCTAGAAATGATTGATATAAACTGTTGCAGATATAGACGATAATTACCTCTCAATGATGTCATATGACCTAATAGTGTTATGTGAAATGGCTTTGCTAGCATGTATATAATATGATGGTTCCATCACATACTGTTGGTCTCTGCACAACCGATAATGTTAGCATCACAGGAAATATATACCCAGTGTAGACCTGTTTTATTAACTACACTGTGGAGTCCTATTGAGATTAGCACACAGCTTGTCAGTAAAATGATGTCTAAGCAACATCGCTTCAGTATTTCAGTAAACCATAAATTGTTTAATAAACATTCCCAGTATTAGATATGTATATGTCACCTTAACCCTTGCCACTCTGTTGTCAAAATTGAAATTGAAATTAAACTAAAAGATGAACTGGTGTTCATTTTTCAACAAATTTGGTCGAAGATGTTGCTGTCATAGATGGCAACATCGTCCACCAGAATTGTTAAAAAATGTACAGCAGTTTGTTTGTTATTGACACAGTAAAAGATAGAATATTAACATCACAGTGGTAAGAGGTAAAGCTGGCGTGACATCACAAAAATAGCAGCTACTGTGCCAAAATAAATATATGGATGTGTAGGCTACCCTTAAATCCAGTTAGGTGAGCTACCGCCATATTGTTTGCATTTTGTCTACTGTGGCCATTTCCAACACGCCCGCCATCGGCTTCTATAAACGATTCTCCCAAATCCTGAAATGGCAGAAGTCAAGCGTTAGCCGTACACGCAAAAAGCATGCCGGCTGAAAACTATCTGTAATTCATTTCATGAAACCTACACTGAAGACGTAAGAATGATAAAGATATTTTAATAATTTTAAAATAACCTTATTGTCCACTTGATTTAATGAATAGTTATAATGGGTTTTTTTAATTTATATATGCGAATAACTCACTGAACATTTGACAAAAATATAAAACATAATACAGTAATGTTTATCCAATTGGATGCGCTTTCCACTTGTGTATGACTTCAACAATATTGTGATTTTAGTTTATCATAGAAATGGTTTAAATTGTGGTGTATTTTAGCGCAATAGTAACTCAATGCTGGTGGGGGGTTGTTGACTTTACCAGCCAGCAGTGGTCCTCTGAGCAGTTATTATGGGGACTCGCGCAGTATTGACATCAATGTGGGAAAGGTGTATTGTCTTACAACAACATCTCATGTTTTTCTTTTGGCCAATTTTTTATCAAAGTTCTTATGTTTGTGATTGTTTCTTTACTAATTCTTACTCTGTAATGGACACGTTAGCTGACAGCCTTAACGCTACAGTGGATGTTCTGCAATCCCAGATTTGGACATACCAGTAGCATATTAATGTGGGTTACGATAGTGACTCCTATTTCCATGATTGTGTATTTTCACTATATACTGTGTCATATTTTTTCGTGTACCCTCTTCTCTCTCACCCGTTAATGAATTGTATTTGAGATGCAGTATGGTGATGTAAAAGACCGGCCTCACATTCTGTGTATCAGCGGCTTTCTCATGCATACATCTGAGATAACACTGTAGCTTATGTTCCAGTAGAGATCAGGTAGGGAGGCTGTAGGAGGGCTTCTCTAAATTTATCTTTAGAAAGCTGTTTTGTTTGTCACGGCTTTCTTCTGCTCCTCGTTTGAGGTAACATATTTGGACTACCTATTTATCACACATTCTCTTTTTAGGTATTTCCAATTCTAGGAGCAAGAGTTGACATGATTGAGTGTGTGAAAGAATGCTGGATAATAATCAGTACTTATTGTATCAGGATTTGGTCAATATCACTTGATTATTATCCCGTATTGAGTATTTACACTCCAGAAAGAAAATAATTTCCTAATCTTGATTAATTAATTAATTTACTTAATAATAAGTAATTGTCATAATTTATTAATGACTGCAACTTCCTCCTGGTTTAAGTTGCAATTATTTATTTTCTTTGATTTCTTAAATGAACAAAAACTAATTGTAATGTCTATATGTCATTTTAGAAAGTTATTCCGAAATGTCGGTCTGGCCATCGATTCATTAAGACTCGGTTTGTGAACCATGAGTGTTTCAGGTGTGTCACGTGTGACCTTGAATATAGGTGTGAAACCAGGGATCAGTAGTCACACAAGCTACCCCTGGAGTTTCTAAATCTCCAGGAGAAAGATAAATTAATTGAAAATTTGAGAAAGAAATAGGGATTTAGTTGTAAGAGGAAGACCTCCACACCATGCCACCCTTCAAGGCAGAAATGATGAGTGAGATGAAGAAGCCACTGAAAGATAGGATACCAGAGATGCTTCACAGCATGCTTCCTGCTTCCAATTCATCAGTGGCTTCTACATCGGCAATCTGATAGGGCAGCCTCTGTTTCTTCCTCCGATAGGGGTATATCAGTTTTTCATGAACATGAGGTGGCCCCTGAGTCTCCAGGATTATGCTTCCACCATCCTATTGACCTGCGGGCTGGAACTGTGGATTCAGCCAGTGACTTAGCAGCCTGTGTTTAGCCACTTCCTCCATCAGTAGCTTTCTTGCTCAGGCTGGGTTGGCTCCCTTGGCTAACTCTGTGTCTAACCTTTCTGAGCAGGAAGAAGAGGAAATCCTGTTGACTGGTCAACCCAGGTATCCAGAGGCTATGGAAGTGGATACCTGTAGGCTTCCTGCGAGTTGGAATTGCCCAAGTAGGGGTAACCTTCACGGCTCAACAGGTTGGCATGATCGGTGCCGAATCCGTCGGATTAATGACGGATTCGCTATGTAAGGCACCAACCCACCATGTCTCCACGGCTCCGGCTCTTGGAGCAGCCACGATGCAAGCCATGCCAGCCCTCACATATCTGTATGGCTTGTCGGGTTCCTCTGGAGTTTTCGTGGTGTTTATCATAAATCCACCTGGTTTGATGGCTTCTACATCTTGGAGGATGACGAATCAGGATATCAGCTTGTCAAGAGGTCCCAGATGTCTGCCAAGGAGGACTGGCTTAACACATGCCAATGACTGGTTACTGTCAAACCGGACCTCCAGGTGGACCCATCGCCTACCCCACAGGTTCCAGACCTGTGACTTCTGAGCAAGCCAACGATGACTGCGGTGCCATCTGTGCTGTACATGGAACATGCTGTGGCCATTCAGCAGGCAGAGAGTGCCTTTAAAATTAAAGACAAACTCTCAACCTCCTGCCATGCATTCATGAAGTATGGTGTTGTTCCAAACTAAGACGCTAATGATCGCATAGCTTCGGTCATGTTGGGCGAAGATGCACAGCATGGGTCATGATCTGACATGGGATCCCTTTGCTCGAATGCTATGCATTCAGTAATCACTGCACTATGGCATTCAGAGGAGAGTGTGTGCGCGGCCTTTTTCGTTACCATTTGTCGGATCGCATTAAAACTTCATAAGGTGTTTGGACTAGGTCTAGGGAAGAAACCTATCGAAATCGACGATGATGCGAAATCCAAGATGGCCGCTAGCCACCGGTGGCCATCTTGAAAATTGGTTTTCGGATGATAACTCAGTTACCATTTATCGGATCACTTTGAAACTTCATGGAGTGATTGGACTATGTCTGGGGAAGAACCTATCGAAATTGACAATGATCTGAAATCCAAGGTGGCCACCAGCCACCGGTGGCCATCATGAAAATTGGTTTCCAGATGATAACTCTGTTACCATTTATCGCATCGCTTTGAAACTTCATAGAGTGGTTGGACTAGGTCTGGGGAAGAAACCTATCGAAATCGATGATGATTGGAAACCCAAGATGACCGCCAGCCACAGGCAGCCATCTTGAAAATTGGTTTCCGGATCATAACTCCGTTACCGTTTATCGGATCACTTTGAAACTTCATAGAGTGGTAGGACTAGGTCTGAGGAAGAAATCTATTGAAATTGACAATGATCCAAAATCCAAGATAGCCGAATCTCATTCATTGGTTTGTCATCATGCAGGGTATTATGCACCGTTTGCAGAGCTCTTGTTTATTATTGTCAAGCATTAGTTCTATGAACTGTGTCATTGACGACGTGCTGGCATTAAAGTAGCTGATTCATCATCTGGAATGTAATTTTTACCTCTCAATTTTCAACCTGAGCGGGGTTCGAACCCGTGAATTCTATGACACCTTCCGCCTAGTGTGCTGCAATGTCAGCAGTCCTACAAAGCAGTGAGCCCAGGATTGTACTGTTCCTCCATGGTTTGCCACGACGAAGTGGATGATAATTTTCTTCATTTTCATGCTTTGTAGATAGGTATATGTGTGGTAACTCTGGTTTGGATTCATTCATAAAGAGATTCTCAATTTTTAGTGTGCTTGGAGCTATTGGGAGAAGTTCGCCAACGAGTTTCTATACTGATGCTGTCTCTGGTTCCAATCTGGACTCCATCCCCATTGGAGCCCTATCAGCCATTGTGTATAGAAGAGGAAGTTCAATCCCTCATCTTAGAAAAGGCAATTCAGTCCACCCAGACAAATCTACTGGAATCAGCCATGATCCTGGTGACAAAGATCACCAGTGTGTGTAGACCCATTCTCACCCTAAAGCCACTCAACAAATTTATTCATACACAAGTTCAAAATGGAAATAATAAAATCGGTGTTGGCAGAGTCGAGAAGAGGAATGTGGACAGCAGCCATAGATCTGAAGGAGGCTTTGCATTCCAGGGTCATGAATGGCATTTCAAGGTCCTCCCATTTAGAATGTTGACGTCTCCTCAGGTCTTCATCAAAGTTTTCCCTGTTTGCCAGTTTTTTCATCAGAGTTTGCTACAGTCCATATGTCCTGGCACAGGTTTACTGGAGAATTCTGGGTTTGAGTGTCTCTCTCTTGAGCTCGTCATTTCGCAGGTATCCATGAGAAGACACCCTATTCAGATGTTTCTTATGACACCGTGTATCCAGAGTAGAGGCTCACTGTACTCAAAGGTGTCAGTGTTGGAACCTCTTTTTCACCACCTGCAATGGTGCCTGGAGAGAGCTAATCTAATTGGGATGATGTCTTCTCCCCACCTACCGATCATGGTGTATATGGAAGCGTCGATGGCAAAGAGGGTAGCTTGCCTCGAAGAGGCAAAAGTATCAGTGCTTTGGAATCTGGATTTGTCTCAAGAACCTACCAACCTGCTGGAAATGTGATCAGTAATCTTGGCCCTGGAGAATTTCCTCATGAAAAAAACACGGCAAGATTGTTCTGCTTTGATCAGACAACGCTACAGTAGTATCTTTCACCAACCTCCAAGGTAGAACGAAGTCGCCCAGTCACTGTATGATGAGATGGAAACTGCTTTGATTTAGCCTAGATCTCCTTGCAGACTCCCTAAGTCGAAAGATGAGCATTTACCGACAGAATGGCAACTGAATCAATAAGTGAGGGAGCATCTTTTCAAACATTGGTGCAAGCCCAACATAGATTTATTTGCAGCGAAGAAGAAAACGAAGGTGGCGACATGCGTCTCTCCGATTCCAGATTTATGTGTATCGCAATGGATGCGCTAGCTATCCGCTGGGAGGGAATGTATGCATACATATATCCACCTGCAATCCTGTTCCCAAAAAATTTCAGAAAATCAGACAGGAGAACTGCCAAGTTGTTCTGATCGCCATTCTGGTCCTTAATCCAGTGCCTCAGGACAAGTGTTCCAATTGGCTGCATGGATATTGTCAAGGAATCTGCAATTAAGGAGGGCTTTTCTGAGCGAGCAGCTAGTTTTATGGCAAATGACCGAATGGGTGGCAACCTCCAGAGTATATAATTATAAAATCAACAGAATGGTACTCAACAAGATGTATCAGTCCAATGGAAACATCTATCCGAGTAGTAGCTGATTTCCACTGTTACTTATGTGATAATTATAATGGTGAGTCTAAATTGATAGCTTAGTATAAGTCACTCAGGCATCAATTATGATGATAATGCAGCCTGGTATTCCTTGATTGGCTAATAGGGGACGTGATGGGCTGTCTAGTTTAAATACTTTAATTAAAGGCGTTGGTAACTTAAGACTGAGGAATCGGCCTGTGGTTCCGTTTTTGAGTTTATCTCTTGTGCTACTAGTCTTACCCAATAAACCCTCTGAACCACTTAGTGCTACATCTATGAAGATAATGAAGTTGTCACCAATTTAACATTTTTTTAGTAGCTGCAGTTGCAGCTAGGCGAAGAAATGAAATTCACGCTGAACCAGACTGCGTTGTGGTTACAGAAGGCCTTAGGCTTCTACCTAGACTTAATTTTAGGACTAAAACAGTCCTTGAAGTATCCTGATCAGCCTATTATTCTGCTGCTGACCCAAATTCAAAAGCCTTGTGTCCATTCCGTGCATTGCTGCGTTATAAACAATGTAGGGAAGACTGGCTGACGGATCCCAGTTGTCTATGGCTATCCTACATTGAACCCCATGGCAGCACTTCCAGGAATACCATTTCATGTTGGATTGTGGAGGGTATTCTATTTTGCCACAAATCCGTCACTGTAGGCAAGTTGATGTGGTCAAGGCTCAATGTCTGTGGCATAGTAGCCTCAACAGCTCTATTCAATGGAGTGTCCGTGGGGGAATATTATGATGTTAGTCCAATGGCGTCGTGAGTCTAGTTTACCGACCATTACCTTTGTGACACAAATAACCATCTTGCTTTAGCAAACCATTGAAGATTTTTACTAAAGGCCACCTATCACATGCGTTACATCTATGATCAGGGAGCACTCACACAATCCTGCTTCACATCTTCACATCTAAATGGAATGAGGTTATACCATCACATGCAGTGTGCTGCCAACGATGTGTAATAGCTACGATTGATAAGATTGTTATCACGTGTGCATTTAATTAGTGCTGCTTTGGTTTTTAGCTTTTACTAATGTGAATTAATTTGCATTGTCACCTGCGTTGTGTTGCCTCTGATATATACAGCCTTTTTGAAGTCCCCACTCAACACAAACAAGCACTATTTCTTTTCTTTGTAATATGAATACAGTGCTACAACATAATTGAATGCTCGATTGCTTTTAATTTGTATCGCTCATTTTGTGTTCAACTATTATTCCCAGAAATACAATCTCATACAAATAACATCTTCTACACGAAATTATAAGATACAGATATTTTGTGTCCTGGATGCATTTATGGAATATTTGTCTATGTTAATTGTCTCCAGCAATCTTCTTCTTTCTTCTTTTCGTTCGCTGATCATACCGCCAGTCCTGTAAGTGACTATCGACATGATCATAAGCGTTAAGTGCGTGGATCCATGGTTTATTAGAGTGCGCCATGCGGCCTGGAACCTCCATCTTCGGCACTCGAGGTTTCTGTCAGGGTTACCTCCTTTAGTCGCCTCTTACGACACGAGAGGATACGGAAGGTGTATTCTAAGCCCCACCTACAGGGCGAGTCTCCAGCAATTATTTTAAAAGAATTTTGATGGTCGGACGTCTGCGACCCAGATAGTGCAGCTTACTGGGCCGGTACTAGCCTGATACTGTGTTCAGTATCGGCCCGGAACCAATCCAGCATGGCCCACTAAGCTGCGTTATCGTGGAATGTTAGATTTATTTCACAATTTATTTCAATCAGAATATTTATCTGCCATAGGCCGGAAACCAGAATTCTGCATTGACAATATTTATACTAAATTATTTAAGAGATGAAGCCATGTGTTGCCCCATTACACACTGAGATGTGCCAGCATGTAACAACATTTTCACATAAATGAATGCGAATTAAAAACCAGCTGTGTGTGACCCATCAATCACAATTGATCAATTAATTTCCGGATAATCCTCTTGATATGAGCCCCAGTTATTACCTGTTCAGTGTAATTGTTGGAAGACACAGTTAGTTAGTTAGTTAGTCGGTCGTCGGTCGGTCGGTCTTATATACACTGATGTATGCAAAAGTCAATAACTTTAAGGACAGAATATATAGATTTTGAACTGGAACACTTAAAGGCCACATGGTAAAACATCGACCCTATGTGCACCACAAAATTGTAGTAAATAATCGATCACATGTGAACCACAAACAATAGAATATTACGTGTACATTTCTATTACCATTACGTTTTCGATCGGCTGAGAATGGTAAGTATTTCTAGTGGTGTCGCTAAAGATAAGGATTAATGTGACTATGGTTGATACCTAGTTTTCCGGTGGTACATGGCTCATTTCCTAATTATTGCTCGGTACAGCCAAGGCATGTTTTCCAGCATTAGCTCTCTCTCTCTCTCTCTCGCTCTCTTTCTCGCTCTCTCTCTCTCTCTCTCTCTCTCTCTCTCTCTCTTAGGCCTAATTTAACAAGTGCTATCTATGGCCATTTTAACTAGGTTTGAAAAGGTTGTGGCAACACGATTTTAAAATACATGTCACTAAAACCAATGGGTTACATAGGTCCTATATGCTTCATAATCAATACTGTAACAGCTCTCAGCTACACTCTTTGAGATTATATCTATGTCTGTGTCATTACGATGATCTTATGAAAAATTCAGAAGTGTGGTCTTATGACCAATCATCATAGCATAGACAGGTTTGACTATAATTATATACATGTTATACAATTATATGCGTATTATACAATCGATATCAATGTAAACTTAGCATATATGATGATTTCATTCTGCACGAATTAATATAATTTTTTTAAATTTAAAACTAAAAACATTATTAATTTATACGGACCAAAATCATCATATGTTAAGAGTTACACGTGCGCGCGCGCATACGCACGCACGCACGCACGCACGCACGCACACACACACACACTTTCTGTATGGCCATTGCGATTAAGTTTGCACATAGCGCTATCATGGAGCGTTTAGAGATGGTACATAAAAACTTCAATGTGTAGCTTACAGTGGCCAGCAGGTTTTGGCAGTGATACACAACATGCCCACCCATGCCCATTGACTCTAATGTTATTTCATATTGTTTTCTCCATACTAATCTTCCAGATATAATATTAGATACCTTTCAATCTTTGGTCCTGTTATATTAGCTTTATTTCTACAATATGAATACAAGTTGATTAGATTGAAAGCAGTTTGACTAAATGCTGTCTCTGCCTATGGCAGCAACCACTTCCTTCTAATTGCTTTCAAGACAGTCATCAGTATTCTCAGACGAGTACTAAAATGTTATTGCTGGATATAAAAAATGAAAGGGGTTAAGCATATTACTTATTTAGGTTTCTAGTTGAATAATAGGAATACTATAAATCTTACATAGACACATAAACGTGTTCAACAGATGTTAGATGCATATTTTGTGCTTGTTGCTATAGTTATGACTGAATATAGTTTTTAACGGACAAGAGAAGAATGGTGGAGATAATCAGGCAGATGGATAATAGATAGAACAATAGATAGATAGATAGGTAGGGAGGTAGATAGGTAGATAGATAGATTGAGAGAGATAAGTCACAGCATCCACAACAAGACTGCAGATGATGGAGTTCTCCAAAAGCTTATTAAGGGAATAAGAGATAGCTGAGCACCACAAGATGGCTTAATCAGCCTGACAAAGTTGGAAGCTGGTTGGTTGATGGAATTACACCCTGGGAAATGTCAAGTGGTACATGTGACAAACAAGACGAAGCCATTTCCATTCACTTAATCGATTCATGACAAGCCACTAGAGTGTACTGATAGTGCTACAAGAAACTCATGGAATGAATACATTAACTCGACTGCGAAGAAAGCTGATCGCACAAGATCATTCCTCCAATGTACCATCCATTCATACCCAATGAAAGTTAAGACACAGCGCTAGACTAAATAGCTGAGATCCATACCTGAATGCGCATCGATAATATGGGATCCGCATTGCCAGATTAACATTGACAAACTGCAAGCAGTTCGGAGGAAATCAGCCTGCTTAATCAAGAATGACTACATCCGGTAGAGTAGTGTCACTGAAATGCTACAGGCACTAGAAATCCCAACTGTTGAAGAATGCCATGTTAAATACAAAGTCACAATGATGTACAGGATTGCCAGTGACCTGATTGACATCCCAAGCTATCAACTTCACCCAGTTAAGTCATCTACCAGGAAGGCTAATAAAACAACGTTTTAGTAACAAAGCAAGAAAGCAGGACTCTGTACACTCAAGTCAAGAATGGACCTGAGGACAAGACACATTGGGCAAAAGCGAAGATGGACTGATTGCAGCTATAGGATGTTTCTACTACTACAGCTGCAGAATACAGTAATCATACATACAGCAGACTGACAAGCTTCCAAAAATCATTCTATCCATCTATTCGATTGTGGAATTTATTGCCTTCTCACGTCGTCATCGTCGATAGTCCAGACCTGAAAACCTTCAAGCTGAAGGGCCTGTCTGTGTGGCTACACTAAAGGCTAATTAGCGACATCATATTTTTAATTGTAAATAAATTTCTTTTTAACTTCCCTCTGCTGCGAGGCCTAGTACGACTATAAAGAAGAAGAAGAAGAAGAAGAAGAAGAAGAACTTGCTGTAATTAGTAATAACAGAACACGTACACAGTAAGAGGCAGATTGGTGTTGTGGCTAGCACTCAGGACTACTTAATTGGAGAACCTAGTTCATGCCTGAGCCTGAACTATCTCACTGTTGTTGGAAACATTGGTATTCTCCGCTAACTGCCTCTATCCACCCAGGTGTATAAATTGGTACCTGTGTAAGCATTGGGGAAGTTACTACTAATAGACTGAAATAATGATATGGCATGAATGAGACAGGGAATTAGGAATTTGATAGACGCCAATCAAACTAACAACTTTTCTAAACACATGCACGCACGCACGTACGCACACACACACACGCCTTTTTGGGGTTTTTTGCATTCAATTTTCGGTTTTGCAATTTTTTGCTGTTATTTAAATTTACGTCTTTTATGGGGTTTTTGTTTTGCGTTTTATGAACACATTGGTAGAAAAAGGATACAGTATTAATTATTACGTTTATGGATTCCTCCTTTGCTACGGCGTATATCCTAATTCTATAGATCTCAGAAGCTGTTAAACTATTGAATATAGGATTCGAAAGGGCATGCGCACTTCGCGGGACATCTGTAATCTGTACTCGGAACGCCAGCCTCGATGGGCTCACCCCTGGCACGAGCAGGGTAACGAATAGTTGCAACTTGAGTTGCACAATAGTTTATTATTAAAGTTTTTATTAATTTAACTAATGTTTGGAAGACATGAAGAAGCAACGGATGTTGCCGAGCACACGCGCACAAGCTGGATTGAATCTGTTGCGACACTGACGCTCCTGGGAGAGTATCCAGGTTATATTAATTTCCCAGAAATGTAGCTCAGGCAAGCAATTCGAATCGTGTTGAGAAGTGTGTGCATACTGTACATAGTTCGTGTGTGATAGCTTGACAAAAGTCAGTGCGGAAAAAAGTGTATGTGCACAAAGTACAAATTCACGGAGATTTAGTTATATACAGATGGCTTTCCAGGTCAGTTCGCTTCAAATGAAGGGCATAGCAGAGAGCGCGTGTGATTCTGGATACTTTTTGATAGTTCTCTGCAGACAGGTTGATATCGGAGCAGGTGAAAAGTTTGGAGTGGTCCAAGATTAGTTGAGCCACGTTTTCTGGGTCAGCAATCAGCCTATCATATGCTACTGGGTCGATCTCCTGGAGTACAACAGAGTGGATATCTTCTAGATACGGTTTTCTGGATTCCATCAGCATTGGACAAGTTACGAGGAAGTGAGTTCTGTCTTCTTTTGTTAGCCGACAAAGCTGGCATGTGTCAGGTGCAGCAAACTGATTAAAGCGACTACGATTAGCTTGTAGAATGTATGTATCAACCAGGAGTATCGCTTTAATCGTGGCACGTCTTACATCTCTTGTTGTATTATCAGTAGAGCTCCAGACATGGTGGACATGGTTCACTGAGCAGTCGAGAACGTTAAGATACTTGAGGGTGGATTTTGTGCTGGCATCATTCTTCCAGCCTTCATGAACAACTTTATTAACCTGTGTGTCTACTGCTGCTTTCCACTGAGGTTTTGAAGGGATGCTGTCAATCAGCTGGTAGATACTTGGAAGATCATACTTAGAGAGTAGGTGTTGACATCTCATAAACCAGCTGCTGCTTCTGATACTCTTTACAGCTAACTGTCTCGCAGCTATTTTATACTCTAGCGTCTCTCGGTTTCTGAGTATGTTTCCTAAGAAGTTCAGTTTTCTGCAGTCTATCTCAGCTTCTATAGGTCTTATGCCCAGTAAGCAAAGTGTTGCTGTTGAGGATGTACACTTTGAAAGGGATTGGAGTTGCCGGAGAATTTTGCGTTGGAATTGCTCCATGAGATTAATCTCGGTTTGGTTCATTTCCAGAGTTTCTAGACCAAAGAGTACTCTTGGGCGACAGTAGATTTTCCATACATGCGCAGCTAGTGCAGGAGACATTCCGCCATTGCCGTGCAGTCCAGCTCCCATCAAGGAGTACACCGTTCTCCGTGTCATTTGAATCCTCTTCTGCACATTTTCTTTGCCCCGTAGGGAACGTTCTATACCCAGATGTGTTTCACACTTTGATTCAAGGATTTGTTTTTCTCCTAGCTGTATTTTGGGCATTTCTTTTGGTCGTTTGTTAAGAAAGATAAGAGCACTCTTTGCTGGATTGATAGAGTACCGTTCCTGATTGGTGTAGTGGTGGACAACGTTGAGAATCTCTTGGAGATGATTAGTATCGCGTGCGAGAATGGCAATGTCATCAGTGCAAGTTGGTGCTGAGCAATTAATGTGTCCAATTTTTTATCCGACTTGCATATCCTCAATCATATGTAGGAGATTGTTGTTGAATAGTTTATAATGGATGGTGGACAGGATTCCACCCTGGCGTACTCCCTGCTGGATCTGTAGAGGTGAGGAAATTCGGCCCTTAAGCTTGACCACAGTTTCGGCATCAGTATAGGGGTCTTGGATGGTTCCCCAGAGTGATTGTTCGACTCCGCTGATGTATATCTTACGAAGAAGTGAAGCGTGCCAAACTACATCAAACGCCTTGCAGGCATCTAGCGTGACCATAGCCAATTGTTCCTGGTTGTCCTTGGCCTCGTTCACAACCTCTGAAATGATCAACGCTGTGTTGTTGGAGGGCGATCCCTCTGTGAATCCTCTCTGCCACATGAACTGAATGTTATCGTGGTTATGTTTGGTTCGGTTTAAAAGCAGTTTCTCAAGTATCTTCCCGGTTAATGACAGGACCGTATCCCCCTATAATTTGTTGCTAGTTTACTATCTTTATCTTTCTTGAGGACAGGTGTTAATATTCCTTGCTTCATGTCATGTGGAACGTGTCCCTTTGAGAGAATATAGTTCATTAGAATTGCTAAGTGATCAAATACTGCTGCCGGGGCATGCTTCAGATGCTCTGCAGTTAGTCCTTGATAATCCGGAGCTTTATTGTTCCTAAACCCAGCTACGATTTCCCTGAGCTCTAATTCTGTTACAGGCTGATTCTGTTTTTTCTGGTTACGACACAGGTCTTCAATTACGATGAGATCGTTCTCCACTAAGGTCTTATAGGCTTCGTCGAACGCTGCATCTTGAAGAGGACTGGCCAGTGCACCAAAGTGTTCCTTAAATGCCACTAAGATATCAGCCTCACCAGTACACGTTATTCCATGATGTATAAGGTGGTGGATTCCATTATTGCCTAGAGTACGTTGTTTTGCAATTAGGTAGAAGAAGGTTTGTCTGTCATATTCGTGTGCCTCCATGATCCTGTTGCAGTGGTCACTCCATTTCTGCCTGTTCATCAGTCGTATAGCTTGCCTTAATGCCCGCCTAGGATCTTTTCGCCTACGGTTTGCAGCATTATCATTCTCAATTGACTTGCCTTCAAGAATCCATATCCTGTGTGCTTTTTTACTTATAGTGGCCAGGGCATTTAAAGTTGAGGTCCATATTTTGTTGTTGTTTGGGCGCTTCCTTGTTCCGTCCTTGACTGAACACACAGAAGCCTGGAGAGAAGCGCTGTGCATGGCACTTGAGAGTGTCTTTACCATCATATGTGCTGCTAGATTACTTTCTATTTCCGGGGTTTTACCAGATAGGATGCCATCAACCATTTCTTTGTACTGCTCAACATCACACTTTCTCCAGTGAATTCTCTCAGGGACATGGTCTGTCTGGAGATGCATTTTAGATTCTTGTGCTTTACCTACCTTCTTGTGGGTGTTGAAGGTAACCGCAGCTGTAAGTATCACATCAATATGATCTGAGAGGTTCAGTGGATGTTTTGGAGTTATCGTGACTTGTTTGGCCATAGGCTTGGACCTGCCAGACAGCAGCCAGTAATCTATTTGTGATGATAACTTTCCACTTTCAGAACAGAATGTAGGTTTGATAGGGTAATTCTGAGGAAGATGTATATCATGCTCACTCATGAAGTCTTTGAGCTTTTGGTCTCTAGGGATCCCTTTAAGTTTATCTCTATGAGCTGATGCATTTATATCGCCACCTATTATGATGAGATGAG
Source organism: Chaetoderma sp. LZ-2023a (assembly GCA_034401795.1). NCBI lineage: Eukaryota > Metazoa > Mollusca > Caudofoveata > Chaetodermatida > Chaetodermatidae > Chaetoderma > Chaetoderma sp. LZ-2023a. Next base: position 107,516,184 of record CM067374.1, read on the forward strand.
TTCCTTCATATTATTCTATAAGTTCATGAATTTCATCCAGGACTGCCTCAAAGTCGCGTTCGGATTGGGCATTTCCACGTGAAGGCATGTACACATTAATAAGGTAGATTGGCACTTCAGTAATTATTTCTAGTACCACGAGCCTATGACTTCCCTCATCTGTTTTTCTGATGTACTGGTCCAGACTACTTGACCAAACGATGGCTGTCCCACTGTAGCCTCTTGGTGCCTGAAGTGCTGGTATTGGATCATCATCGTCAATACACTTGGCATGGAAGTTGCCTTTGCTGTAGACCTTTGTTAGTACTCCTTCCACCTTGCACCTGTAGAGACATCCAAAACACAACAACAACAACAATAAGAAGTTTTTATTAATGACAAATTATCAAAAATTATTGTTGTTAACGTTATGTCTGATATCACAGGTTCTTCGGACAGATCAACTGAATGCTTTGCCAAGCTTCACAGTATTTTAGAAGGAGAGGTAATTATTTGATAAAAGTTTTAAACTATAATTACCAGTTTTCGTAACATGAGTTGGCTGACCTTCCAAGTACTGGCCGCCTTCAACTTTTTCGTAATGCATATCTTTATGGTTATAATGTGTGATTCATACGCGGTAGAAACACGAGTAATATAAAGATTGCAAATTTAGTAGAATCAATCTTATTATGATCCTAAATTTTCAAATACAATAATAATAAAATGATGAATAAATTATAAAATGCACCCTTTTTAGTATGTCGTACCTATACTAACATAGGTACGCCATACGAAAAAAGCTGCATTTTATTGTTTGAAAATAATATGATTTAACAATAAAATGCAGCTTTTTTCGTATGGCGTACCTATATTAGTATATGTATGCCATACGGAAAAAGCTGCAATTTATTGTTTGAAAATAATAATAATAATAATATGATTTAACAATAAAATGCAGCTTTTTTTATTTTATTTGGAAATTTACGATCATAATAAGATTGATTCTACTAAATTCGCAATCTTTATATTACTCGTGTTTCTACCCCGTATGAATCACACATTATAACCATAAAGACATGCAATACGAAAAAAGTTGCACTTTAGTATTGAATTATAATAATCCAGAATAATTTAAGATTGCCTAAATCATTGACTGGGATTAATGTGTCAGCAATCTAACATTTTATATGATGAAATTTAATTTAATTTAGAAAAGCTGCATTTTAATGTTGTAAAATGATCTAAAATGTTTAAAGGTTTGAAAAATTAAATTTTTTGTTATGTAAAACTCTGGTCTAGCGATGGCCTAGGTAAGACTAAACCAAGCCTAGATAAGGCATAGCTTAGGCCTATATAAGGCCCAACCTGGCCTTAGCTAAGGCCTAGGTAGTGTCTAGCTAATGTTAGCCAAAACCTAACTAAGACCTAGATAATGTATATCCAAGCCTAGATAAGGCCACACAGGCCTAGCCAAGCTTAGCTATGGTCTAAGTAATGCCTAATGCAGCCTGGCTAAGGCCTACCCAAGCCAAGCTAAGGCCTAGGTAATGCCTAGCAAAGCCTGATCAGTGCCTAGGTAAGGCTAAGCCATGCCAGGTTAAGTCATAGCTAAGCCATAACCAAGCCTAAATAAGGACCATGTACGGTCTAAGTTAGGACTAACTAATGCCTACGTAAGCATAGCTTAGGCCTAGGTAAGACTAAGCAAAGCGTAGATAAGGCATAGATTAGGCCTAACCAAGCCTAGCTAAAGCTTAGATAATGTCTAGGTAACCATAGCTAAAGCTAGATAAGGCATATCCAAGCCCGGATAAAGTCTAATTAAGACCTAGCCAAGACTGGCTAAGGCAGTGCTACGGCCTAACCATGAAGGCTAGACTAGGCCTGTAGGCTAGTAGGCTGGTATACTAGGACTGTAGGCTAGTAAGCGGGTAGACTAGGCCTGTAGGGTATTAGAATAGTAGGCTGTTAGACTAGGCTAGTAAGCTGGTAGACTAGTCCTGTATGCTAGAGGACCGACCGACCAACTGACCGAGGTCAGACCGACAGACCGACCAATCAACCCACCCACCCACCCAATGACGGACCGACCCACTGACCGACAACCCACCGACAGACCGAGGTCGAACCGACCGACCGACCCACCGAGGTCGGAGCGACCGACCCACCGAGGTTGGAGCGACCGACCGAGGTCCGACCGACCGCACACCCACTCATTAATTCACTGAATCACTTAGTCAATGAATAATTCACTCAATTTCCACTAACCTACGCACCCACTTCCCTGTCACCCACCCACCCTCACACACCCAACCACCCACGGATGTAAAATGAAAATAATGAATGCAGCATAAATAATTGAATATCTTATCTAACCAACAAAACTGATGCGATCTAGATCCGTCCTTATCTTTCCAGTTTAATTTAATCATCCATCGGCTCGAATTTGCTTGAGGCGAAATTGCATAATTTTTTAGGCGAAAGGTTGTGTACTACGTCATCACTAGTTTTGCAATGGCTGAAATTTGATAAGATTCGTCAACAATGAACAAAAACATTAAATAACGTGAGATATATGACATATTTAACAGGATTTAAGGTGCGAGCGAATGGATAAGTGAATTATACGAAGCAATAACCAGGGTTTGTCTCGAATGTTGTAGATAAGGTGACTTTACGGTCGATTAAGAGGCGCGCTACCAAGCGGTGGCAGAGTTCTCCAACTTTTAAACATACAAATTGCTCTGACTCTCTCTGGCCCATCAGTCTGTCAAAATATCTGTCACAGGGGCGGGTTGAGTCCGAGCAAACTCGGACTACTCTTCATACTGATATAGAATTAATAATCACTGAAATAAGGCAACACGATGGAGGCAGTTTTCAATCGGTGTGGGTAGTTTTCAATCGCTTGCTTTTTTTCTTTTATGTTAAATTTGCAAATGTAAATCATGTTTTAGTATTTCATTATTATATGTGAGTGTGTTATAGATTAAACTTTTACGTTTAACTAAATCATTTGCTTTTCTGGCATTATCCAAATCATTTCTTACTGCAGTGATAAGCAAATAGTGATTACCGTGGGTCTGTGGCTAAGCACAAGTAACAATCATAAACAATTTGAGTGTTATCGTGGAGAATGCAGCAAAGATTTTATTTAGAATTTATAAGGGATATCTTGCTAATATTCTTTAATTATGACAAGAATTATAATGTTACTGGAATAATTAGAATTTTGGTATTTCTCATCAGGAGATTGAAAACTGCCTCCATTATTTACTGATTTGAACTGAAGGTTCATTTTACACAAAATCATTCACAGAATTAAAATTGCATGATTAAGTCAAAGATTAGGCATCAAATAGTTGCTCAGTCTATTCTGTTGAAGCAACCATGTGTAAATTTCCCTGTACTTTACTTTTTCTCTTCACTGAAGCATCTATATGAACACTACCTCTTAAACACATTATTTAACACGGTAAATTAGTCACCTAAAATGGTGGTGTCTCTACTTAAATAACTTGATATAATAATCAACTGCACAGTGAAAATATTTTTGCTGAGCACTAAGAATAAACAATTAAAATTATAGAAATCTAGCGTGATAATTCTTTTAGAATTTTACTGTTAATTCTGAGTGTCTAAGATAACCTAATTGAAAACTACCTCCGATTGAAAATAGCCTCCACTACCCTATAATGTTTTCAATGTCTGCAACATTTTCATAAGCTAAGGCTGTACTTCTATGATGCTTTTTTCACCATTTAAGAAGAAAGCGGTAAAACTAAATAGCAGAAATAAACGTAGGTTACCAATTTAGTTCAGTTCAGTTACGTAGATCCCTCCTTTGCATAGGAGCTTCTCCTTTAGGAGTAATATAGGAGCCAGCACGTACACAAATCAGGTCAATCTCATTAAGTTTAGCTATCCTCAGGCATGTAGATGGGTTCACAAGGAATGTGGTTAGAGTTTCACTGTGTGACCAGATGTGGATGGAATTTATGTATTTCCTCGGGACATCCTTTAGAGCATGGCAAGCAGTTAGGAAGTGTGAGCTGTTTTCTGGTCCCTCGTGGCATAGAAGACAGGTAGGATCAACCTCGTGCTTATTGAACTTTGCCATGTTTGATTGCAGGATGTAACAGCCAGTTAGGATTCGTACCCGGATGGAGTCTACAGATATCACGCAGGCATGTGGTTAATGTAGCAATTGCTGGATGTGGTATATGGCAGCTAGCTGGAGTGGAGAAACTGCAGTGATGAGTATAGTTGTATTTGCTGATTTGGTTGCATGGACCATATTCTGTTAACATTACTTTAGCTGTGCGCTTCCATGGCCCTCTGTCAGGTGGATTTTCAATAAAGTCGTGTATGGAGGGTAAATCATATTTCCCGAGAATTTTTCTTATCTCGGCAAACCAGCTGTTTTGGAAGAATCCTTTAAAAATCGTCTGTCGCAGGGCAATAGGGAAGCGTATACTTCACGAATCTGCAATGATATTCCTGAAGAGAGTGAGCTTCTGCGGGTCAATGCGAGCCTCGATAGGCAGTGTCCCGAGAAGAAGATATGTCGACGGGTATGCAACACGTTCTGGCAAGCCAAGGATCTGTATGAGAGTTCTGTGAAAGAATCGCTCCAGTAGGGTCAGTTCTGCCTTGTTTAGAAGTAGAATGTCCATGCCATGTAGAAGGATCGGAAATACATAAATCTCAAGTAGATGTAGAGAGGCGAGTGTCGTTATGCCATTGATGTCATGTAGACCAGCTCCCATGAGTGAGTAAGCAGCTCTTCTGCCTTTCTTAATGTTCTCTTCTACTGTTGCTTTTGCGCTACTGAGGTGGTCTGTTCTGTGTATGCCTAGATGCAGAGCTTGTCCCGGAGCTGATAATTCTTTGCCATTCAATGACAATACCACTTTTCTTGAGGGGTAAGAATAAGGGAAAGCTGCCCGTCTAGTTTAACTAATAGTACTAGTTATGGTCTATAAGATCAACAGAAACCTAGTGGCAGTTGACAACTACTTTTTAATTGCACTCCGTCACATGAGGCATACACACTGTATGGCCTGGCTGATGTGAAGATTTCTGTCACTTGATAACTAGCTCCACTGGAATCCAGTCTCAGGGAGCCGCACCCCTGCCTTGAGGAGCCAGAAGCAATGAGCTTCTTTCCTCGTATTAAATACTTCCTACGTACTATATTTTAATCTCATGTGTCCTGAAGCGCATGCACACCACAATTCAGAGCTAGTCTTCAATTTAATGAAGTTGGTGCTTTCTTGGAAGAAGAAGGAGAAGAACTGCACAACATATCTCAATAACAGAAGATTTAATAAAATCATCAATTATTTGTATTTTCTTTTTGCTAGGAATTGAATATTATATAATGTATACAAGTACATATTCTTAATATATTAGATCAATTTTTAACTGTAAATAGCATCTGGAAGCCTTAAAAATACAATTTGTACATGAACATAACTGAGCATAGGAGTTTAACTACCTGCACTCAGTATACTACCTAGATTACCCACGAGGTTGTGGCCAGTACTTGGAAAAAGAAGATGATGTAGCTGTATTTATGGGTGCAGATTAAAAACAGTACACACACTGACATACATCTAGTCCTTGGCCACCAGATCCTGTAAGGCATCTAGTGACACACTGGCAACCGTGTCTTTTGGCAGGGCATTCCAGTCGATGGCTGTTCTTGGAAAGAATGTCAGCTGTCAGTACGATGTTCTGCTGTGTGGGATCTGGTATGCCATACATTTTGTATGTCTCGTGTGGCGGAGTGGCTTCACCAGGTAATTGTTCACATTAACTGTCACTAGGTTTCTGTTGATCTAATAGAACATAACTAGATGGGCAGCTTTTCAACGAGCTTCTAAAGTTTGCCATTTGAGAATGCTGCTCATTTTGTCTATGCTTGATGTGTTGTGATAGCGATGATTTACGAAGCGGGCAGCTCGTTGTTGTACCCTCTCAATTTGGTTTGTGCCTGTTTGTTCATATGGATCCCAGATGGATGAGTGGTATGTGTACGCGTATTCAAGGCACAGTCATACTAGTGATCTATACCCTTGGGCTTTAATCTTTTTAGACGAAATCCTGAGATTTTTTCGAAGAAAGCCAAGGTCTTATTCGCTTTGTTGCCAATTGTTGTTATGTGAGGCTTCCAGTCGAGTTTGTTTGAGATGGTTAGGCCCATGTATTTTGCTGATGGTACGGGTTTAAGTATCGATTCATGTAGTTAGTAGTTGTGCCGGATGGTAGTCTGTTTTCACTTCAAGAGTATACTTACCTCACTAATACTCTGAATATTGCTAAATATCGGCTTTCACTCAATAAAACACTCAGATTAAAAAAGTTAGGTGCCCCTACTGGGCAGGGAGTCAGATGACAGTCAGGCGGATGCCAGCCCCACCACCGCGCATGCGCCGACAAGTACTTCCTCTTTGCTAATTTATTGGCAGAGGGTCTACACATGCTTTGTTGCTTTAAGCTTTTCTTAGCTGTTTAAGACTTAAATTCATACTCTAGAAGTGTTATATATCCTGTGTGAGATGGCAGATCGTCTATATTCGCCGAAGGAGGGCCCAGGACCTAGCCATCAGGTGACTTCTAGTATATTTTAGCGAGTTTATCCCGTTGTAATGTGTTTCCGGGACTCACGTTTATCATGATAAGCGCCTAAAATAACTAGTTTATTTCAAAATGGCGCTATGAAATACTAATCTCTCCTTGTGTTTATGTCCACAGGTATCTACCTAGGAATGTTAGGACATCACATCTTCAGAGAGTTTGTTTTTGTCTCCACCAAGGTTCCATTTCCTACTAACATTGTTAGGTTATCTAACCAAAAATCTTTTCCCAGTGAGTTGGAGGCCTCGGATGAAGGTCTTCTCACTTTGCCCTCTTGATCCACTTCCTTCCCCCTAAGGTGGAGAGAGTTAAGATGTCATAAGGTTGGTGGAGCGTCCGGTTCATCAGATCAGATGGTTTGTCTATGCTAAAGACTCAGGTACTCTAGTTATGATATGAGGCATTTCAATTATATTTGACAATATTTATAAAATCTAACTGCCATTTATCATTGTTTATCTGATGTTTGTATAGTCTGTATAAACTATCCTGTCTAGTTAGGATGTTCTGGATATGATTACTATTCGTCCTTACACCTGGAGGTTTTGTTTCGGATCGATTTAACTTCTTATTTTTGAAGTTATGACGTCATAATCAGCCTTGCGCCTTACTATCAGTTATAAGTTTTGTCCAACGCTTTTATTATCATTATTAGCTTGGGTCTTATGGCCCCTTCCTCGTTTATTTCGTGTTGAGTTCTAATTCAATATCTGTAATACTCATTGTCTTCGTCCTCTGCTGTGTTTCAGAGGCCTGGTTGTCCTTCATGTGGAAGATTTATCCTTGACAAGTTCTTCCCCCATTTATGCTCCCAGTGCAGCCCATGTGGGCCATTGCTTAAATGTGAGATCTGTAAAAGGTGGGGTGTGTGGGGGGGGGGGGGGGGAGCTAATGTCTGAATCTCTCTCATTGCAGACCAAGGAGAAGGCTCCAGAGGAGGAGAGGAAGAGTAAGAAAGAGGCTTCTGGTAAGAAGGGTTAAGAGGAAGGCCTCGTCCGCTATGGATATGGAGGCCTTCCGTATTGAGATGATGGGAGAGATCAAGAGGACAATTAAAGATTTGGTCCCAGACTTGCTTCGTGGCATGCTTCTTGGTCCAAGTCTTTCGTTGTCCTCTTCATCTGCTCCGGAGCAGATAATCTCCGCCTCTGAATCGGTGCTATTTAGGGACCTATCAGTTTTCGACCATGATTCAGAGGTGGCCTTAATAGAGGGTGAAATCCACGGTAAAAACACTGGCAGCAGGCTTGCCGCGCCGGTTTTTCGTGGTCAGGTGTCGCTGGAACCTGCCTGCCTATCAGGCCGGGATTATCCGCACCCTGCAGGTATCAGTTCCTTCTATGGTACCTCTCCTGTCCAGTCCGGGTTAGCATTCTTTGCTAACCTGGAGTCTAATCTTTCTGGCCAGGAAGAAGAGGAGTATCTGCTTGGTTCTTCTCCTGGCGCCGTGGCCATGGACATTGACGTACGTGCACTCCTCGCGGGGAACACGGGCGACATTGTCCATGGTACTACTCATGCAGGAGTAGTGTTCATGGCGCAGAAGGTAGCCCGGGCTGGATCTGATGGCCAGTTTTACCGCATACCTCGGCTTGCCGATGGTGTAGCAGGTGCTGGCCAGGGCCGTGGTGTGGCGAAATTTTCCCCACGCAATGCCACAGCGCCTGCTCCTGGTCAAGCCAGTCAGTTTAGCATGCCTGTTCTTTCAGGCCTGCATGCTTTCTCTGGCTTGCCAGGCGTATCAGTTCCTCCAGCCACATACACACCTGTGATTGCTCAGGAGGATGACGAAGGCCCTCGTCTTGTAGAGCATTCGCAGGTGGCCACGGAGGAAGACTGGTCTGACACTTGTCAGTGGCTAATCAACATCAGACCAGATCTTGCCGTGGTTCAGTTGGCCAGTCAACGGGACCAGCGCCCGTGGCTGGCAGGTAAACCGACTGTTACCGCTATGCCATCTTTGCCGTTAGCTGATCATATTGTTGATATGTTCACTGCGGCGGAGACGTCCATTAGTGCACATGGACATTTAGCGAAGGCACCCCCCTGCGAAGTGGCAAAGCAGTGCCGTATTACAGCTGATCAATATCAGCTATACGGTGTAGTACCGAAGCCAAGCACGGATGACCGGACTGCGCTGGGTGAAGATACGCGGCCAGATTCCCGGTCTGACACGGGAGCACTGTGTTCGAACGTTTTGTGTTCAGCTAACACCGCGTTACGTGATGCGGAAGAGAGTTCGAGGGCGTCTATTGCAGCGCTTTCGCATGTCTCACAGTTGTTACAAGGGATAGTAACAGCATCCGCATTACGGTAGCCTAGTCCGGTGACTGTCCAGAGAGCCATCCAAGATGGAATTAACTTGGCTTTGGACTGTTTAACCCGGTCTGTAACCAGGAATGTCCGGGCGAGGCGCACGTTTGCTCTTGATAACTTGTGCCCGTCCCAGGATTTGTATAATAGGCTGCTGCGTACACCTATGACAGGTCCTAGTCTCTTTGGAGGTGAGGGATGTAAGCATCTCCAGGAGACGGTTACCCTGGTTAATAACCAGAGGGCATTATATGAGCAATTTGAAGTGCTCCGTAGAGAGCGTGTTCGAGCAGCTCCCCCTGCGTATCATCCCCTGCAGGCTCGAGGTGGCGGTGGCTAGGTCAGAGGCAAGCCACCAGTGCAGTGTCGGCCACGGCCGCGTGCACTTCGGCCAGCAGCGAGGTGGCCGCAGGCTCCTCCGGTGCAGCCAGCCAGGCAGCCGCCCACGCGCCGTGGTGCGCGCGGTGCGGGCCGTGGTGTGCGAGGATCTGGTCGTGGTGATCGTACCTGACAGGGTGATTACCACAGTAAGAGCTACCCCAGTGCATCTGCACCAGGAGACAGTGCCACTCTTGCGCTTCTGATGTCCACCTCTCTCCCTAGGTGGACCAGTGGGAGGCCGATTGGCCAACCACATGCAAGAGTGGGAACAGTTGACTCGTTTAGTCTTGCGATGGCTTTCAGTCGGGTATCATCCCAACTGGATAACAGGCCCACCATCACGACTGTCTCTGGTGCCGGTCTGGGCTCAAATTCCAAGAGATCCAGATCAGCGGTTGTGTATAGAGGAGGAAATAAATTCCCTCATACACAAGGAAGCAATTCAACCGGCGCAAAATTGCCCGGGCTTCTATTCAACCGTGTTCTTGGTAACGAAAAGCACTGGAGGGTGGAGACCAATTCTCAACCTCAATCCATTGAACAAGTTCATAGACACACCCAGTTTCAAGATGGAAACTGTGAGATCGGTGTTGGCGGGGTTGGAGAAGGGAATGTGGACAGCTTCAATAGATTTGAAGGATGCTTATTTCCACATTCCAATAGCGAGGAGTTTCCGTTGCTTCCTGAGATTTGCATTCCATGGCAGACAGTGGGAATTCAGGGTGTTGCGCTTCGGAATTTCTACGGCTCCTCAGGTCTTCACCAGGGTGGTTCTTGCGATAACAGCATACCTCCGCAGGAGAAGCATAGCAGTCCACACGTACATAGATGACTGGCTGTTAAAAGCACACAACCAGGAAAGTTTATCAGCAAATCTGGAGATAGTTTTGAAAACTCTCACAGATTTAGGCTGGATAATAAATTTTCAAAAATCAGAGCTGACTCCATCCCAGAAGTTTGTTTACCTGGGAATGTTCTTCGACCTGGAGATGTTTATCCTACTCAGGAGAGGGTACAGATACTCATCTCAGTAATACAGTCAGTGTGCAACAGTCATCATGTCTTGGCACGGGTTTATCTGAGAATGTTGGGATTGATGGTTTCTCTGGAACCAGTCATTCCTCAGACGGCCTTGCGCAGGCCGGTGGTTGAAGACAGAGAATCTCCTGGCAGGGGTAATGTTAACCCCTCCTCACCCTTAGTTAACCATGTATACAGATGCATCGATGGAGGGGTGGGGAGCTTGCCTGGAAGAATCCACGATATCAGGGCTTTGGAATCTGGAACAGTCAAAGGAACATATCAATCTACTGGAATTACGAGCAGTAGTCCTGGGCCTGGAACATTTCTTACAGAAAGTTCAGGGCAAGAGTGTTCTAATTCGATCAGACAACTCAACAGTAGTGACTTACATAAACCGCCAGGGCGGAACGAAGTCGCTCAGTCTCTGTATGATGACTTGGAAACTGCTTTGTTGGTGCCTGGATCACAGGATTACCTTGAGGGCAGTTCATATTCCGGGAAGGTTAAATCTGTTAGCAGACTCATTGAGCCGAAGGATGAGTGTTTTACCTACGGAATGGCAACTAAATCAATGTGTGGCGGATCGTCTGTTCGACCACAGGCAAACCCAACATAGATTTATTCGCAACGAAGAAGAATGCGAAGATGACGACGTACATCTCTCCGATTCCAGATCCAAGCACTTTGACAACAGATGCATTAGCTATCAGCTGGGTGGGAATGTATGCATACGCATTCCCTCCAGCAATCCTGATTCCAAAAGTTCTTCAGAAAATCAGACAGGAGGAGTGCCAAGTGCTTCTGATCGCCCCAAATTGGCCAAGCCGATCATGGTTACGGATCTGCTGGACTTTCTGGTCTGCAATCCGGTTCCTCTGCCTCTGATGGACAATATTATCTTCCAGGGCAAGAACCTTCACAACAATCCATCAATGTTCCAATTGACTGCGTGGATGTTGTCAAGGAATCTAGAATTAAGGAGGGCTTTTCTGAGCAAGCAGCCATGTTCATGGCAAAAGCCAGGATCAACCTCCAGAGCATATAATTATAAAATCAACAGATTTGCAGAATGGTGCTCAAAAAGATGTATTAATCCAATGGAATCATGTATTCAGTTAGTAGCCGATTTCCTCTGTCACCTGTATGATGCCTATAGCCTCAAGCCTAACTCTATTGCTGGTTATAAGTCAGCATTAATGACAGTTATCCCTTGCTTGGCTAATAGGGGAAGTGATGAAGTAAATACATTAAATACTTTAATCAAAGGCATGGGCAATCTAAGACCAAGGAATCCCCCAGTGATTCCGTCTTGGAGTTTATCACTAGTGATTCAGGTGCTAGCTGATAGGCCGTTTGAACCACTAAGCTCCATTTCTATGAAAATGTTGACGCTTAAAACTGTATTTTTAATTGCTGCGGCCTCGGCTAGGTGTAGGAGTGAGATTCATGCCTTGTCCGCCGAGGCAGACCGTTTTGTGGTTACAGGGGAAGGCCTTAGGCTTCTACCCAGGATAAATTTCATGGCGAAAAACCAGTCTGAAATATCCGGGTCAACCGATCATTTTACCAACTTTGACTAGGTTTGATCCTAATTCAAAACTATGGTGTCCAGTCCGAGCATTAATCCGGTACAAACAACTTACTCAAGATTGGCGGACGGACCCGACAGTGTTATGGTTGTCATATATTGAGCCCCATGGCAGGGCGTCAAAGGACACCATTTCCAGGTGGATTGTAGAGTGTATTCAGTTTTGCCATAAATCTGCCACAGGTAAACAAGTTGACATGGCCAAGGCTCACAGTGTCCGAGGTGTAGTGGCTTCCACTGCCCTATTTAATGGGGTACCTGTGGATGACATTATGTCAGTAGCTCAGTGGCACTGTGAGTCAAGTTTTACCGACCATTATCTCCGTGACACCTCGAATCCTCTCGCCGTATCGATTTTGAAAAGCAAATCTAGGTGTACATATTTTGATGAGGTATCCTCATTTTTTATATATTTCAGATTTAATCAATGGAAACATCTACTTTATGGGCTGCATCAGTCTTCACCAATGGGGAGATGATGACAGCACCAATCTTCCACAAGGTGAGTCTTGTGTGTGTTGTCCATGGTTTTTTGTAATGTCACGTGACCCTTCATTATTAATTTGGTAATGGTACATGTTTTATGTGGTTCATTATTGAGAGTATACGAAAATGAAGCCTTTTCGTTTAATGTCCTATAGTACATGGCACTTGTACGTTGAGAGTGTATGGGACATTGAGGTCATTCAGTCTTCCTCCAAAGAGGAGGGGGGGGGGGGGGGGGGGAGCGCATATGACTTTTGGTCATCTCTCAGCCATCGGTTTGTGTTAGCCGATGTTTCTTTTCTATTCCTGATTGTGTTTCCACACAATTTCAGACGTTTAAGTGCCTTAATCGCAGAAAAGCGCATAGGGAAGAGCTGGTCTTTTGACCTCGCCTCCCTCCCGCCGAATTCACTGACGAATTCTGGCAATATCAAAGAGTATTAGGGAGGTAAGTATACTCTTGAAGTGAAATAAACGAAATCTCGGATTTCTTTTTTCACGAGAGAGTTGATACTTACCTCCCTAATACGGACCCGGCCTCTCCGCCCCACTGAGGCTCGGTCTTCAGGCTCTTATTATGTTGCATGTGTGTCAGCCAATAAATTAGTCAGAGGAAGTACTAGTCGGCACATGCGCAGTGGTGGGGCTGGCATCCGCCTGACTGTCATCTGACTCCCTGCCCAGTAGGGGCACCTAACTTTTTTAATCTGAGTGTTTTATTGAGTGAAAGCCGATATTTAGCAATATTCAAAGAGTATTAGGGAGGTAAGTATCAACTTTCTCTTGAAAAAAGAAATCCGAGCTTTCATTTATTTCTAGAGATGGACAGGACATTACATTTTGCTGGGTTGAATTCCATTTTCCATTTTTCTTCCATGTGTCTAGCTTATCCAGGTCTTCCTGCAGTGTTTTAGCAGTCAGCATTGTCTTTGAATGTCAGCTACATGACTGTATTATTGCTAAAGCGGTTGACCTAGATGATCTTAGATTTTGACTGGTTTTTAGCTCACCTGGCCTAAAAGGCCAAGTGAGCTTATGCCATGGCAGCTGTTTGTCAAATCGCTTCTCCTTAATGGGCTGACCGATTTCAACCAAATTTGGCTTGAAGGATCCTAGCCTGGTACCCTCCAGCTTTTTTCCCCAGAATTTTGATTGATCCTTATCTTCTTGACATATTTCAATCAAATTTGGCTAGATTCATTCTATGGCGCTAGGTTCTAGAACTTCTATTCAGAATTTTAATTGATCAATTTCTTGGGTGAAAGTCTTAGATTTTATGAAAAATTTACCGGAAATGGTCAAAATGCTACTCCTCCATAGCTGCTTGACATATTTCAACCAAATTTTACTAGATGGATTCTGTGGTGGTAGGCTCTAGAACTTCTATTCAGAATTTTGATTGATCAATTTTTTGGTTGAAAATCTTAGATTCTATTTTAAAATCTACCGGAAATAGTCAAAATGCCTACCTGCTTGACATATTTCACCCAAATTTGACTAGATGCATTCTATGGTGGTCGGTTCTAGATCATAGATTTTCATTAAAAATCTACCAAAAATGGTCAAAGTGTTACTCCTCCTTAGCTGCTTGACATACTTCAATCAAATTTGGGTAGATGCATTCTATGGTGGTAGGTTCTAGAAATTCTATTCAGAATTTTGATGGATCAATTTTTTGGGTGAAAATCTTAGATTTCATTAAAAATCTACCGGAAATGGTCAAAATATTACTCCTCCTTAGCTGCTTGACACAATTCAACCAAATTTGGTTAGATGGATTTTATGGTGGTAGGCTATAGAGCATTTTTTCAGAATTTTGATTGATCAATTTTTTGGGTGAAAATCTTAGCTATTATGAAAAAGCTACCGGAAATGGTCACAATGCTGCTACTCCTTAGCTGCTTGACATATTTCAGCAAAATTTGACTATATGGATTCTATGGTGGTAGGCTGTAGACCTTCAATTCCGAATTTTGATTGATTAATTTTTTGGATGAAAATCTTAGATTTTGTACAAATATTACCGGAAATTGTCAAAGCGCTACTCCTCATTAACCGCTAGGCGGATTTCTACATAGTATGACTGGAAGGACCTTATGGGTATCGGTTTCAGAGCATTTATACAGAATTTTGATTGGTAAATATTTTGCTGAAAATCTAGAATTTTATGAAAATGTACCGGATATTGTTTAAAACGCTACTCTTCATTAACTGCATGGGCAGTTTCAACCAGACTTGGATGAAAGGACGCTATGGTGGCGGGCTTTGGATCTTGTGTGCAGAATTTTGATTGGTTTATTTTTTGGTAGCCATCTTGGATTTTCTGAAAATTATCCATCATGTCTTTTTAAATGCAAATGGTTCAAATGTTAATGGTCCAGTTGAGTGCCACAGGCCCTTGGGCCTCTTGTTAGAAATGTCTTTAAAAATCTTCTCCGAAAACACTTGGCGGATTGATTCAAATCTCATGAAATATTATCTAGGGCAAGAGCTGAATCAAGTTTGTTCAAGTGAACTTGATTGGCCAAATAGTTTGGTGACTATCTTGGATGACCTAGTTTCCGCGAAAACGACTTCTACAGAACTGCTGAATGGATCGGGCCAAAATTTGCGAGATATGATTAGCAGGGGTGTGTATTGCCAGGGACCGCGTGATACAATATGTATCGTGATACACCTATCCCGATAAATTACGTGTCACAATACACATCATCAAATGACTAGAATCACACAACCTAGTGAGTAGTGATGACTTACATCTTGTCTGTCCTGATAAAAATGATATGGTGATGACTTGTATTAAATACAGAATATTAACATTGTAAAAGTTATGGCTGTAATCACTTCTAGCAAAGGAAAATGGGAAAAAACACATTTTGTTAATATTTTGGCATATTTGAGTGTGGTAAAGTACAGGCAAGCAAAAATCTCAATCTCCATGTACACAAATGTATTTGCAAAGATATTTTGGTGTAAACTAAAATTTGTGCTAAAATAAGATGGAAATAAAGCAATATGCATGATATTAAGCCATGTAAGTATTTAATTTTAAAATCTAATAGCTAACCATGGTGTACCTCCGTATTGCGATACTTAGGTACCGATACGATACATGTATCGCCACGCTTTAGTATCACGATACACAATACGTATTGTGTATTATGACATCCCTAATGATTAGGGACTACGGGCCATTAATGTTTGTTCAAGGGAAGTTGATGCGTAAAAAACATGGCCGCAGTGGGTCAATCAAAGTGTAGTTAGTGTGTTTGGTGGCCATTTTGGATTTTTTTATTTGATGGATTTTGAAGCTGAAATTGTTTTTATATATGTTTTTAGGTACATGCTGATTTCAAATTTCCAGTTTCGAAACTGTTAGATAAATGGTTTGGCGGCCATCTTGAATCTTTTTCCCACCAAAAACTCCATCCGAAAGCAATGGGAAATCTAACATGTCTTCTCGAGAACAACTGTCCCGATTTCAATTTTATGTGGCAGGAAGTAACCTTTGGGCATAGAGATCTAAGTTTGTTCAAATGAGGCCGATCGGCTAATTTGGCTGGCAGACATCTTGGATTTTGTCAAATCTTCCGAAACCGCTTGGCGATCGAATCAAAACTCATGAAACAACATCAGGGGGAACAACTGAACCAAGTTTGTTCAAGGGAACTTGATTGGCCAAATGTATCAGCGGCGATCTTGGATGACCTAGTTTTCCCGAAAATGACTTCTACAGGAAAACTAAACAGGTCAGGATGAAATTTGAGAGATATGATTAGGAACTAAGAGCCATTAAAGTTTGTCCATGGAAAGTTGATACGTAAAAAAACCCATGGCCACCATGGTCAATCAAAATTTAGCGTGTTTCGCGGTCATATTGGATTTTCTGAAAATTCTGAGAAAATCATATAAAAGACTGCTTATTAACGACTGGACCAATTTGAATAAAACTTGGCTAAACCTTATCAGAAATTAGGTTTTTCCAGTTGTCATCTCATTTTGTTCGGTTGTGCCAGTGGCCAAGAATTGCCTCAAGATTGTTTCCAAATTTACATGTCAATGTTCAAATGTACACCTTTACTTGTACATCTATTTGCAGGTGGCGTCATTACAGCCATACGGAGCTTTCATCCGATTTGCTGGTCAGAAACAACAAGGACTTGTACACAAATCACAGATTTCAATATCCAGAGTTGATGATCCATCAGAAGTACTCAGTCTACGTGAGAATGTATTCTGTAAAGTCATAAGTATTGAGGTATGAAGTGTTATATTCATGAATTAAAAATTTTGTGGTATGGCAATCAAAATATTCTGTGAAGATACATGTAGATGATGGATCCTTTAATGGTCAAATTTGGTCTAGAAAATTTTAATATCTGCATATTGAATGTCCATTTACAGTCCAAGAGAATACAATTTTTGAAAATTTGTCACTGGAATGACTGGCTCGATAACCATTCCAGTGGTAAATTTTCAAAAATTGTATTCTCTTGACCTGTAAATGGACATTCTACAAGACCATAACAGAGGCCGGGTTTGACCATTAAAGGGTTAAAGCTCTCGTATCTATTAAATTGAGACATATTTGCATGAGAGATGAGATGCCTGTTGATTTCTGTACATTTTATTCGGCATGCAATATTCACCCCGCATGCAATGTCCAGTCTCCATATTCATTGTTTACTATTGACTACCATATTTGTTGATTATTGTCTATACAGGCGAAGATTTCTCAAACAGTACCCTTCTGCCCATGCATTTGTCAGCCAACTCTTGATGTGTACTGTAAGCGCATATGGTGTATTCATGGCAGTATGGTCGAGAGAACGTATTTCAATACTGTTCCATGCAAGAGTCTGCCTATCAATTTCCAGGATAAAATACGAGAGAGCTGTTGCATACTTTGACAATACTTTGCGTAAAAGTTGTTGCTGCCAATAACAGCAAGAACTTTCAGTCAAAATGATTAGTGGGCAATCCTAGTACAACCTGCTACAGATTTGATACAAATTTAAATGAACATTGTTGTTGTAACAGCTTTCAGGCAAATATGTCCAAGTTACCGGTAGTCAGCAGTGCTTCCAATTGGCACACATGCTGAAGATTTCAAGATCAATTTGATAGCAAATTGTTGCTGACTAAGGGGTGCAAACTTTGTCAAATTGTTCTGCAAATAATCATGCAATCACCTGAGTTTGAATATCATTCTCTAGCTATAGAGTGAGTGTAGGCCTATAAGCTTTCTATCTGGGAAGGGAATATGCAGCAAAGCCTACATACATTTTCTAGTTGATTGTATTGGTACCCATATCATTTCTAAACAATGAAGTCAATTACATGTGCACAATCGCACAATAAATGTACGTCTTCTTTGCTAACTGTAGTTCAGTCTCAGAAAGAAAGCATATTTGCATGCGCACAGTGTCCTATACATGTGGCTAGATAATGATTTTGAAAGGCAGCTGATTGCTGATAAAAGTGATTATTTGCATAAGAATTTGACAAAGTTTGAGCCGCCTTAGTCAGCAACAACTTCCTGTCAGATTGTTGTTGAAATCTTTAGCATGTGTGCTGATTATTCTGAAAATAATTTGACTGAAAAATGTTGCAGCAACAATTTTCTTTTAAATTTCTATCAAATCTGTATTAAGTGGCACTTACATTACCTACTAATTATTTCAAAAATAATTTGATTGAATGATGGCAGCAACAACTTTCACCCATATTATTGTCAAAGTATACAACAGCTTCTTCATATTTTCTCCTGGACAATGATACACTTGCGCTGAACATTGTTGAAATACTCACTGTCTAGTGTAGGCCTATGCCATGAATACATCCGACGTGATTACTCCTTAACAGCATAATTGGATTGAAAGAGATGGCTGCCTTAGATGCTGCCAATCTAAGTATGTTCAAAATATTCAACAATATGCCTTATCTTGGTTTATTAAACATGTTATTTTTTACCTGGACTTTATTAAAATTTCATACATACATTAAGATTCAGGCGACAAAGCTGCTTTTATAGCAAACCTATGGTCAAGTTCAACTGGAGTGAATTAAGGGAATTTATATTTGTTACATTACATTGTTTATTTTAAGTCAGGTAAAATTGGACTGTCGATGAAACACGTGAACCAGACAAATGGTCAAGACCTTGATGCTAACAATGTTCAACTTAGGTGTGTGAGTAGTAATTAACGCTAGCCAATACAAGTTACTATAAACACATGTTCACTGTGTAATATCGTTCTTGAACATTTGTTTTCCATCCATCTCCAGTTACCATTTCAACAAAAGTTACTATGCCCATAATTTTACTTTACCTATAAAGTCTCGGTTCCAAAGCAGTTGTAAATGTAATCTGTTTAATATTTTGAGACTAGTTTGGCTGGATGGAATTGCTGCCTTAGCCCTTACTACTCTGATGTCAAAAATTTGAAAATTTCATGTTAAATTAAAAGATGAACTGGTGTTAATTTTTCAACAAATTTGGTGGACGATGGTACTGTCATAGACAGCAACATCGTCCACCAAAATTGTTGGAAAATGTGCACCAGTTTGTGTGCTGTTGACACGGGGAAAAAACTAAATATTGACATCAGAGTAGTAGGGGTTGAACACCAATAATTCCCAGCTAAATAACTTTAGAAAAATACAACAGAATAATTAGTACAATTTGGTAAACAATTTGTCCGTAAGTGTATTCTTCATATCATTCTCATTTCCTCTATCATTCTGAATATACATATCCTCATATTTGTCTCCACTCTTAGTTGTCCTTGGCTATAGAATCTACATGTAGACTAATCAAAATTGAAGCAAAACTTCTCTCTAAGGCCTGCCTTAGCGAATGTATAAACGATGCCACAAATGACAGGTTTATAAGCAGACTCCCCAACGTTCCAAACTGCCATTTGATCAGTAATTTAAAAGTTATTGTTGATAATTTTTGCTGTCTTATCCAGCATTTTTTGGAAAATTACACAACAATGTATAGTATAAAATTGAGCTCAATAATATATGATCCGAATTCAGTAATGTTAATGGGTGCGGCAAGTAGTGAATTTGTCCAGTTATTCCCTAGTAGATAATAACTAGGGTGAGTAGAATCTCCTGTTACTAGCCACTCGTCTGAATCTTTCATGAACACACTATTAAATTGTAATCTTTATAAATTGATAAAAAAGCTGTGAGATCATTAGAGCAAACATCTTTAACAAGGTTGATAGAATCTCAGTAACTGTGGGTTCCAGTTTTTCTGGATTTTCAGAATTTTTTCGAATAATGCCCAACATTGTGGAATCCTGGTATCTGGTCATACCCTTTCTTGTGTTAAAACTTGAGACAAATCGAATCAATAGGTTCCGAAATATCCTCAGATCCAGAATTTGATTTGATCCAGATCCAGGTACCTTTATGCAGATCATATCCAGAGCCTGGTTATCCTCTTGCACAGCACAGTCCTTTGAGTTAATCTGATTGTTAGTTTTTTAGATACAACCATGAGTATGCTTTTATGACTGACTAACTGATTCAGGGACATGGCTGTTTATTGAGCTTCTACAACAGCTAAAAGATGTGAATTTAAATGAGTTTATGGTGATTTAAACTATATAGTTAAAATTCTAAATACATTAACTTGACAAACTTTATAATTTGTTCGGTATTTTCAGTTTAGATCAACAGAAGAAAAAGGGTTCATTTCAAAGAGACATTCCCAAAATAGAGTTGGGCGCCTTCTTGGAGACTACTTGCAGGAAATGTGGTGGCAAAGGTTATTTATATTAAAATATTTAACAGCTTATTTGATATAGAAACAAATCTGCTGACACAGGCTATGTAAAAGCACTGCCACTGGAGTGTACAACGTTGATGGATGGATGACCATCTGTCGTCGGCCTTTAAACCTTTAACCCTTAAATTTGTTCAAGAAAGTTTAAATTTTCTCATAGAAAACGTCCATTTGCAGACCAAGAGATTATTTTTGAAAATTTATCACTGGAATGACTGGCTCGCTTATCAAGCCAGTCATTCCAGTGATAGATTTTCAAAAACAGTCTTCTCTTTGTCTGCAAATGGACATTTCTCAAGCCCACTGCAGAAGCCATTTTTGGCTGATATGAGGGTAAAGGGTTAACTTGTCAGCCTACTGAATTTCAGCAAACTACATGTACAGTTTCCATGCAAAAGTTGTTTCAGTCAAATTATTTTCAAAATATTCAGCAGGTCCAGAGTTATTGCCAATTGCAATTATTGTCTGATGGCTTGCACCAGTCAGAGAGTTAAGAAAATCCTAAATGCCCGTACATTGCCAATTTCGTATTATAGTAATGTATTGTAACGTTTTCATATTTGATATAAATGATTTTCAGACACATTCATTTATTGGCCAAACCCACCCACCCCTAATTACCATTTGAACATCACATTATTAGTGGAGTGGCTTAGGGGAATGATCGTGACCTGCAGGAACAAAGCACCAAATTTGGCACAGATGTACTTGAGGGAAATACGAAACTTTTTGGCGGGGGCTGCCAAATTTTAAAGGTCAAGGTCATGCAGAGGTCAAATGTCAAATTGTGTTTTTTACATATTTTCCCAATGGAATGACCGTGACACACTGTACTAAAGCACCAAATTTGGCACAGATGTACTAGAGGACAATACAAACATTTTTAGAGTAGGCTGCCAAAGTCTAAACATCAAGGTCACATAGAGCTCAAGGTCAAAGGTCAAATTATGCATATTTTCTCAATGGAATGACCATGACACACTATAACAAAGCACCAAATTTGGCACAGACGTATTAGAGGACAATACAAAATTTTTTAGAGTGGGCTGCCAAAGTCTAAATCTCAAGGTCATGCCAAGGTCAAAGGTGAAGTTATGTGGGATCTTTTTTATTTCTTCCCAGGGAATGTGTGCAACATCCTGCAAAAAGCACAGGTTTTGACACAGATGTACCATAGTACAATGCATAACTTTTCAGATGGGTCTGCTAAGTTTTAATGGTTAGGGGCAAGGTCAAAGATCAAATTGTATGTTGTTTTTATATTTTACATAGAATTACTATGACATGCTGTATCAAAGCCAGTTTTTTGTACTGATGTACCTTAGTCATTGCTGTTCCTGGGTTCATTGTTTAAAAGGATAATTTGAGGTCTTTGCGGGAAATGTTAATTTAAATGATACATTTGTATTCTGATGTTGGAAAATGTGCACAACACAGTTTAGCATAATGCAAATCTCTCTAGAGGGGTTGCCAAACTAAGGTCAATGTCAAAATGTAAAATTGTGGTGGGGTCTTATTTCCAAAATAGAAACATAAACGTGCTGTCTAAACCAACAGTTTTATGTTCAGTTGTGTAATTCCAATCATGGCAATTACACTGAGACTACATGCATGGTTTCAAAGTCAGTCGATCAAAGTCAAATTGTCTCACAACTGCCATGACAAAGGCACAATGCTGTGCATGCGAGACCTGCATTCCTCCACTTGCAATTCTTTGAACAACTAGGCGTCGCCTTGCACCCACACTTGATTAATTCTCTGCAGCTAACAGCGGCAGCTGGTAGAGTTGTCCACAATCGGCACCACCCAGTGTCTCCTTTGGTCAACCCAAAGCCTTCAGGAGTAGGTGCAGATATCTTTGGATTCAAACTTCCTCTCCAAATACTGGCTTGGTATAGACATCGATTAACATGTTGTAGCAGTGCATTTTGAGTGGGAGGAAGCTTCTCCATCATCTTCACTCTCCTTGTGAATAGCTCCTGTCGAAGCTCATTCACATCAAGATGTGGAGTAGTGTTGTCATACATGATACAGGTAAATCTTTCTATTATTCTGAATACTGGAGATGTAATGTCTAGTGGAACAAATGCAGACAGTGGTGTGATGATGAATGCTTCTGTGGCAGTGGGATATGCTTTCCATGTCTTCCAAACAGATATCTTGGCTTTACCGCTAAACTGTGATGTATCAGAACCAGAGAAGGCATAGAAAAATGGTAGAGCACAAGCTTTGTCTTCACCAAGTTCCTAGCAGATTGAATTAACATCGTAATATCGGTACTGTTTTCTGGTACCAAAGCCAACCCATAGCTGCATATCTGGATGACACTGTATAAGATCATTGAAAACTCCAACCAGAATCACAGTCACAGTATCCACGGTTCTAACGGGGGTAGAAGTTGCACCCTCTTTAAGAGCATCATTCAAATGGAGGCATATTCTACTTTTCACTTCAAGAGTATACTTACCTCCCTAATACTTTTGATATTGCTAAATATTGGCTTTCACTCAATAAACACTCAGATTTAAAACAGTTAGGTGCCCCTACTGGGCAGGGAGTCAGAGCGTAGTCTGGCGGATGCCAGCCCCACCACCGCGCATGCGCAGACTAGCACTTTCTCTTTGCTAGATTATTGGCAAAGAGAACACACATGTCTTTTTCAGTCATAAGCTTTTCCTACTCTTAAACTGTTTATTTGGTGTTTTTTTGGAGTGATAGTGTCTGATTTGTATGGCGGGAGGATACACTTCGCCACAGAAGGACTTAGGACCTTTAAATCAGGTGACTTCTAGTAAAATTAGCGAGTTTTCTTCCTGGTGTATTGTGTTTCCGGGACTCGCGTTTACCGTGATAAGCGCCTTGGTTAGTTGGTTTATGTCAACTCGGTGCTTCCTAGGACTAATTTCTCTTTCTGTTTATGTCCACAGGTCTGTATGACGCTAGGTGGTGACATCACGGAAGCAGAGAGTTAGTTTTCTCTCCACCATGGTTCCATTTCCTACTAACACTGTTAGGTTATCTAACCAAATGAAAAGTTATGTCCAGTGAGTTGGAGGCCTAGTATAAAGGTCTTCTCACTTTGCCCTCTTGATCCAATTCCTTCCCCATGAGGTGGAGAGAGTTAAGAGGCGTGCAGATGGTGGAGTTCTCCGGTTCGTCACGTTGGATGGTTTGTCTATACAAAGTGTCAGGTATCTAGTTATTGATAATGTGGTAATGTTAATTATTGTAAACAAACAAAGGGAGATAATTAACATTTTTGCCAGAAAAGAGTTATCTATATGTATCTGATGGTTGTGTAGTCGACTTATCCATTCAGCATACAATTCGTCCTTGCACTTGGATGTTTTGTTGGGATCGATTTTTTCCTGTCACGGGATTAATGACGTCATAATCAGCCTGGCTATGTATTTATCAGCAATTCAAGCGCTATGCTGGTTTCTGATGTTTTTTGATCTTTATGATCGTTTCCTTCTCTTTGAGTTGGATTGAGTTTCTAAGCTTAACTAGTTGCTCATACTCCTTGTCCTTTGCCCTGTTTCAGGGACCGGGTTGCGCGTCCTGTGGACGTTTTGTTCTTCAAAAGTTCTGGCCTCATCTGTGCTATCTATGTAGCCCTTGTGGTCCCTTTGTTAATTGTGACATATGTAAGCACTGGGGGAGCGAGTTAATGTCCGAATTCTTGTGCTGCTTACAGGCGACGGACAAGGTGGTAGAGGAGGAGAAGAAGAAGAAGCGGAAACGAGAGGTTGTAAGTAGGAAGGGTAAGGGGAAGGTCTCGTCCGCGGTGGATATGGAGGCCTTCCGGACCGAGATGTTGGGAGAGATGAAGAGGACAATAAAGGATTTGGTTCCAGGGTTGCTTCGTGGCATGCTTCCTGGACCAAATCCTTTACTGTCCTCATCATCGGCTTCGGAGCAGGTAATCCCCGCCTCTGGATCGATTTTCCTTAGTCCGCTTCCGTTGTTCGACGATTCAGAGGTGGCCCCATTAGAGGGGGCGTTCCACGGCCCTGGAAGCAGGCTTATTGCCGCGCCGATAGGGGACCGTGGACGGTTGTCGCTGGAACCCGCGGGCTGCTTATCAGTCCAGGGGTATCCGCACGCCGCGGTGGCCAGTACCTCCTATGGCACCGTTCCTGGTCAGCCCGGGTTAGCTCTCTTTGCTGACCCGGGGTCTAATCTTTCTGACCAGGGTAATGAGGATTACCTGCTAGGGTCGCCGTCTGACGACGTGGACATGGATGTAGACGTTTGTGCACCCCTCGCGGGGAATACAGGCGCCTTATTCCACGGTTTTACTCACCCTGGAGTAAAGTCCGCGGCTCAGGTGGTGGCCCAGGGCGCTGCTGATGGCCAGCGGTACCGCATACCTCGGCTTGCCGAGGGTGTTGCTGGTGCTGGCCGGGCCCGTGGTGAGACTATCTATACCCCGCGCTCTGCCACGGTGCCTGCTCCTGGTCAAACCAGTGATATTCTCATGCCGGTGCTGTCAGGCCCGCGTGTTTTCCCTGGCTTGCCAGGTGTATCAGCATACCCGCCGTCAAGCTCTACTGCTTGCGCTCAGGAGGAAGATGAAGGACCCCGTCTTGTAGAGCGCTCGCAGTTAGCCACGGAGGAGGATTGGTATGACGCTTGCCAGTGGTTGGTGAGCGTTAGGCCTGATCTGCCCGTGGAGCAGTCGGCTAGCCAGCGTGTTCACACGCCGTGGTTAGCTGGGAAACCGACTGCTAACGCTATGCCTTCTCTGCCGCTGGCGGAGCATGTCGTTGACATGTTCAAGGCGGCGGAGTCGTCCATTAAGTCGTGTGGACGTCTCGCGAAGGCCCCTCGCGAGGTGGCCAGGCGTTGTCGCATCGTGCCCCTGGATTACCAGCGGTACGGTGTGGTACCCAAGCCCGGCGTGGATGACCGCGCGGCTTTGGGTGAGGATGCGCGGCCAGGCTCCCGTTCTGACACGGGTGTCTTGTGCGCGAACGCGTTGCGTTCGGCGGATACCGCGTTGCGTGATGCGGAGGAGAGTGGGAGGGCTTCGATTGCCGCTCTGTCCCACGTCTCCCAGCTGTTACAGGGGGTAGTAACGGCATCCGCATCGCGCCAGCCAAGTCCCGTCACTGTCCAGCGAACCATCCAGGATGGTATTAACCTGGCGCTGGACTGTATGACTCGGGCGGTGACCAGGAGTGTCAGGGCAAGACGCACGTTTGCCCTGGACAATCTGTGCCCGTCTCAGGACCTGTACAATAGGCTACTGCGTACGCCTATGACGGGCCCTGGTCTTTTTGGAGGTGAGGGATGTCGCCACCTCCAAGAGACGGTCACCCTGGTGGATAACCAGAGGGCGCTGCGCGAGCAGTTTGATGTGCTGCGTCGTGCTAACGCTCGCGCCGCGGCCCCGGCGTATCGTCCCCTGCAGGCTCGAGGTGGTGCTGGCCAGGTCAGTGGCCAGCCACCGTCGCAGCGTCGGCCTCGGCCGCGTGCGATGCGGCCAGCAGCGAGGGGGGCGCAGGTTCCTCAGGCGCCGTCAGCCAGGCAGCCGCCCGCGCACCGAGGTGCGCGCGGGGCGGGGCGGGGCGCGCGAGGATCTGGGCGTGGTTATCGGTCCTGACAGGACGCTTACCGCGGTAAGAACCACTCCGGTGTGTATGGCGACGGAGACAGTGCCGCTCTTGCATGCCTCGTGTCCACCGCGGTCCCTAGGTGGGCCGGTGGGAGGCCGGCTAGCCGGCCACATGCAAGAGTGGGAACGGTTAACTCAGGACCGTTTAGTCTTGCGATGGCTTTCCGTCGGGTATCATCCAGAGTGGGTGACAGGCCCGCCGTCGCGACTGTCTCTGGTGCCAGTCTGGACTCCCATTCCGAGAGATCCAGAGCAAAGGTTGTGTATCGAGGAGGAGATAAATTCCCTCGTACAAAAAGGAGCTATTCAGTCGGCACAAAGGTGTCCGGGCTTCTATTCAACCCTGTTCTTAGTAACAAAACGCACCGGAGGGTGGAGACCGATTCTCAACCTCAAGCCACTGAACAAGTTCATCGAGACGCCCAGTTTCAAGATGGAAACGGTGCGCTCGGTGTTGGCGGGGTTGGAGAGGGGGATGTGGACGGCGTCAATAGATTTGAAGGACGCTTATTTCCACATCCCCGTCCACGGGAGTTTCTGTCGCTTCCTGAGATTTGCATTCCAGGGCAGACAGTGGGAATTCAGGGTGTTGCCCTTCGGAATTTCCACGGCTCCTCGGGTTTTCACCCGTGTGGTTCTTGCGATCACAGCATACCTCCGCAGGAGAAGCATAGCAGTCCACACGTACATAGACGACTGGCTGTTGAAAGCGCACACCCGGGAATGTTTGTCCGCCAATCTGGAGATTGTTTTGAAAATTCTCACAGACTTGGGCTGGATGATCAATTTCCCAAAATCAGAGCTGACTCCATCCCAGAAGTTTGTTTACCTGGGGATGTTCTTCGATCTAGAGACAGGATATGTTTATCCTACTCAGGAGAGAGTTCAAAAACTCATCTCGTTAATTCAGTCAGTGTGCGACAGTCGTCATGTCCTGGCACGGGTTTACTTGAGAATGCTGGGGTTGATGGTTTCATTGGAACCAGTCATTCCTCAGGCCGCCTTACGCAGGCGGCCGATCCAGTTATTTCTCATGACACAATGGACCCAGAGTACAGGTTCGCTGGACTCGAATGTGTCAGTGTTGGCGCCTCTCATTCACCACCTGCAATGGTGGTTGAATACAGAGAATCTCTTGCCGGGGGTTTTGCTAACCCCTCCCCACCCTCAGGTGACTGTGTATACAGATGCATCGATGGAGGGCTGGGGAGCTTGCCTGGAAGAGTACACGATATCAGGGCTTTGGAATCTGGAACAGTCAAAGGAACATATAAATCTGCTGGAGCTAAGAGCAGTAGTCCTGTGCCTGGAACATTTCTTACAGAAAGTTCAGGGCAAGATTGTTCTTATTCGTTCAGACAACTCAACAGTTGTGACTTACATAAACCGCCAGGGCGGAACGAGGTCGCCCAGTCTCTGTATGATGACATGGAAACTGCTTTGTTGGTGTCTGGATCACCAGATTACCTTGAAAGCAGTTCATATTCCGGGAAGGTTAAACCTGCTAGCAGACTCATTGAGCCGAAGGATGAGTGTTTTACCCACGGAATGGCAACTAAATCAATGTGTGGCGGATCGTCTGTTCGACCATTGGGGGAAACCCAACATCGATTTGTTCGCAACGAAGAAGAATGCGAAGATGATGACGTACGTCTCTCCGATTCCGGATCCAAGCGCTTTCGCAACAGATGCGTTAGCTATCAGCTGGGGGAGAATGTATGCATACGCATTCCCTCCAGCAATCCTGATTCCAAAAATTCTTCAGAAAATCAGACAAGAGGAATGCCAAGTGCTTCTGATCGCCCCGGATTGGCCAAGCCGATCATGGTATACGGATCTGCTGGACCTTCTGGTCTGCAATCCGGTTCCTCTGCCTCTGATGGACGATATTATCTTCCAGGGCAAGGCCCTTCACAACAATCCGTCAATGTTCAGATTGACTGCGTGGATGTTGTCAAGGAATCTAGAATTAAGGAGGGCTTTTCTGAGCAAGCAGCCATGTTTATGGCCAAAGCCAGGAGGGGGTCAACCTCCAGAGCATATAATTATAAAATCAACAGATTTGCAGAATGGTGCTCAAAAAGATGTATTGATCCAATGGATTCATCTATTCAAGTAGTAGCTGATTTCCTCTGTCACCTCTATGATGCCTATAGCCTCAAGCCTAACTCTATTGCTGGTTATAAGTCAGCATTAATGTCTGTTATTCCTTGCTTGGCTAAGAGGGGAAGTGATGAAGTAAATACATTGAATGTATTAATTAAAGGCATGGGCAATCTAAGACCAAGGAATCCACCTGTGATTCCGTCTTGGAGTTTATCGCTAGTGCTTCAAGTACTAGGTGATAAGCCTTTTGAACCACTTAGTTCCATTTCTATGAAACTATTAACACTGAAGACTGTGTTTTTAATTGCTGCGGCCTCGGCTAGGCGTAGGAGTGAAATTCATGCCTTATCAGCCGAGGATGACCGTTTTGTGGTTTCAGGGGAAGGCCTTAAGCTGCTACCTAGGATTAATTTCTTGGCTAAAAATCAGTCGTTGAAATATCCAGGTCAACCTATTATTTTGCCTGCTTTAACTAGATATGATCCTAATTCTAAAGCATGGTGTCCCGTCCGGGCGCTGCGCCGGTACAAACAACGTACGGCAGCATGGCGCACCGACCAGTCAGCGTTATGGTTGTCATATATTGAACCCCATGGGAGGGCTTCTAAGGACACCATTTCCAGGTGGATTGTGGAATGCATTCAGTTTTGCCATAAATCCGCTACCGGGAAGCAGGTTGACGTGGCCAAGGCTCACAGTGTCCGCGGCGTAGTGACATCCACGGCCCTATTTAATGGGGTCCCTGTGGATGATATTATGTCGGTGGCTCAGTGGCACTGTGAGTCAAGTTTTACAGACCATTATCTCCGTGACACCTCTAATCCTCTCGCCTTGTCGGTTTTGAAAAAATAAATCGGTTTATATTTTTTGAGGAGGTTTTTCCTCATTACTTATATATTTCACAATTAATTTATGGAAACACCCACTTTTTTGGGCCTGCATCAGTCTTTGCCAATGGGAAGATGATGTCAGCAGCCATTTTCAACAAGGTCAGTCTTGTTCATGTGTTGTCCGTTGTTGATTGTATTGTCACGATTACCCGTTATTAATATGGTGATGGTTTGTGTATTTGTGTGGTTCATTGTTGAGAGTTACGAAAATGGAGCTTTTTCGTCTCTGTCCTGTAGTACATGGCACTTGTACGTAGAGAGCGTATAGGACATTGAGGTCAGTCGACTCTTCCTCCCAGGAAGGAGGGGGGGGGAGCGCATATGACATTCGGTCATCTCTCATACATCGGTGGTGTTATCCGATGGTTAGTCAAATCCTGACTGTTTTTTCTTACAGTTTCAGAAGTTTAAGTGCCTTAAACGCAGAAAAGCGTATAGGGATGAGCTGGTCTTTTGACCTCGCCTCCCTCCCGCCAGATTCACTTTCGAATTCTGGCAATATCAAAAGTATTAGGGAGGTAAGTATACTCTTGAAGTGAAATAAACGAAATCTAGGATTTCTTTTTTCACGAGAGAGTTGATACTTACCTCCCTAGATACGGACCCGGCCTCTCCACCCCACAGAGGCTCGGTCTTCAGGCTCTTAATAGTTGCATGTGTGTCAGCCAATAATCTAGTCAGAGGAAGTGCTAGTCTGCGCATGCGCGGTGGTGGGGCTGGCATCCGCCAGACTACGCTCTGACTCCCTGCCCAGTAGGGGCACCTAACTGTTTTAAATCTGAGTGTTTATTGAGTGAAAGCCAATATTTAGCAATATCAAAAGTATTAGGGAGGTAAGTATCAACTCTCTCGTGAAAAAAGAAATCCTAGATTTCGTTTAATCTGCCTCTTCGTGATCACTCTCTCCCATTGTGATATTGGAGTGATTTTACTGCACTGTCGGGCCATAGGTAATGAATACCAGTTTGTTATGTGGATATTCATAATTCACTACATCTTCTGTCAGCAGAGCAAATAGCTCTTCCTTGTTTCTAGGATCCTGAAGGAAACCAGCAAAACAAGGTGGTAACTTACCATTGCGGGACACCTTTCTCCGAACCCCTTTACCTCATTTTTCTCTAGTTGTTGTTTTCAGGCAGTCACAGTTATAAGTGTCCCAAACTATGTCAATTCTGGAACAGTTTGTAAGTTGTCTCTCTGTCCATGGGATGAAAACTTTGTCACTATATTCACCGAAAGTAGATGCACTTTACTGTGGCAAGGCATGTACTATGGCAGCACCATCAAATACTTCGGCATCAAAGTGAGATGGTGTTTCTGCTTGGACTGCTGGATCAATGCAATACAGTAGCTCTGCTTTGTTGCTTGGTAGATGGAGTCTTCCATGTAGAGACAATGCTGGTGGGCATGGGTGATTTTCATGTGTGAAGAATTCATCCAGCTTTGTGCTGCGGACTTGTGCAGCGATGAATAGCTGACTGAATAGATTGCAATCATTTTTTGTTTCTTGGAATTGTTGTTTTGCCTTTGAGTTCCCGCTAGTGTCGTGAGGACGCTTAAAGAGCGGAAGATGATTCTTTTTTATGGCCCTATGGATTGATTTTTTCCTTTCAACAAGCACATCCTTGACATAGTTTGAATATTGCTCAATACCCAATGTCTCCATCGTGTGCAATGCCTATACAACTGTGCCATCCATACAATCGTGTGTGTCCAGAGTCATGAGTTCATTTGACTTATCCATAAATGGGTTACCCATTGCCAATATGGTGTTGCACATATTGTTAACCTGATTCTGGAATGTTTCTTGTGTGGTGAATGCCCCTGTTCATGGCTGGTAGATGGTTGATCAGTCACGTGATACAGTTCACCAAACTCTGTGAGGATCCTGGCCTGTTCAGGTCCTGCTATCATCCGTCGTTTTAGAGCAGCAGGATTTTCAGTCAGGCCAATGGCACCACCGGATCCTTTCACTCTTTCATTATTTTTTTCATGTGCTTGGTCGAGAGGCATGCTCGAGAACTTTGGCTTACCCTTCGTGAACACCCAATTAGCCTCAAACTCATTTCGTATTTCTTGTGGGAGAGCCTTCATATCTCCGATGTGAACTGGTAGCCATCTGGCATAATTTGTGTGGTCAAGCACAAAAAAGCATGTTGCTAGTGCTTCAAGCACTTGTATATATAGGGCAAAGTTTCTTTCTCTATGCGATCGAACAAAAACTAGCACCAACAGTTCAAGATGCAAGGCTTTATCCCAGAACTCAAAGGTTGGGCTGTTACATATCATTTCAACTTTCCGGTCCTCAAAAGGCACATCTCAACATGTCAGGGGTGTCATTTACAACATGTGCCTCTGGAACAGTTAAAAGATTGGTGTTGCATGCTACAGCTGGAACTATTGGAGGCGGAACTGTGATGGGTGGTCTAGATATTCCAGGATTAGACTGTGTAGGGAGCTGGAACAAGCTAATACTAGTTCCATGAAAAGACCCTTCAGCTGTTTGTGATGTGGGATTGTGGTCTAAATTATCAAGGGCTCCTGTTATATACACACCCTCACGGATTTGTGCAGGACATACTAAGTCTTCTCATTAAACCGTTGACAAACTGCATTTGTGAGCCAGTCTTCCTGTTCTAATACATGCTCATAACTCACACTGACACCAAGTTCATGAAGTTGATTCACAATTTTTATACTTCGGGTTTGCGTTTGTACATTCAGACCTATATATAATGGCAATGGCGGTTCTTTATCCTTGCGATGACGTGGCCTTTCTGCTCCCTTAGCCTTTTGCTTAGAGTTGAATCTGATTAGTTGGCTTATAGTCAGGCATGCATGCGAGTTGCCAGCATTATGCTCTGTGATATTTGACCCATACAGCAGCATCGAAACCAGGACTTTGATGGAATTCGGCACTGAACTGTCTTGACATTTCACTTCAAGAGTATACTTACCTCCCTAATACTTTTGATATTGCTAAATATTGGCTTTCACTCAATAAACACTCAGATTTAAAACAGTTAGGTGCCCCTACTGGGCAGGGAGTCAGAGCGTAGTCTGGCGGATGCCAGCCCCACCACCGCGCATGCGCAGACTAGCACTTCCTCTTTGCTAGATTATTGGCAAAGAGAACACACATGTCTTTTTGAGTCATAAGCTTTTCTTACTCTTAAACTGTTTAATTGGTGTTATTTTGGAGTGATAGTGTCTGATTTGGATGGCGGGAGGATACACTTCGCCACAGAAGGACTTAGGACCTTTAAATCAGGTGACTTCTAGTAAAATTAGCGAGTTTTCTTCCCGGTGTATTGTGTTTCCGGGACTCGCGTTTACCGTGATAAGCGCCTTGGTTAGTTGGTTTATGTCAACTCGGTGCTTCCTAGGACTAATTTCTCTTTCTGTTTATGTCCACAGGTCTGTATGACGCTAGGTGGTGACATCACGGAAGCAGAGAGTTAGTTTTCTCTCCACCATGGTTCCATTTCCTACTAACACTGTTAGGTTATCTAACCAAATGAAAAATTATGTCCAGTGAGTTGGAGGCCTAGTATAAAGGTCTTCTCACTTTGCCCTCTTGATCCAATTCCTTCCCCTTGAGGTGGAGAGAGTTAAGAGGCGTGCAGATGGTGGAGTTCTCCGGTTCGTCACGTTGGATGGTTTGTCTATACAAAGTGTCAGGTATCTAGTTATTGATAATGTGGTAATGTTAATTATTGTAAACAAACAAAGGGAGATAATTAACATTTTTGCCAGAAAAGAGTTATCTATATGTATCTGATGGTTGTGTAGTCGACTTATCCATTCAGCATACAATTCGTCCTTGCACTTGGATGTTTTGTTGGGATCGAATTTTTTCCTGTCACGGGATTAATGACGTCATAATCAGCCTGGCTATGTATTTATCAGCAATTCAAGCGCTATGCTGGTTTCTGATGTATTTTGATCTTTATGATCGTTTTCCTTCTCTTTGAGTTGGATTGAGTTTCTAAGCTTAACTAGTTGCTCATACTCCTTGTCCTTTGCCCTGTTTCAGGGACCGGGTTGCGCGTCCTGTGGACGTTTTCTTCATCAAAAGTTCTGGCCTCATCTGTGCTATCTATGTAGCCCTTGTGGTCCCTTGGTTAATTGTGACATATGTAAGCACTGGGGGGGGCGAGTTAATGTCCGAATTCTTGTGCTGCTTACAGGCGACGGACAAGGTGGTAGAGGAGGAGAAGAAGAAGAAGCGGAAACGAGAGGTTGTAAGTAGGAAGGGTAAGGGGAAGGTCTCGTCCGCGGTGGATATGGAGGCCTTCCGGACCGAGATGTTGGGAGAGATGAAGAGGACAATAAAGGATTTGGTTCCAGGGTTGCTTCGTGGCATGCTTCCTGGACCAAATCCTTTACTGTCCTCATCATCGGCTTCGGAGCAGGTAATCCCCGCCTCTGGATCGGTTTTCCTTAGACCGCTTCCGTTGTTCGACGATTCAGAGGTGGCCCCATTAGAGGGGGCGTTCCACGACCCTGGCAGCAGGCTTATTGCCGCGCCGATAGGGGACCGTGGACGGTTGTCGCTGGAACCCGCGGGCTGCCTATCAGTCCAGAGGTATCCGCACGCCGCGGTGGCCAGTACCTCCTATGGCACCGTTCCTGGTCAGCCCGGGTTAGCTCTCTTTGCTGACCCGGGGTCTAATCTTTCTGACCAGGGTGATGAGGATTACCTGCTAGGGTCGCCGTCTGACGACGTGGACATGGATGAAGACGTTTGTGCACCCCTCGCGGGGAATGCAGCCGCCTTATTCCACGGTTTTACTCACCCTGGAGTAGAGTCCGCGGCTCAGGTGGTGGCCCAGGGCGCTGCTGATGGCCAGCGGTACCGCATACCTCGGCTTGCCGAGGGTGTTGCTGGTGCTGGCCGGGCCCGTGGTGGCGATATATATACCCCGCGCTATGCCACGGTGCCTGCTCCTGGTCAAACCAGTGATATTCTCATGCCGGTGCTGTCAGGCCCGCATGTTTTCCCTGGCTTGCCAGGTGTATCAGCGTACCCGCCGTCAAGCTCTACTGCTTGCGCTCAGGAGGAAGACGAAGGACCCCGTCTTGTAGAGCGCTCGCAGTTAGCCACGGAGGAGGATTGGTATGACGCTTGCCAGTGGCTGGTGAGCGTTAGGCCTGATCTGCCCGTGGAGCAGTCGACTAGCCAGCGTGTTCACACGCCGTGGTTAGCTGGGAAACCGACTGCTAACGCTATGCCTTCTCTGCCGCTGGCGGAGCATGTCGTTGACATGTTCAAGGCGGCGGAGACGTCCATTAACTCGAGTGGACGTCTCGCGAAGGCCCCTCGCGAGGTGGCCAGGCGTTGTCGCATCGTGCCCCTGGATTACCAGCGGTACGGTGTGGTACCCAAGCCCAGCGTGGATGACCGCGCGGCTTTGGGTGAGGATGCGCGGCCAGGCTCCCGTTCTGACACGGGGGTCTTGTGCTCGAACGCGTTGCGTTCGGCGAATACCGCGTTGCGTGATGCGGAGGAGAGTGGGAGGGCTTCGATTGCCGCTCTGTCCCACGTCTCCCAGCTGTTACAGGGGGTAGTAACGGCATCCGCATCGCGCCAGCCAAGCCCGGTTACGGTCCAGCGAGCCATCCAGGATGGTATTAACCTGGCGCTGGACTGTATGACTCGGGCGGTGACCAGGAGTGTCCGGGCAAGACGCACGTTTGCCCTGGACAATCTGTGCCCGTCTCAGGACCTGTACAATAGGCTACTCCGTACGCCTATGACGGGTCCTGGTCTTTTTGGAGGTGAGGGATGTCGCCACCTCCAGGAGACGGTCACCCTGGTGAATAACCAGAGGGCGCTGCGCGAGCAGTTTGAAGTGCTGCGTCGTGCTAACGTTCGCGCCGCGGCCCCTGCGTGTCGTCCCCTGCTGGCTCGAGGTGGTGCTGGCCAAGTCAGAGGCCAGCCACCGTCGCAGCGTCGGCCTCGGCCGCGTGCGATTCGGCCAGCAGCGAGGGGGGCGCAGGTTCCTCAGGCGCCGTCAGCCAGGCAACCGCCCGCGCACCGAGGTGCGCGCGGGGCGGGGCGGGGCGCGCGAGGATCTGGGCGTGGTTATCGGTCCTGACAGGACGCTTACCGCGGTAAGAACCACTCCGGTGTGTATGGCAACGGAGACAGTGCCGCTCTTGCATGCCTCGTGTCCACCGCGGTCCCTAGGTGGACCGGTGGGAGGCCGGCTAGCCGACCACATGCAAGAGTGGGAACGGTTAACTCAGGACCGTTTAGTCTTGCGATGGCTTTCCGTCGGGTATCATCCAGAGTGGATGACAGGCCCGCCGTCGCGACTGTCTCTAGTGCCAGTCTGGACTCCCATTCCGAGAGATCCAGAGCAAAGGTTGTGTATCGAGGAGGAGATAAATTCCCTCGTACAAAAAGGAGCTATTCAGCCGGCACAAAGGTGTCCGGGCTTCTATTCAACCCTGTTCTTAGTAACAAAACGCACCGGAGGGTGGAGACCGATTCTCAACCTCAAGCCACTGAACAAGTTCATCGAGACGCCCAGTTTCAAGATGGAAACGGTGCGCTCGGTGTTGGCGGGGTTGGAGAGGGGGATGTGGACGGCGTCGATAGATTTGAAGGACGCTTATTTCCACATCCCCATCCACGGGAGTTTCTGTCGCTTCCTGAGATTTGCATTCCAGGGCAGACAGTGGGAATTCAGGGTGTTGCCCTTCGGAATTTCCACGGCTCCTCGGGTTTTCACCCGTGTGGTTCTTGCGATCACAGCATACCTCCGCAGGAGAAGCATAGCAGTCCACACGTACATAGACGACTGGCTGTTGAAAGCGCACACCCGGGAAAGTTTGTCGGCCAATCTGGAGATTGTTTTGAAAACTCTCACAGACTTAGGCTGGATGATCAATTTCCCAAAATCAGAGCTGACTCCATCCCAGAAGTTTGTTTACCTGGGGATGTTCTTCGATCTAGAGACAGGATATGTTTATCCTACTCAGGAGAGAGTTCAGAAACTCATCTCATTAATTCAGTCAGTGTGCGACAGTCGTCATGTCCTGGCACGGGTTTTCTTGAGAATGCTGGGGTTGATGGTTTCGTTGGAACCAGTCATTCCTCAGGCCGCCTTACGCAGGCGGCCGATCCAGTTATTTCTCATGACACAATGGACCCAGAGTACAGGTTCGCTGGACTTGAATGTGTCAGTGTTGGCGCCTCTGATTCATCACCTGCAATGGTGGTTGGACACAGAGAATCTCTTGGTGGGGGTTATGCTAACCCCTCCCCACCCTCAGGTGACTGTGTATACAGATGCATCGATGGAGGGCTGGGGAGCTTGCCTGGAAGAGTCCACGATATCAGGGCTTTGGAATCTGGAACAGTCAAAGGAACATATAAATCTACTGGAGCTAAGAGCAGTAGTCCTGGGCCTGGAACATTTCTTACAGAAAGTTCAGGGCAAGATTGTTCTTATTCGTTCAGACAACTCAACAGTTGTGACTTACATAAACCGCCAGGGCGGAACGAAGTCGCCCAGTCTCTGTATGATGACATGGAGACTGCTTTGTTGGTGTCTGGATCACCAGATTACCTTGAAAGCAGTTCATATTCCGGGAAGGTTAAACCTGCTAGCAGACTCATTGAGCCGAAGGATGAGTGTTTTACCCACGGAATGGCAACTAAATCAATGTGTGGCGGATCGTCTGTTCGACCATTGGGGGAAACCCAACATCGATTTGTTCGCAACGAAGAAGAATGCGAAGATGACGACGTACGTCTCTCCGATTCCGGATCCAAGCGCTTTCGCAACAGATGCGTTAGCTATCAGCTGGGGGAGAATGTATGCATACGCATTCCCTCCAGCAATCCTGATTCCAAAAATTCTTCAGAAAATCAGACAAGAGGAATGCCAAGTGCTTCTGATCGCCCCGGATTGGCCAAGCCGATCATGGTATACGGATCTGCTGGACCTTCTGGTCTGCAATCCGGTTCCTCTGCCTCTGATGGACGATATTATCTTCCAGGGCAAGGCCCTTCACAACAATCCGTCAATGTTCAGATTGACTGCGTGGATGTTGTCAAGGAATCTAGAATTAAGGAGGGCTTTTCTGAGCAAGCAGCCATGTTTATGGCCAAAGCCAGGAGGGGGTCAACCTCCAGAGCATATAATTATAAAATCAACAGATTTGCAGAATGGTGCTCAAAAAGATGTATTGATCCAATGGATTCATCTATTCAAGTAGTAGCTGATTTCCTCTGTCACCTCTATGATGCCTATAGCCTCAAGCCTAACTCTATTGCTGGTTATAAGTCAGCATTAATGTCTGTTATTCCTTGCTTGGCTAAGAGGGGAAGTGATGAAGTAAATACATTAAATGTATTAATTAAAGGCATGGGCAATCTAAGACCAAGGAATCCGCCTGTGATTCCGTCTTGGAGTTTATCGCTAGTGCTTCAAGTACTAGGTGATAAGCCTTTTGAACCACTTAGTTCCATTTCTATGAAACTATTAACACTGAAGACTGTGTTTTTAATTGCTGCGGCCTCGGCTAGGCGTAGGAGTGAAATTCATGCCTTATCAGCCGAGGATGACCGTTTTGTGGTTTCAGGGGAAGGCCTTAAGCTGCTACCTAGGGTTAATTTCTTGGCTAAAAATCAGTCGTTGAAATATCCAGGTCAACCTATTATTTTGCCTGCTTTAACTAGATATGATCCTAATTCTAAAGCATGGTGTCCCGTCCGGGCGCTGCGCCGGTACAAACAACGTACGGCGGAGTGGCGCACCGACCAGTCAGCGTTATGGTTGTCATATATTGAACCCCATGGCAGGGCTTCTAAGGACACCATTTCCAGGTGGATTGTGGAATGCATTCAGTTTTGCCATAAATCCGCCACCGGGAAGCAGGTTGACGTGGCCAAGGCTCACAGTGTCCGCGGCGTAGTGACATCCACGGCCCTATTTAATGGGGTCCCTGTGGATGATATTATGTCGGTGGCTCAGTGGCACTGTGAGTCAAGTTTTACAGACCATTATCTCCGTGACACCTCTAATCCTCTCGCCTTGTCGATTTTGAAAAAATAACTCGGTTTATATTTTTTGAGGAGGTCTTTCCTCATTACTTATATATTTCACAATTAATTTATGGAAACACCCACTTTTTTGGGCCTGCATCAGTCTTTACCAATGGGAAGATGATGTCAGCAGCCATTTTCAACAAGGTCAGTCTTGTTCATGTGTTGTCCGTGGTTGATTGTATTGTCACGATTACTCGTTATTAATATGGTGATGGTTTGTGTATTTGTGTGGTTCATTGTTGAGAGTTACGAAAATGGAGCTTTTTCGTCTCTGTCCTGTAGTACATGGCACTTGTACGTAGAGAGCGTATAGGACATTGAGGTCAGGCGACTCTTCCTCCCAGGAAGGAGGGGGGGGGGAGCGCATATGACATCGGTCATCTCTCATACATCGGTAGTGTTATCCGATGGTTAGTCAAATCCTGACTGTTTTTTCTTACAGTTTCAGAAGTTTAAGTGCCTTAAACGCAGAAAAGCGTATAGGGATGAGCTGGTCTTTTGACCTCGCCTCCCTCCCGCCAGATTCACTTTCGAATTCTGGCAATATCAAAAGTATTAGGGAGGTAAGTATACTCTTGAAGTGAAATAAACGAAATCTAGGATTTCTTTTTTCACGAGAGAGTTAATACTTACCTCCCTAGATACGGACCCGGCCTCTCCACCCCACAGAGGCTCGGTCTTCAGGCTCTTAATAGTTGCATGTGTGTCAGC
The DNA here is from genome assembly GCA_034401795.1 of Chaetoderma sp. LZ-2023a. Classification (NCBI taxonomy): domain Eukaryota; kingdom Metazoa; phylum Mollusca; class Caudofoveata; order Chaetodermatida; family Chaetodermatidae; genus Chaetoderma; species Chaetoderma sp. LZ-2023a. The sequence goes on from CM067374.1 coordinate 107,554,791, forward strand.
CAATAATCTAGTCAGAGGAAGTGCTAGTCTGCGCATGCGCGGTGGTGGGGCTGGCATCCGCCAGACTACGCTCTGACTCCCTGCCCAGTAGGGGCACCTAACTGTTTTAAATCTGAGTGTTTATTGAGTGAAAGCCAATATTTAGCAATATCAAAAGTATTAGGGAGGTAAGTATCAACTCTCTCGTGAAAAAAGAAATCCTAGATTTCGGACAATCTGTAGTAAAACTACCTGAGAATTTGGTAAATTCTGTCTCAAACATTTCCTTCCGTATGATTTTAGCTACATGTGCCATTGACAGGGCATCTTTATCGAAATTACACATTTCAAGTGTTTCTTTCAGCAGCACTTGGAGACCTTGGTTAAAGACTAGAAGTGTGTTCTTGCCATCTGTTTGTTCCTGGCAGTCATTGGGATAGTGCAACATAAGCCTGTTCTTTAACCGGGTTTTGTTTATTGATTTTTGAAGCCCTAATGATGTAAGCCGATTTTCATACATTTTATACAAGTCTGCTAATCTGAATATAAAAACACCGTCTTCCAAACTGGTTTCAATGAATGATACAAGTTCAGCAAATATCCTCGACTCAGTCATTTTCTGCTCAGTAAGCGTTAATGGGACTGATTGGACTTGTTGTATACTTCTGTAGCGATTTCTAAACATATTCATACAATGCTTGTGATATTTTGCATCAATGGCAACCAAATCACCACGTGCAAGTGTGGCTAACAGATCTGTGTCTTGCATTTCCGTTTCCTGTTCTCTAAGCGAGGTGTCCACATATGAAGTACCCCTTCTGTTTGCTTACAGAAGATACACCTATCTGAGTGTTTAGACTCATCAGAGGGGGTGGTGCGTTTTGATTTTCTTTGTACGATATCATCCCCACACTGTTCAATATTTCTCTTTGTGTCATGTTTTTCTTGAGCTCGCTGCGGATTTGAACTAGCAAATTTAAGCTGGCAATTAAGGTGCCACTTTGCCTTGTTGGCATGGAGGTCATTTGCATTAATGCTTTCAGGAAAACATACATCAACAGGCATTAAATGTAACTTTCTGAAACTGTCTATGTTTTTCATAAAGTCTTCATATGATTGTAGAACTTTACCGTCTTGTCTGGATGCGGGACATTTTAATATGTCATCGACCGTTCCACATATTATGCAATTTGTTCAGTCCATTCTGTCGGGAAGGTCTAATATATAAGGTTCAAATAGTCTATTCTATTGCTAGCACAGAATTTAGTCACCAGCAACTAACAAGCGGAAATTCCCATCAATTTATACTACTGTATAAGACATGATAGCAGACGACAATGAGAGAATTGTAGTCTAAGCGATAACGCGTTTTCATTTAAAATTGAATAACAGTTTATAAAATTACCCCCGGGCCATGCATTATTATAAAAATCAAATGAATACTGATACTATTGTATGCTTATCCATTTCGCAATTGATGTTTCAATTAAATTACGTCAATTTTGTGTTTTAATCTGATTCCATGGCAATCTTAAAAGTGTCTGTAGATCGTTCTTATGTGGAATGACTGCATTAATGTTTTGCTATTTATTTTAATTGCATGTTTAAAAGTTTTCACTGTATTAGAATTTCACAGCCGTTATGAATTTAATTGTGTTATACTGTGCTCTACACTGTGGTTTATTTTCAGACACTTGTTCTTTTCAAACTATAGATAACTATGCATATCAATAAACACATTTTAAAATTTTATATTGTCCCAATGTACATCTGTACCAAGTTTTAATGGTATGTTACAGCATATTGCGACCATTCCATGAAAAAACCTCTAACTATAACATAGTTTGACCTTTGACCTTGACTGTATTGTAACCTTGACTTTCAATATTTGGCAACTATCTCTAATTTTTTTTATATTATACTAAAATACTATACTATGCCAAAACGATGCTTTATTACGTCATCTCACAGCCATTCCCTTGTAAAAGATTAAAAAATTCCACAATTTTATGTTTGACCTTGACCCCCAGCATGGCGTTGACCTTTGAAAATTGGCATCCCTCTCTAAGAGTGTTTCTTATTATCCTAAAGTACTTTTGTGCCATGATTGGTGCTTTGTTACATAATATCACAGTCATTCCCTGGGAAAATATGAAAAACCCATACTTTGACCTTGACCTCAGCATGACCTTGACCTTTAAAAATTGGCAGCCCCCTCTAAAAAGTTCCGTATTAACCTAAACTACATCTGTGCCAAATCTGGTGCTTTGTTCCATCAGGTCACGATATCACTTAAATTTGGACTTAAGCCACTCCACTATATTTTGTCCATGCGAATGCAGCGATCTTCTCCCTCGTGCGATGATATGTGATGTCATTCCAGCTCAAACGAGTTGAATATAAAAGCGACCGTTTTTATTGACCACTATGTGCCACTCATTGATTGAGCAGATGCTATCCATTGATATTTATACTCGTCGCCCATATTTGCTGTAATATAAAAACTAATTGTGCAAAAATGTTTTTGTTGTCTAAGGTAGCAACAATGTACATCAAACATAATCTCTAAATATGTAACCAATTTCCAGCATGCTCACTTAGAATTTTCATGTTTTGAGTCTATTTGGAACTTCAATGCAGGGAATAAGTTAAAGCTATCGTATGCCGATAAGACCACCAAATTTAGAAAAAAACATGCTCAGATTTCTGCCGCTAAGAGCCGCTCTGCAATGTTTTATCAAAAACATGTGACATCAAAATTCTCCTTATACATTGGACTAGCCAGGTAGTAAATTTTAATCAAGCCATGTTCATCTGGTTGATAGATTGCATTGTGTTAGCCTAATTATCTTCAGAACAAGTTGACTGAATATCAGTGTCTATAGCAGCAACAACTTTTAATCAAACTCATAAAATAATCTAGCAGACAATACAGGTGTCACCAGTTAAAATTTTGATAATTTTCCTGGAAGTCATTGCTGCAAAAACTTTCAATCAAATTGCTTTCAAAATACTCAGCAATGTAGTAACATTTGCTGAAGATAATTCTAGCAATTTGATTAACAGTTGTTTCTGACTAAGGAAGCAACAACTGTCTCAAATGGTTCTACGAATAATCAGCAGATAGCTATCATTTTTATATGAAAAGTAGGTAGGCCTATGTCATATACATTATTGTAAGCCAATATTTTCAAAGTAGGTTCGCCCGACCCATGCACTATCTGACATTAGCAACTTGAGCAGTTGCTATCACATATGACAAAGATTTCGATAACCTAATTGGCAAATGCTAACTTTACCTACATTTGTTGGATAATAATATTGAAAGCCTGGAATGATTATTCTGAGAACAATTAGTCAGCAACGACTGTCAATCAGACTGCTTGAAATATCTTCAGCAAGTGTTACTACAGTGCTGCTTATTTTGAGAACAATTTGATAAAAGTTGTTGCTGAAACAATTTGCAGTCAAATTGTTATCAAAACAGCCGGTAGCACTTGTATTGTCTGCTAGATTATTTTGAGAACAATTTAATGGGAAAGTTGTTGCTGCTATAGGCAGCAATAATTGTCATTCAACTTAGGTCTTAAGATAATTAGCCTAGCATGCTGCAAACTATCGACTCGACAAACACGGCTGGACTAAAATTTGTTACTTCGCTAGTCTGGTGTATAAGGGGAATTTTGATGTCACAACTAGCTAAAAGATTGCAAAGCAGCTCTTAACAGAAGAATTCTAAGATTTCTTTTAGCCCAATTTGTCAGTCTTATCGACTTACGATAGCTTTAAATTGACACGCAATCATATTACTGTCATAACATAATTGGATTGGAAGACTGGAATCCTTAGGCAGCAATGTCTTATAATCACATTACGTTCAAAATATTCAACAGGGAATTTTTAATTTTGTTGTGGAAACCAGATAAGTTTATTTTTTAGCTATACTGTATATGCTTTTTTGTGGCCATCATGTTTCCTTGACAGATTTATTTCAATGGTCAAGATAGATTGTTAAGAAATTAAAAAAAATGTACGTGAATATTAATTTGCAGCTGTCAAGTGAAGGCTATTTCTTTTTAATTCACCACTGAAATGACTGGCTCTGCAAATGAACATTCCTCAAGAGCACTGTAAATGGCATTGCCATTAAAGTCTATAGCACTTTGTACTTCTTCTTTCATCATTGGCATAAGTTCCGTAACACAAAATGTCCCCACAAGTTTTCCACACATAAACATGCCACAAAAAAGAGAAAACTATGGAAATCTGGTCTGCCAATGTTGTATTAATGTCAATAGATGTGTATTTCGGGTACCAATTGCATGTTTTGAGAGTTGAAGAATGTTTTTTGTGTACATAATTTGTAAATCCTTGCGACTAAACCAGAGCTTATAGTCTAATTATAAAAGCTAAGTCTGAATATTCTGAAAAGAAATTTAGTTATTGTTAGCTCATCTGGCCAAAATGGCCAAGTGAGCTTATGCCATGGCAGCCATCTGTTGTCCATCCAGTAAATCGCTTCTCCATAACTGGTTAACCGATTTCAACCATATTTGGCTGGAAGGATCCTATGCTGGTACACTCCAGAACTTCTGTTCTTTGTTTTGGGTGAAAATTTCCCATTGGTCAAATTTTCCAGTGGCCATCTTAGATTTTCATACCTTCCAAAAATAAATGGGAATAGCGTTAAACGACCTCTTCTCGAGAACCACTTGGTGGATTTCCATGAAAGTTGGGTGGATGAACCCTTTGGTGATTTGCTCCAGAAATTCTTAGTCCATTCAGAATTTTGATTGGCCCATTTTTCTAGTGGCCATCTTGTTCTCAAAAATGACGTCTCATGACCTGCTGTACCGATCAGGCGGAAACTTACTAGATTTAATTTCATCGATATCTAATGACAATTAAAGTTTGTCCAAGAGAACTTGATTCTTGATAAAACATGGCTGTCATGGACCAATCAAAATTTTGGGTTTGGTGGCCATAATGGATATTTTAATGGCTGGTGGAACCTAAGGGTCAAATTGAGTCCATCATTAATTTCCTACTAAATATATTTTGTACTGAAGTCTCAATTTTGTATTTTATATCTTGTTACTGCTGAATTATTATGCCTTTTCAAATGCTAGTGGTTCAGGTGAGCATTAAGGCCCTTTGGCCTCTTGTTAATGGTACAAACACAGAAAGTGATCAACATTTCATTAATAGAACAAGGTATTGTAATTATGTTAAAGCCTGAATGTCTAGAATTTTAAAACTACCATGATACTATATAGGATTAAAATATTGAACTTTTATATAATCCATATATATACACTTTACATGTACCGGTATATGACAAATTCTATATGTTGTCTGAAATACTCTATTCAATATCTTGAAATGAATCTGCATGTTGCTGGCTAAGGCAATGGAACCTGCTCCAGTAAAATTCATTTCAAAATATTAAGCAACATTCCTGCATTGTTAGCTCACCTGGCCTGAAAGGCCAAGTGAGCTTATGCCATGGCGGTCATCCATCTGTCAAATCGTGTCTTCTTAACGGTTTGACCGATTTCAACCAAATTTGGCTGGAATGATCCTAAGTTGCTACCCTCCTCCAGACTGTTTTTTCAGAATTTGATTGATCAATTTTTCGGGTGAAAATCAGATTTTATGAAAAATCTACCAGTGATGGTCAAAATACTACTCCTCCTTAGCTGCTTGACATATTTCAACCAAATTTGACTGGATGCATTCTATGGTGGTAGGCTCTAGAACAAATCTTTTCAGAATTTTGATTGATCAATTTTTTGGTTGAAAATCTGAGATTTTATGAATAATCTACCGGAAATGGTCAAAATGCTACTCTTCCTTAGCTGCTTGACATATTTCAAACAAATATGACTGGATGCATTCTATGGTGGTAGGCTTTAGAATTTCTTTTCAGAATTTTGATTGATCAATTTTTTGGGTGAAAATCTGAGATTTTATGAGAAATCTACCGGAAATGGTCAAAATGCTACTCTTCCTTAGCCGCGTGACATATTTCAAACAAATTTAACTTGTTAAATTGGTAAATTTTTCCGGTAGCCATCTGTTTTAATGTAAAGAATCATGTATATTTAAATGAAAATGTTTCAAATGCTAATGGTCCAGGTGAGCATCACAGGCCCTTGGGCCTCTTGTTATCTTGTGATTGAGGTATTGATATTTACGCGATGAAATGATCAACTGGCTTGTTACTTTATCCTCATATATCAACTTGCATTTTGTAGGCCATTTCACGCAGGACTGTTTTCATACAGAAGGCGGCAAGGCATATGATCTAATACCTGATATTGATGAGCTCGCAGCACAGGTAGCTGCTGAAGCAACTCCGGACCCAGCATCCTCATCTACACATTCAGCAAAGAAGGTGAGTTAATGACTAGACCGCTATAACATTTAGTTAGTCCTTTCAACTCTACAACAAGATATATGACAAATTTCTGTTAATATTTTGAAATTAAATTGCCAGCATGAAGGCATTGCTGCATTTTAGAAATATTCAACAGCATTCTTGTATAGCTGCCTTGAAATTGGTATACTTATCAGGTATGAATGGAAAAACCCGTAATCACTATAGATGGGACTGAATTATATATGCCATTTAGTTCTGATAAATGTCTTTATCGAAAAGAACATCGCATGATGCATTCCTTGAAAAGTTTTTCAAAGAAATTCATTTCCTAACATAGGAGCCTTGGTGTGGCTTTTCTCTTCAGTGGTGGTTCATCACTTGCAATGTATGGGAATTTTGAATATTCTTATCAGACTATTTTTGAATAGGTCGGGTACTGAGGAATCCCATTTCTCAGTCAATCATATGACATCATAATCAACTACAACACATAGGCTAATGTCATAATCAATTACATCATGAACCACTCGATTTAGTATGTCTTAAACGCTTAATAGTCTGACAAGTTGGACGAATTATATGTCTTCACTATTTAATGAACATTCTGTTGACTATTTTCAAATTAATTTGACTGAGCGCTGTTGCTGCCTATCAGCCCCAAGTCAAATTAGTTTCAAAATATTCAACAGCTTACCTGTATAGTTTTCTGGAAATTGAAATTCAGTGAGTCTAGGGATCGATTGATTCCAACACAGGCAATCAGTGGGTGGAGCTTAGCTAGAGATCGGCGGGGCATAACTAAAACTGGATTCCTACATATCTGAGCTTGTACTTGAAATATGGTAATACTTTAACGCTTGAAATCCTAGTGTTTCAATTTAAAGACAAGTATACAGAAAAGATGTTTAATATTTTGAAATTAATTATTAACTGAAACCTGTTGATAGGCAGCAGCAGCTCCCCGTTCAATTAATTTCAAAATATGCAACAGAATATGCTTTAGATCAGAAAGATGTTTTTGTTTCAGGCCTGTGAGGGTTAAATGGTTAATAACTGCATGCTTATATTGTTTCCGACAACAGAGAGTGTTATTAGTGCCAGGCTTGTGTGTATGTTGCAGGCCAAAAAGAGGAAACATAAGAAAGAGAAGGGGAAGAAGAAAAAGAAGAGGAAACATGACAGCAGTTCCTCTGATAGTAACAGCTCCTCTACACAAAGAAAGGTGAATGTAATGACACTAGCTATTTAATGGTCGAGATTTGTCAAGAAAATTAACATGTTTGCTCGCTGAATATCCATTTGCAGGCCATGGCCCAAGAGAAGACACTGCAATCTTACCGCTGGAAAGCCTGGCTCGATATCGCTATTTTTGAGAACGTAAAGCTGGAATTACTGGCTCGTGTATTGAGCCAAGTATTCCAGTGGTAAATTTTAAAAAGTTGTGTTTCGGCCGGCGAATAAATATCCCTCAACTGACCTCAAGACTGGTAGAGTCTGGTTTTGACCAGTCATGTCTTAAATAAGTGTCTGGAGCACATAATCCATGTATCGACCTACCATACAAATACAGTCAGATCTTGGCATAAAGTTCTCACAGGAACTAATATTGACCACTATGTCACCTAAAGCTGATGACACAAGACAAGAATGGATAGATCCAATCTGTCACTCAAGTATATGATATCATTTACGTCACATGTAGAATGACGTCGCAATCAAAATGCGTAATGAATGACATAACTAGCTTTGTCAGGATCACTGAATAGTCAGTAAAGTGTACGAATTGTATGTCATTATTATCTAATAAACAGTCTGTTTAATATTTTGAATCTAATTTAACTCGGTTCTGTGGCAGTGACAGCACCCAGTCAAATTAGTTTCTAGATATTCAACATCTTACCTGTATAGTTACCTTGATATTGGGATTCTGGGAATTTAGGGTTTGATCGATCCCAGCATTAGCAAAACATGGATGGAGCTTGGCTAGAAATGGGTGCGGCATAGCTAGAAATTGATCCCTCTACTAGTCAGAGTTGCATGGTCTGTCTGTACGGCAACGCAGGTATTCAAGTTCATTTCCGGTACATAATTATAGAGCACCAGTAGGAATTCACCAATAACTCGTTACAGAACGTATCTTGGCATTAAGTTTGAGCTACGTGTATATTTGATAACTTGTCTCCCATGAAAAGCTACTTTTATTTGACCAGAACTCGGTTTGTCAAAATGTGCCAAATAGCTGTACAGTAAAGCATATCTTAACCTTATAATTGTCAAGATTTGTCAAGAAAATTTAAAATTGTGAATGTTCATTTGCAGACCATAGAAGACTATAGAAATTCTACCACTAGAGTGACTGGCTCAATTATTGAGCCAGTCACTCCAGTGGTAGAATTTCAAAAATAGACTTCTTGTGGTTTACAAATGGACATTTACTAAGACCAGGTTACAAAGCTGGTTTTGGACGTCTTGACCATTAGTTAAGCAGCCACTTTATGGCCTGCAGACAATTAGGGCTTCACGATATACCAATATTATATCGAATACCAGTATCATAGCTATACCATTAGTCATACCGATATGATTTTGCTGATACCGAAATATCGAGATATAAGATAAAACTGGTATAACATTTTGTTAGGCAGATAATCTGCTAATAGATAACACGCAGTGCAAAATTCGACAAAATATGAGCCAACAAAGCCTTATACAGGTCTATAACGCGCAGTCTGACGAATGAAAATTGGTACCGTAAAACGCCATTAGTAGCCGCTGCTTCTAATAGGACAAGGGTTATAAATTCTTTTCCAAACCTCTGAGAAAGGGTGGCAACTTCTATTAGGTATATTTCAAGACAAAATTGAAAAAAAGGATACAAAAAAATTACATGAAATTAGAACACATTCTAAAATCTTCATGGTAGAAATTCTTACCATGTTACGCCTATACTTAATGTATACCTTATATCCATCAGCGCGGGAGTGAAATTATTAATTAGGATTGCGTATATTGTAATAAACATTGTTTGACATAAAATGTCATCGCGAAAAAATAGAAATCATGTGATGTGTTAGGCTATAGGATGAGTTTAGGTTGTTGCCTGAGTAGCGCAAAGAGGCTAATAGTCGTACCCGGTTAGAGACTTGCGCAATCCACAAATAGGAGGGGAGCTTCGAGTAGCTACGAGAGTGACGACCTAAACTCGTCTTATAGCTGATTAATACGGTGATTAATACTCAGTAGAATGTAACGTAACCAAGTCAGCCGGGATGAAATCACCCAAGTGAACAAAAATCTCGCCAGTAAATATACTACCGAATACATTTACTGATTAGGTTATCGTGAATTTATTGCTCAAATTGTTTTAAAAACATTATCTTCTGTATATATTTATTATTAATTTGGGATATTGGCATTTGCGACATTGCAAAATCTGTTTTTATTTGGGAGGTCTCCTAGTCCGGATAAATTTCAGTGGAATGGCCCAATCACCAAAGAGCTTTAATTTGGTCATCCAACTTAAGAAGGGATCTAACCTCATTTTATTTCTTACATTGTTTTGGGTCATCTTATGTTGCTTTACGATAATACATGTACAATGACTTGTTAGTTTCAGTTTTATTTCATCATTTAAGAATCATACACGTAAGATTTACAAATATTACATAGAATACAATTATTACACACAATGTAGCCCGAAATATTGGTTATTGCAATATGGCAGGCAAGAGGAAAGAGCGGTTTCCCTTTGATGATATCCCTTTTTTGTGCTGAATTGTACATCAGGGACGCCGTTCTGACACAAAATTCTGAGACCAAAAAATGTGATAAAAGTTTATACTAATGCATAATACGCAACCCCCCCCCCCCCCCCCCCCTTCTGGCCTTGAGCAAAATGAGCAAAAAAACTGCGCAGTATAGACACGAAATTTTGGTATACATCAATGCAGATAGCCAGGAAAATTAGTAAAATGTATGTTTACATTCATATCCAGCATGTTTGATTCATATCATTGATATTTGTCAGTCAAATATCAACAGCTTTAGCTGTTTGCAGTTTAACTTGGCGAGTTTATAAGGGACGAGATGGTCACTGGTTACCCGTATCTCGTGATCTCCACGCGAACATCGTTGTAATTTCGTGGCAAATTCAAATCATTTGTAGGGGCGATTTGGGAGAGTTTCAGCTGTTTTGGGATATGATTTAACTCAAACAAGTTAAAATTTAACGTTTAATATCAGGATTCATTTAATTTCTTGGTTTTATTGTGGAAATTTGCGGCGACTATTTAAGCGGTGCTGATATGCGTTGAATATGGAATCATACTCATAATCAAGCCTCACTCCATTAAAGGTATACATACCGATATTCATTTTTCTAATACCATGAAGCCCTATGGACAATGGAGAAATCCAGTTTTAGCTATTCCCCATCCATCTCTAGCTAAGCTCCACCCATGCTTTGACTGTGTTGGGATCGATTGATCCCTGCACACTCTGACTTTCAATTTCCAGAAATATACAGGTAAGCTGTTGAATATTTTGAAACTAATTTGACGGGGTGCTGTTGCTGCCTCAAAATATTCACCAGAATGTTCAATAGATAGTAAAGACATACAATTCGTACAATGACGCTTAGTCCGTCATCAATTAAGCATGCATAACGAACTTGGCTACATGACATAATTTATGATGCCATCCTACATGTCACGTATTTGATTATGACATCATTTGATTGATAACTAAAGTGGAATCCTCCATTAATCACTATAGGCACATGGTCTCTTATTCCAGTGCCTTTCTATAGGATATGTCTTTTAGAGCCAAAATCTGGTGGCATGAGTCTTTAAGTCTTTTCAAATTTGTTTGCATTTTGGACCGAATTTTCTGTCAAGACATGAATTTTTATGTTTCATGTACCTTTATGTTTGTCCTTTTGACCTAAATATTCATGTTTCTAGTCTCTAAATGTACATGCCTTTTTCACATTTGCTAACAAACTTGTGCATTTTGAGTCCAGTGTTTTTATATTTCCTGCTAAAATCATTGTTTGGAAACTAATTTTGCATGTTTATGTTTTAAAAACTGATGTTTCATGTGAGCCATGCTGGCCTCTGGTTACATCAAAGAGTTTCTTCCATATGGGTAGAGAACTGTACCAATTATTGTTACTAAAACGATCAAATGTCACTCATATCAGCAAAAGCGGCTTCTGCAGTGCTCTTGAGAAATGTAATTTGCACATCAAGTGAAGACGATTTTTGAAAATTTACCACTGGAATGCCTGGATCAATAACCGAGCCAGTCATTTCAGTGGGTAAATTTTCTAAAAATTATCTTATCAAATTTGAGTGTTAAAGGGTTAATATGTTTCGATAATGTAAATGGTTGTATCGTCTTGTTTTGTACCACCCAGCAAGCACCCAAATTTATGGGTAGTTATAGTGTTTTGCTTTTTCTCTCTGTGTGTCCATAACCTCCTGCTTCAATGGACCTTTCCAGTTTATCCATCCCCTAGGCTTCTATTAGGACAAGAAGTGTTCAATTTCCAACCCACCATCTCTGAGAAAGGGGTGGGCTTATATTAGAGAGTTTTCCCAAAAAGGTTTTCTAAAACTGATACCATGGAAATTCAACCCATTTTCTCCCGTAAAAATTCCCACTGCCTATGTCTATGTTTAATGCATAAAACAAAACATCACCGGGGAAGTGAAATTATTTGATTTGAGCACCTAAATATTGCGTATCCTTTAATAAAGGTTGTTTTTTAAATCAAAATTAATCCACAATTTGATATAAAATGGTGTCGCGAAAAAATACAAATCACATGATTCGCCTCTAATTGAAGAGTTTATTTTAGAGCGAGTACTCGGATATAAATATTCTGGAATCGGGGACTCGGAAATTTCTATATATTATCATTGCGCGATAGGAACTAAGTATCATACTGATCTGAATAACGGGTACCCGTTTGATAAATTCCCGTTAGCGTATAATATCTCACGAGAACACACCGCTTCCAATCGCATGAGCCGCTGGCTCGCCAACATAAGAAGCTGGCTTCTTCATTTTGGATCATTTAATGTTGATCGGCGTTACAAAATTGATCCGCAATACCGCTTGTTTGGTACATAAATTTGGTCTTAAAATATATTTATAAGGAAGTTATTTAATCACACCAAGACTGTTTTAATACGCGCATTTTGACTACAAAAGTGTGAAATAAACTTTATTATATCGTGACCATACATGGCCTACTCTAAGTATTAATCTAATAGGTGGTCGAGATTTACAAATCCGAGGCCTGTATTGACTTCTAGAGGGGCCAGAAATGTATCAGGGCAGAGATCGGTGTGAAGTAGACACACCCTGTAACATGTTTGTTATTATTATACACGCTACACCTACAAATTTGCTCTTAAAACAATTTTCCCTATACAATCTGCTGAGTTAGGGGTGGACTTCTAATACAGAGTTTTGCCGTTTTGGAACTGCTAAGAAATCATTGGAGCTCATATGTCAAAATTAGGGGGTGGGCTATTAGAGCATAGGCTTCAATTAAGCAAAATATGGTACAAATTTTATGTCTTTACTATTTAATAAACATTCTGTTGAATATTATGAAAGTAATTTGACTCGTATGGCAGCAACAGCACCCAGTCAAATTAGTTTCAAAACATACAACAGCTTACTTGTATAGTTTTCTCGAAATCGATAGTCAGGGCATTCAGGGATCGATTGATCTCAACATGAGTGAGGTGTGGGTGGAGCTTAACTAGGGATGGACAGGACATAGCTAAAACTAAAAAGGGCCATTTCTACTTCGAATAATACTTACCAGATGTACTATTATGATAATATCTATTATCTAGTCTAGCTCAAAATAAACAATTAAAACTCCGCACTCTCCTGGTCCTGCCCATACTGTGTCCGGGAATACCATAGCCGCAGGTACCGAGTCAATTCCCAATCACAGTCAGATTCGTCTATTTTGCGCTGTTGAAAAGTCGCGTGTATTTAGTGCTCTCTTATTAATTGAATAAGCAGTTTTAGCGTGTTTTTTCGGAAAACCATCGTTGGATTCATGGAGGAACTGGGGAAATCATCACAGGGGCAGGTTGTATCAATCTAGAATTTATACATTCGTGCCATAATGACTGTTTGAAATTTCCTTAAATTGGCACATTTTTTATAATGATAGCCATTGTTGGAGTCGCTTCTGTACCCGTTGACTTTTAGTTTTAATTCGGGTACTCAGTTAATTTTCTCTTGCGACTCGGTTCCTCTAAGATGGATGCGTCCTTGGCCAAGATGGCGGCGCCCATGATTTATGTCGTTCTTGGCTTGGTGTATCCACGCACTCTGTTGTCGCCGATTTTAGCTCTCGCTTAGTTGTCGAGGGTGTTTGTAGTGATCGGCGAGTTATTCTTGGTTATTTAACGTTAGTTAAAGGCTGAGTTGTGTTTTTTTTTTAATTTTCACTCAAAAAAGTTTCAAATATTTCCTGCCTAAGACTTGTTATCATTAAATTGAGAGAAAGTTAATGTGTTTAAGAAATCTTAACTAGCAAGTCTATTGTGCGTATTGCTCGTCATTGGTTGTCATGTGCAGCGTTTTAATTCTTCTCTGTGTTCGCAGAAACCGAAGAACTCGGACTCGTTGTGCCGAAAGTGCAACAGGTTCATGAAACGGAAGTACCTGGGTCATCACTGTGTGGCGTGCGCTAAGTATAAGGTCGGGAGCCCTTGTGATGTGTGCGTCAAGTGGTCGTCGGCATTGGTGGCGGAGTTTGACAAGGATCGACGGGCGAGGCTGGAGCGTATCGAGAAGGATAAGGCAGTGAAGCTGCAGCAGGTTTCGTTGCTGGGACTGGAAGGTCGGCTGAATGAGAGGATGGATTCAGCACTGGGCGTATGGGCGGCCCAGTTCAAGGCTATGTTTGACTCGTTGCAGTCCACGGTCCCGGTGAAGCAAGCTGGTGCAGGACAACCATTAGGTGGTCCGGCTAGTTCTGCTGAGGGTCATGCACCTGCCCCTTCTCTGTCCTTGGCTCAAGAGCCGACGATAGAGGAGGAAGATTTGCTGCTGATGGAAGATTCCGGCATGCCGGATCTTTCAATGACGGCGATGCCTAGTACGTCCCAGGGGTCGCCCTCGGGATTTGTACGGGTTTGCCAGGCGGATGGTGATGTCGACGTTCCGTCGGGCATTTTTCATCCGCGATTTGTGCAACCGAATATGCCGGCGGAGCCGTGGTTTGCGGTTCCTGCGGCTATCCCGGCGGCGTTAGGTGCGGCTCCTATCGGAGTGACAGTGCCAGCCGTAATTGAGGCCGTCGGAGTCCCGGATCCCGTGTTGGAGCCGATGGACTGCGGCGAATCCGTATCTGGCGATTCGTTGGATACTGGTGCCGCTGGTAGTCGCGCTATGGATGCGCTCTGTCCTGGCAGAGACGTATATCGTAGCGTTCAGCAAGGATCGTCGGTGGCCCTCTCATCTAAGGGAGAGAGGGAGGATGAAAACGGGAGTTCTTTGATGGACGATTCCGCTTTCTGCACCGAAGCTGAATGGGTGCAGGTTCTTGGATGGATGACCAATCGTCTCGGGTTGGCATCTGATCTAGGATCTCAGCGCGATCCGGCGATGGAACGGATGTCAGAGCGTGCGGCTAGCGCTCTGTCCAGTGGCTCTTCTGCCATGCCTACACTCCCGCTGGACACGCAGACTTCTGACATGTTGGAAGTTGCGGCATACCGTCTGGTTCAGCCAGACTATGCGTTGCCCAAGGCCCCGAAGGGGATAAGGAGTAGGGTCCGGTTTCCGGAGCAGGCTTATTATCAGTATGCCAGGGTTCCACGGCTTTCCGTTGCGGAACGTGAGGCGCTGAATAGGCCGTTGGCTGGGAAGGCCAAGGGGCGGTCACGTCCTTTGGTTTCTCAGACCAACAAAGACTCGTTCAGTGAGCTCACGCTCATTAAGGATGCGGCTAGGGCAGCCATGGCTGCGCTGTCGCACGGGTGTACCGTCTTGCAGGGTATGCTGGACTGCACGGCGGAAGGCGGACAGGTGCCAGAGGCGGCTCCCGGAGTTGTTCGGGACACCATGCGCCTGTCTCAGGATTGCCTGGCCAGGGTAATCACGAGAACTTTGGCAGAGCGACGGAGAATGGTTCTTGATTGTGTGGAACCAGGACCAGAGATGAGGGCTGCGTTATCTTCTGCGCCTTTCATAGGTCCAGGCTTGTTCGGCGGCTCGGCACGACAAGCGCTCTCTAAGGTTGCGTCAATGGTGGCGGAGCAAGAAGTGGTCGGCAAGTCGTGGAAGTCGACCAAGAGGACTCGGCCGCAACAGTCCTACTGTCAGCATAGGCAGGAGCAGCAGAGACAGCGTCCTAGATCGCCCTTCCGTCCTTCTGCCCATGATGCCCATAGGCCATCCGGAGCACAAGGGCCTGGCCGTTCGTCCGCATACAAGCCCTCTAGTAAGAGGCCGTATGAGGACGACAGGAAGGGTGGCGGTTCGGGCCGAGGCGGCTACCGTAAGGATAGCCGTGGCGGCGGTTCCGGACCGTCATGCCACAAGAAGCCGCGGGGCGGCCGTGGGGCTCGTTCCTGACGGGTTTCCGGCGGAACCAATACCGGCGGCTTTGGAAACAAATGGAGTCGAGAATCTTCACCCAAGCGATTTAGCGTCTTGTCGGCTAATCTCGACCGACAACTGTGTGCAGATTCCTTCCGTCGGAGGCAGACTTCAGCTATTCCTAAACCAATGGGAACAGGTCGTGCGCGACTGTTTAGTCTGTCAGTGGATAAGAAACGGCTACGATCCGGACTAGCTCATCCATCAATCGTTAGTTCCGTTAACCTCGACTCCAATATGGACTCCTATTCCAAGGGAATTAGACCGTCTAGTCGCCATTCAGTCAGAGATAGAATCGCTTCGTCAGAAGAATGCGATTCACCTAGTCACCGATCAGTCATCGCTGGGCTTCTATTCGATCATGTTCCTAGTTCCGAAGCGTACCGGAGGGTGGAGACCAATTCTCAATCTCAAACCGTTGAACAAATTTATTCTTTCTCCCAGATTTCAGATGGAGACGGTAGCAGCGGTAATGACAGGGCTGAGGAAAGGCATGTGGGCGGTATCGATAGATCTGAAGGATGCTTATTTTCATATTCCAATGTCAATTCCTTTTCAGAAGTACCTGCGATTTGCATTCCAAGACAATGTTTGGGAATTCAATGCTCTTCCCTTCGGCCTGACCACGGCTCCGAGGGTCTTCACCAAGGTGGTTCTCGCCATGACTTCTTTACTTCGCAGGAGAAACATAGCTGTTCACACTTACATAGACGACTGGCTGCTAAAGGCGGGGAATCCAGTCACTCTGCGCAGCAATCTGATAGTAGTCCTAGACTTGTTAAAGAAGCTAGGATGGATTGTGAATCTAGAGAAATCAGAACTGACTCCATCCCAGGAGTTTGTTTATCTGGGAATTTTTTTCAATCTCAGGGATGGCATAGCTTTTCCGGCGGAGAGCAGAGTCAGAAGCCTGATTGCAGTGTTGGAGTCGGTTTCTCTAGGAGCCTATCTGACGGCGCGTCAATTTCTCAGAATACTGGGTTTGCTAGTATCTCTGGAGAGGGTGGTGCCATATGCGGCACTCAGGCGCAGGCCGATTCAGATGTATTTGATGTCGTTCTGGTCACAGAGAACAGATCCGTTATCTCTGAGAATACCAGTAAAAGAACCATTGATATTCCACCTTCAGTGGTGGTTATCGGAACAGAATCTCCTGCGAGGTGTTCCTCTACAACCTCCTCAACCTCAGATGTCCATATTCACGGATGCATCATTGACAGGTTGGGGAGCGGTATTGGACAATCAGTCAGTGTCAGGGGAATGGGATCGGACCAATGCGCAGAAACATATCAATGTGCTCGAGCTATTAGCGGTGGTATTTGCACTGCAGAAGTTCGAGAGTCTAATTCAAGACAAGATTGTCCTAGTAAGGACAGACAACTCAACAGTGGTGTCTTATTTGAACCGCCAAGGCGGGACGAGATCACCAGAGTTGTGTATGATGGTTTGGAACCTTCTGCTGTGGTGCCAAGAGAGGAATATTATTCTTCGGGCAGCACACATTCCAGGAAGATTGAACATCTTAGCGGATGCTCTCAGTCGAAGGACGGTTTGTCATCCGACGGAATGGCAGCTCAACCAAGTGGTAGCGGAGGTTCTATTCAAACAATGGGGCAAGCCAAATGTCGACCTATTTGCGATGAATCAAAACGCAAAGATGGTCACTTACGTGTCACCGATCCCGGACCCGTTAGCTCTAGCAGTAGACGCACTGGCGATAAGTTGGAAGGGAATGTACGCGTATGCGTATCCTCCAACAATTCTCATCCCGAAAGTTCTGGCAAAGATAAGAGAGGGGATGTGCCAAGTACTACTGATCACCCCTTATTGGCCAGGCCGATCATGGTTTACGGATCTGCTGGACCTTCTGGTCTGCAGTCCAATCCCTCTTCCAGACACAAGAGATGTAATCTCTCAGAACAAGGGTCTGTACCTTCACGACAGACCAGAAATGTTCAAATTGACTGCATGGATGTTGTCAAGCAGCGTGCAATTGAGGATGGCTTTTCTGAGCAAGCAGCAAAGTTTGTTGCTTCAGCCAGAAGAGTTTCAACCACAAAGACATATAATTATAGAATCAACAAATTTGCACAGTGGTGTGAGAAAAGAGATATTGATCCCTTTTCTGCATCTGTTCAACACGTAGCAGATTTTATCTGTCATTTATACGAAGTTGACAAACTTGTACCTTCTACCCTAGCAGCATATAAGTCTGCATTAGCTTCGGTCATTCCTAGTCTCACCATTGAGGGAGTGGAGAATGACACCTTGAATGAAGTTATCAAAGGAATGAGCAATCTGCGACCCAGACAGCCAATTCCTATCCCATCATGGAATCTATCTCTTGTTCTACAGGTTTTAGGGCATGCTCCCTTTGAACCGATTAGATCTATTGACATTAAACTGTTAACTATTAAATCAGTTTTCTTGGTTGCAGCAGCGTCGGCGAGAAGGAGAAGCGAGATTCATGCGCTTTCTGCCGAACAAGACCGTTTTGTCGTCACGGGTGAAGGTTTAAGATTACTTCCACGTCTTTGTTTCCTGGCAAAGAATCAGTCACTTAAATATCCAGGACAGCCGATCAATTTGCCAAGTTTAACTAGACATGACCCAAATTCTTGTGCTTGGTGTCCTGTCAGATGTCTGAAGATGTATAAGAAACGTACTTCTGAGTGGAGAGACGACCCGAAATCTCTGTGGTTATGTCTCAAAGCTCCCCATTTACGTGCTTCGAAAGATACTATTTCTCGTTGGATAGTTGACGCTATTCAGATGTCGCACAAGATCGCTACAGGAAAGCAGATTGATCGTGCGAATGCCCATGAGGTCCGAGCACTAGCAGCATCATCGGCCCTTTATAAGGGTGTCTCATTAGAGCAGGTGATGTCTGTAGCACAATGGCATGCCGAGTCGTCATTCACTGATTTCTACCTTCGCGACATCTCCAGCACACTTAATCCAGTAGCCGTCGCCAATCTGTCAAACCTAAACTAAGCCACGTCCGACCACTACTTCGCACACATCACAAAAGTCTTCCGCCTACACTTACCAAGCGCTATGCACATGACTGAGTACGACCGTGGATTGGGCCTAGCTCCTGTGATGATCAAGAACAGATCAACCACTCAAAAATGGTGAGTGTTTACATTAATTAAGTGACTATAAATATGTTTACTTCCAGTCGAAATACCAGACTGAGTAAGTGAATAGTCTGGTACAAGAGTATATTTATCCTCTCATACAGACATGAGACTCATTCCAATTTGAAAATCTAATCGATATACTGATAGTTTTTTCAAAGATTGAAGTTGTAGTAGCTTCTTTGCACTCTACTGGACTGCCCTAGCTGAGACTTGGGGCTGACACGGGTCTGGTGGGTGTTGCATCCCCATGGACATCCCTCTGGTTTTGTGCGGACAAAAGAGGGGGGGGAGCGCGGTCTAGACCATGGAAGTTTAGCACTCTATGAGTCAGATAGCAGAACCCAAGCGTATGCCAGGGTTTTAGTCTCTTCACAACCTTCTCTGTTGGATGGTTGGTGAGTGCTGGTTCGAGCCTCACCTCCTCCCACCGGCATTTCCTGGCTGTCGAAATCCGGAGTTTATCATAATAGTACATCTGGTAAGTATTATTCGAAGTAGAATCAAAAAAGCATCCGCTTTTGTTTCTACGAGAATTCTTAATACTTACCAGATGTACTATGGCCCTGCCTCAGCCGCCCCGCTGAGGTGAGGCTGAGCTGCTTTCGCAGTTTGCCAAGGCAAATATAAGACGAATCTGACTGTGATTGGGAATTGACTCGGTACCTGCGGCTATGGTATTCCCGGACACAGTATGGGCAGGACCAGGAGAGTGCGGAGTTTTAATTGTTTATTTTGAGCTAGACTAGATAATAGATATTATCATAATAGTACATCTGGTAAGTATTAAGAATTCTCGTAGAAACAAAAGCGGATGCTTTTTTGATTCTCCATGATAACCCAAGTAGTATTGAACCAAACTTGTTTACTACGTATCTTAAAAACCATACTGATTTTGCGGTCAAAATTCCAATGTCATGATGAGACAATGATAATATCATAATCAAAGGCATTACACATAGGCTGATGTCGCAATCATTATGATATATCCTGGCTGTTATGGATAGAACCAGGAAAAGTCTGTCAACTGTACGAACTGTATGTCTTTGATGAATTTACAATTTAATAAACATTTTGTTGAAGATTTTAAAACTAATTTGAGGTGTTGCTGCCATACTGAAGCAGCAGGCCCTTCCAGTTGAATTAGTTTCAAACTAATCGACAGTTTTCCTGTATATTTCTCTTGAAATTGAGACACTGAAATTTCAATGGTTAAAGTGTTACGGGTCAAGAACATGGCAAAAGTCTTAAAAAGGTAATGGGAAGTCATCATTAGAAAACTGATAACGGGTAAATAACGATGGTTTGTTGCATATATCAATCCATGATTATCATGTTTTATTTTTCTTTCGGATTGTTTTTCAGAAGAGAAAATCACACAAGAAGCATCACCACAGACACCATAGCAGACGTAGTAGCTCTGATGATGCATAATTGTTGTTTGAGCTATAATGCAAAGCACGGAGTATATTGACCAGCAGTAACATCCTGCTTGAGAGCTATTTTGATTTATAAATAGGCTGTCATGAAAATGGAAAGCCATATATTTGTAAAGCTCTCACTGATGTCATATCAGTGATTATCATAATCGTAGTGCAAGCTGCATCGTCTTGTGTGTTCTCTTCATACTCGCTTGTTCTTCATCAGTGTGTGGACTGCCACTTGGTCAAGGCCAATGTGGTGTTGGCCATGACCAATTGGAAGTCCACACACTAATGAAGAACAAGCAAGTATGAAGGAAACACACACGAGGTGCAGCTTACATTACGATTATGATGACCACTGATATGATATGGTGAGCTGGTCTCTGTATATCAAAGCATGTCTGCCTCCTTTTGCTGTGCAACATGGATGGTGCCAAAACACTCATTTGGAGGCTAGTTGGTTGACAGCCCTTGTGTCGACAGTTGACACATAATTATTGTGTCACTATAGTCACCTAACTGCAGTGATAAAGTTCTTAAAAGTATAGTTTCACCTTGTTTACATATAGCCCGTGTGATGTGTATCACCAACATGTGATTGGTTGTTCATACCTGCTGATCAGTGACCGTTTAGCACAGGTCAATGGAGAGACCCGATCTGTCGTTCAGGTATCTGATGTCATAATCAATTACGTCAAATGCAGACTGATGTCACAATAACATATTATAATTCCGCTATGAAGCTCGAAAGGTCTGCCACGTGTGCGAGTTATATATCTTTGATGAATTTACAATGTAATAAACATTCTGTTGAATATTTTGAAACGTGACTGGGAGTTGAAGCTGCCAGAGGCCACAACACCCCCCCCCCCCAGTTAAATTAGTTTCAAAATATTCAACAGCTTACCAGTACAGTTACCTTTAAATCTGGATTCTAGTTATTAGATCACATGACCAAGTGAGCTTATACCATGGCGAGCGTCTGTCCGGCGTCCATCCGTCCGTCAACATTTTTCTTTAAACAACTTCTCAAGAACCAGTGGGCCGATTTCAAGGGCATAGGGATCCAAGTTTGTTCAAACGAAGCCGATCGGCCAATTTGGCCGGCGACCATCTTGGATTTTGGCCGATTTTTTATTAACAGATTAGTCTTTCCATCAATGCCTAAATATTTAAGATATGTATTGTGTGCTCTGACATCTATATTCTTAAATATATTTTGAATGTATTTGATTGAAAGTTGTTGCTGCCTTAGGCAGCAATGAAAGTTGTTGTTGCCTAAGGCAGCAATGACTTTCAGTAAAATTATTTTGTGCATCAACTCCAGCTCACCCTACCCCTGCTGCTAACTTGGTGATTCAGCCAGATGCGCATGTGTTAAATGGATTGTGTGGTGGTGGTGAAAAACCTGCTATAAAGACCATGTACCTGCCTTTAGAGACCATTTTCTGGAATTGTATTTAAACCTCTAGTAACCGTCTGACTGCTGAGTTTTTGCAGACGACATATTCCAAAGGTTATATCTCTGAACCTGATAAATATTTTGAAAACAATTGGACTGAAAGTTGTTGGTAGCTAAGCCGCCAACAACTTTCAGTCGAATTGTTTTCAAAATATTCAACAAGTCAAGAGCTTTTTAAAATTGAAATTATTGGCTGCACTGGCTTGCAGCAGTGAGACAGTTAAGAAACCAGCTGTTGTTAGCACTGATGTCATCTATTTTCGCTTAAACAGTGTTCAAAATCACTAATGCAAAAAAACAGTCCAGAGATTGCTATCAATAACTAAACCATTTCACATCAAGAGTATACTTACCTCCCTAATACTTTTGATATTGCTAAATATCGGCTTTCACTCAATAAAACACTCAGATTAAAAACAGTTAGGTGCCCCTACTGGGCAGGGAGTCAGAGGTAGTCCGGCGGATGCTCGCCCCACCACCGCGCATGCGCCGACTACTACTTCCTCTTTGCTCATTTATTGGCTAAGGGTTACATGTGGTTTTGTGCTACTCTACATTTTCTGCGCGTTTACCTTGTTTTTCACTTATTTGACGATTGTTGTACGTTCGTGGCATGTCGGAAAGAGAGGACTCACCTTTGGAAGGAGCTGGATCTCTTTATCAGGTGACTTCTTTGATATGCTAGCGTGTTTTGTCCCGGTTTAATGTGTTTCCGGGACTCGCGCTTACCGTGATTAGCGCCTGTTTGTGTTTGTTTTTTACAACATGGTGCTTCATAAGTCTCATTTCTCTTTGTGTTTTTGTCCACAGGTATCACGTAGAAGCTTTGATGGACTTCTCGGCACAAGAGGATATGTTTCTCTCCACCACGGTTCCATTTCCTACTAATACTGTTAGGTTATCTAACCAAAAAATCTATGTTCAGTGAGTTGGAGGCCTATTATAAAGGTCTTCTCACTTTGCCCTCTTGATCCAATTCCTTCCCCTTCGGTGGAGAGAATGTAGAGGCGTACTATGGTGGAGTTCTCCGGTTCATCACGTTGGATGGTTTGTCTGTACAAGTGTCAGGTATCTAATTATTGATAAACAAAAGGGGAGATAATTTCCTTTTTTGCCAATGCTAGAATTGGAAGGAGTTATCTCTGTATATCTGATTGTTGTGTACTCGAAATGCCAATTCAACGGAAATGTTCCGGTTACTTATACAATTCGTTCTTGCACTTGGTGCTTGTTGCGGATCGATTATTTGGTCACGGGATTGATGACGTCATAATCGGCCTTGGCCTTTATTAACAATTAACGTTTTGTCCACGGCTGGTTCTTCTTGACTTGCGATCTTGAGGATCCTGTCCCTCTCTTTTTAGTTGGTTTTGAGTTCGCTAACCTTAACTATCTTGCTCATTGTCCTTGTCCTTGTCCTGTTTCGGAGACCTGGTTGCCCGTCCTGCGGGAGGTTTCTGAAGAATAGATTCGTACCGCACTTGTGCTTCAGCTGCAGTCCCTGTGGACCGTTGCTGAAGTGCGATGTATGTAAGCAGTGGGGGGGAGATCTAATGTCTGATTTTCTCTCATTGCAGGCAAGGGAGAAGGTGATGGAGGAAGAGAGGAAGAAGAAGAAGGAGGGTAGTAAGAAGGGTAAGAAGAAGGCCTCATCCGTGGTGGATGTGGAGGCCTTCAGGTCCGAAATGTTGCAAGAGATGCAGAGGACAATAAAGGATTTGGTCCCAGAGTTGCTTCGCAGCATGCTCCCTGGGCCAGCTCCTTTGTTGTCCTCGGCATCTGCTTACGAGCAGGTGATCCCCGCCTCTGAATCCGGTCTCTTTAGGTCCGGTCCGTTTGTGGATTCAGAGGTGGGCCCTTTGTTGGGGGCAGTCCAAGACCCTGGCAGCAGGCATGGCGCCGCGCCGAGGGGCCGTGGACAACGGTTGTTGCTGGGACCCGCGGTCTGCTCATCAGACCCTGGGTATCCGCGCGCCGCGGGTGTCAAAGCCTCCTATGGCACCTTTCCTGGCCAGTCCGGGTTAGCTCTCTTTGCTGACCCGGAGTCTAATCTTTCTGGCCAGGAGGAAGAGGATCTCCTGCTAGGGTCGCCTTCTGAGGACGTGGCCATGGAATACGACGTCTGTGCACCCCTCGCGGGGAATACAGACGACGTGTTCCGTGGTTCTACTCTCGCAGGAGTAGATTTCACGGTCCAGAAGGTGTCCCCGGGCGGTGCTGTTGACCACGGATACCGCATACCTCGGCTTGCCGATGGTGTCGCTGGTGCTGGTCAGGGCCGCGGTAGGGCGGTGTTTACCCCACGCTCTGCCACGGCGCCTGCTCCTGGTCAAGCCGCGGAGTTCAGCATGCCTGCTCTCTCGGGCCCGCATGCTTTTCCGGGCTTGCCAGGGGTATCAGCTTATCCGCCGTCGACGTCAACTGCGAGTGCTCTGGAGGAAGACGAAGGCCCTCGTCTAGTAGAGCGCTCGCAGTTAGCCACGGAGGAGGATTGGTCGGACGCTTGCCAGTGGCTGGTAAGTGTTCGGCCCGATCTACCCGTGGAGCTGCCGGCTAGCCAGCGTGACCATAGGCCGTGGTTAGCTGGTAGGCCGGCGGCTACCGCTATGCCATCTCTGCCGCTGGCTGAGCATGTCGTGGACATGTTCGAAGCGGCGGAGGCGTCCATTAAGGTTAATGGACGTCTCGCGAAGGCCCCTCGCGAGGTGGCGAAGCGTTGCCGCATCGTGCCCCTGGAATACCAGCGGTACGGTGTGGTGCCAAAGCCAAGCGTGGATGATCGCGCGGCTTTAGGCGAAGATGCGCGGCCGGGCTCCCGTTCTGACACGGGAGTCTTGTGCTCGAACGCGTTGCGTTCGGCGAATGCCGCGCTGCGTGATGCGGAGGAGAGTGGGAGGGCGTCGATTGCCGCTCTGTCCCACGTCTCCCAGCTGCTACAGGGGGTGGTAGCGGCCTCCGCATCACGCCAGCCAAGCCCGGTAACAGTCCAGAGAGCCATCCAGGATGGTATCAACCTGGCTTTGGACTGTTTGACGCGGGCGGTGACCAGAAGTGTCCGTGCGAGGCGCACGTTTGCTCTTGACAATCTGTGCCCGTCCCAGGACCTGTATAATAGGCTGCTGCGGACGCCTATGACAGGTCCTGGTCTCTGGAGGTGAGGGATGCAGGCACCTCCAGGAGACGGTCACTCTGGTTAACAACCAGAGGGCGCTGCGTGAACAATTTGAGGTGCTCCGGCGGGAGCGTGTTCGCGCGGCACCCCCTGCGTATCGTCCTCTGCAGGCTCGAGGTGGTGCTGGCCAGGTCAGAGGCCAGCCACCGTCGCAACGTAGGCCTAGGCCACGTGCGATTCGGCCAGCAGCGAGGGGGGCGCAGGCTCCCCAGCCGCACCCAGCCAGACAGCCGCCCGCGCACCATGGTGCGCGCGGCGCTGGACGGGGCGCGCGGGGATCTGGTCGCGGCAATCGGGCCTGATGGCCTGGTTACCGCGGTGGGAACCACTCCGGTGTTTCACGCCGAGAGGACAGTGCCACTCTGGCACTCCTTATGTCCACCTCTATCCCTAGGTGGACCGGTGGGCGGCCATTTGGCCGGCCACTTGCCAGAGTGGAAGCGGTTGACTCAGGACCGTTTAGTCTTGCGATGGCTTTCCGTCGGGTATCGTCCCGACTGGGTGACAGGCCCGCCATCGCGACTGTCTCTCGCGCCGATCTGGACTCCTATTCCACGGGATCCGGATCAGAGGTTGTGTATAGAGGAGGAAATAAATTCCCTCATACTAAAAGAAGCCATTCAGCCGGCACAGAGGTGCCTGGGCTTCTATTCAACCCTCTTCTTAGTGAAGAAAAACACCGGAGGGTGGAGGCCGATTCTCAACCTCAAGCCTTTGAACAAGTTCTTAGAGACGCCCAGTTTCAAGATGGAGACTGTGCGCTCGGTATTGGCGGGGTTGGAGCGAGGAATGTGGACCGCTTCCATAGATTTGAAGGATGCGTATTTCCACATTCCCATAGAGAGGAGTTTCCGTCGCTTCCTGAGATTCGCATTTCAGGGCCGGCGGTGGGAATTCAGGGTGTTACCCTTCGGGATTTCCACGGCTCCTCGGGTCTTCACCCGTGTGGTTCTCGCGATCACTGCATACCTCCGCAGGAGAAGCATAGCAGTCCACACGTACATAGACGACTGGCTGTTGAAAGCACACACCCGGGAATCGTTGTCAGCCAATCTGGAGATTGTTTTGAAAACTCTCTCGGACTTGGGCTGGATGATCAATTTCCCGAAATCAGAGCTAACTCCATCCCAGAAGTTTGTTTACCTGGGCATGTTCTTCGATCTGGAGACGGGGTATGTGTACCCCACTCAGGAGAGGGTTCAAATACTCATCTCGGTAATACAGTCGGTGTGCGACAGTCGTCATGTCCTGGCGCGGGTTTACTTGAGAATGCTGGGCTTGATGGTTTCTTTGGAACCAGTCATTCCGCAGGCCGCCTTGCGCAGGCGCCCGATCCAGTTGTTTCTCATGACACAGTGGACCCAGAGTTCAGGTTCGCTGGACTCGAACGTGTCAGTGTTGGCGCCTCTGATTCACCACCTGCAATGGTGGTTGAATACAGAGAATCTCTTGCCGGGGGTTTTGCTAACCCCTCCCCACCCTCAGGTGACTGTGTATACAGATGCATCGATGGAGGGGTGGGGAGCTTGTCTGGAAGAGTCCACAGTATCAGGGCTTTGGGATCTGGATCAGTCCAAGGAACATATCAATCTACTAGAGCTAAGAGCAGTAGTCCTGGGCCTGGAACATTTCTTACAGAAAGTTCAGGGCAAGATTGTTCTAATTCGTTCAGACAACTCAACAGTAGTGACTTACATAAACCGCCAGGGCGGAACGAAGTCGCCCAGTCTCTGTATGATGACATGGAAACTGCTTTGTTGGTGCCTGGATCATGGGATCACCTTGAAGGCAGTTCATATTCCGGGGAGGTTAAATCTGCTAGCAGACTCATTGAGCCGAAGGATGAGTGTTTTACCCACGGAATGGCAACTAAATCAATGTGTGGCGGTTCGTCTGTTCGACCATTGGGGGAAACCCAACATAGATTTGTTCGCAACGAAGAAGAATGCGAAGATGACGACGTACGTCTCTCCGATTCCAGACCCAAGCGCTTTCGCAACAGATGCGTTAGCTATCAGCTGGGAGGGAATGTATGCATACGCATTCCCCCCAGCAATCCTGATTCCAAAGGTGCTTCAGAAAATCAGGCAGCAGGAGTGCCAAGTGCTTCTGATCGCCCCGGATTGGCCAAGCCGATCGTGGTATACGGATCTGCTGGACCTTCTGGTCTGCAATCCGGTTCCGCTGCCTCTGATGGACGACCTTATCTTCCAGGGCAAGGCCCTTCACGACAATCCGTCAATGTTCCGATTGACTGCGTGGATGTTGTCAAGGAATCTAGAATTAAGGAGGGCTTTTCTGAGCAAGCGGCCATGTTTATGGCCAAAGCCAGGAGGGGGTCAACCTCCAGAGCATATAATTATAAAATCAACAGATTTGCAGAGTGGTGCTCAAAAAGATGTATTGATCCAATGGAATCATCTATTCAGGTAGTGGCTGATTTCCTCTGTCACCTATATGATGCCTATAGCCTCAAGCCTAACTCTATTGCTGGTTATAAATCAGCTTTAATGACTGTTATTCCTTGCTTGGCTAATAGGGGGAGTGATGAAGTAAGTACATTAAATGTATTAATTAAAGGCATGGGCAATCTAAGACCAAGGAATCCTCCACTGATTCCGTCTTGGAGTTTATCACTGGTGCTCCAGGTACTAGGTGATAAGCCTTTTGAACCACTTAGTTCCATTTCTATGAAAATGTTAACTCTTAAAACTGTATTTTTAATTGCTGCGGCCTCGGAGAGGCGTAGGAGTGAAATTCACGCCTTATCAGCCGAGGTTGACCGTTTTGTGGTTACAGGGGAAGGCCTTAAGCTTCTACCTAGGATTAATTTCTTGTCTAAAAATCAGTCATTGAAATATCCAGGTCAGCCTATTTTTTTGCCATCTTTAACTAGATATGATCCTAATTCTAAAGTATGGTGCCCCGTATGGGCGCTGCTCCGGTACAAACAGCGTACTTCGGAGTGGCGTACCGACCAGTCAGCGTTATGGTTGTCATATATTGAACCCCATGGTAGGGCGTTTAAGGACACCATTTCTAGGTGGATTGTGGAATGTATTCAATTTTGTCACAAATCCGCCACCGGGCGACAGGTTGACGTGGCCAAGGCTCACAGTGTCCGCGGTGTCGTGACATCCACTGCCCTGTTTAATGGGGTCCCTGTGGATGATATTATGTCAGTGGCTCAGTGGCACTGTGAGTCAAGTTTTACAGACCATTACCTCCGTGACACCTCTAACCCTCTCGCCTTGTCGATTTTGAAACAATAACCGCTTTATGTTGTGAAGAGTGCTTCCGCATTGCTTATATACTTCGCCATTCAGCGACGGTGACAACCACTTGTCGGGACTGTATCATCCTTCTCTACTGGAATCGTGATGACAGTTTCCTAGTACAACAAGGTCAGTCTTGTTCATGTGTTGTTCATTGTGTTGTATTGTCACGTTACCCAGTGTTATTAATATGGTGATGGTTTATGTGGGTTGTGGTTCTTTAGAGAGAGTATACGAAAATGGAGCCTTTTCGTCTCTGTCCTATAGTACTTGGCACTAGTACGAAGAGAGCGTGTAGGACATTGAGGTCATTTAATCTTCCTCCCAAGGGGGGGGGGGGGGAGCGCATATGACAAATCGGTCATCTCTCAGACATCGGTTGTGTTATCCGATGGTTTATCAAATCCTGACTGTGTTTTCACACAGTTTCAGACGTCATAAGTGCCTTAAACGCTTGAAAGCGTATAGGGAAGAGCTGGTCTTTTGACCTCGCCTCCCTCCCGCCAGATTCACTTTCGAATTCTGGCAATATCAAAAGTATTAGGGAGGTAAGTATACTCTTGATGTGAAATAAACGAAATCTAGGATTTCTTTTTTCACGAGAGAGTTGATACTTACCTCCCTAGATACGGACCCGGCCTCTCCGCCCCACAGAGGCTCGGTCTTCAGGCTCTTGGTAGTTGCATGTGTTAGCCAATAAATGAGCCAGAGGAAGTAGTAGTCGGCGCATGCGCGGTGGTGGGGCGAGCATCCGCCGGACTACCTCTGACTCCCTGCCCAGTAGGGGCACCTAACTGTTTTTAATCTGAGTGTTTTATTGAGTGAAAGCCGATATTTAGCAATATCAAAAGTATTAGGGAGGTAAGTATCAACTCTCTCGTGAAAAAAGAAATCCTAGATTTCGTTTATTTGACTGAAAGTCATTGGAAGTGGCACCGATGGATGTAAAGCTTCAGTAAGATTAGTTGAAATGCCAATGTTCCAGGTGAGCGATACAGGCCCATTGGGCCTCTTGTTCTGCCTTCAAATGATATAAATGGATTCTAACATATGGAAAATGTGGGTAGAGCATAGCTAGCAATTGGCGGAATATAGTTAGAAATGAATCCCTCTTAGTTTATACTGGGATCATCATTAGGTTACGTATCAGCAACTGTCATTGGAGGTCATATGCCTTAGCAGGTATTTCAATGGCTGACTGCGTTTGAGCTATTACGTGTTTTTGAGTTAGTCGGTCATTGTCTCAATATGCTGTTTGTATAGTTATTGACCTGGCAATCTACACTGGGTCGACTGTATGAATGTTTTAAAATGTAGCTGGATGGTGTAAAAGTCCATTTT
The DNA here is from genome assembly GCA_034401795.1 of Chaetoderma sp. LZ-2023a. NCBI lineage: Eukaryota > Metazoa > Mollusca > Caudofoveata > Chaetodermatida > Chaetodermatidae > Chaetoderma > Chaetoderma sp. LZ-2023a. The sequence continues at coordinate 107,584,605 of CM067374.1, forward strand.
TGTTACCATTGTTGGCATATTTTATTTATGCACCTGTCTATGCAGTACCGCCCTTTCTAAATTCGATCATCCAGTTTGTAGCTCATCTTTATGAAGTAAATTGAGCTATTGCTATAACCTCGGCATCTTTCGCCAGTAGTGATGGCATGGGCGGTGGAGTTGTCCAATTTGTGTTAGTTCATCTTAGCAGTCCACATCTCACGTTGGATTAATCATGCTGCACCCAAACTTGGACACATGTTTCCATATATGGCTTAATACAATGACCTTATGTCCAAATGTCAATATCACTATGTCCTTGGTAAAAACAGATTTTTTTTCCGACATTAACATTATGCGCTTAATTAAACATAGCAGTTTATATCTTGTGTTTAGTTAATCATACTGTACTCAAAGTTGGACACATCTTTCCTTATAATGAAAGGGCATGATACAATGATATTGGGTCAAAGTTCAAGGTTATTGTGAGCTTGAATAAAATGGCTTTCTATACAGTATGCTATTAACAATTTGCATTTATCTCAACTTTGCAGTTTCTATCTGATGCTTGATGTCAACCATGATATAAATAAAGGAAAATAATAATTTATTCTTTGCATTTCTTCATTTATTATCTCACTTTGCCTCAAGGCCAAGTGAGCTTATGCCGTGGCGATCATCCACCCGTCAACTTTTTCTTTAAAAGACTTCTCAAGAACTACTGGGATAATTGCAATTATATTTGGCAGGAAGATTTCTTATGGCATGGAGATCGAAGTTTGTTGAAGCGAAGCCGAGCGGCCAATTGAGAAATATCTTTAAAAAACTGCGAAATCTCTTGGGGGATCGATTCATGAAATATCATCTAGGGCAAGAGCTGAACTAAGTTTGTTCAGGGGACCTTAATTGTTGATTGACAGAATGGTACGACGGTCATCTCGGATGACCTACTTTTCGTGAAAACCACTTCTGCAGAACCGCTGAACTAATCGGGCTGAAATTTGGTGGATATGATTAGGGGCATTCAAATTTGTTCACAGGAATTTGGTTGATACGTAAAGAAACATGGACGCTTGTTTCTTGTTACAATTCTGCTCAACTCCTTAGGGTATGCTTATAGATGATAGCCTTTCTAGTTGAAATGCCTATGTTCCATGTGGGCTATACAGGCCCCTTGGGTCTCTTGATTGAGTGTTCATTTACCATCGCATGCCTACATTCCACTAGATGATATCTAGTGCTATGCATTGTTCACATTGATTCAATTAACCAACAATGTTTACCAAACAATCTTAGTAATATTAGGAGCCATGATGATAACTTATTCTCCTCAATGCTTGAAGATATCTAGTTAACTTTTGAAAATAAACGTTTGAATTTTCGTTGATGGTATTGAGTGCCGATGTCGTGCCGATAATGAATGTATCGGCCCCGCATCAGCCCAGTAAGCTGCATTATCTGGGTATTAGCCATCACACTGAACCATAGCATGGACAATATTCTTGTGATCCTATTCGCAGTTATCAATTCATCATCAGGCATTTTTGTCCTGCTCCAGTGGAGGATGGTTCAACATAGCTATCCAAAGGTGCACCAACAATTCACCTTTCCAGAGTATCCATCATGATGATTTGATGTCATATGATGTCATAATCAGCTAAGCAGCGTGTAGGATGATGTCATAATCATTGCGTCATAAATGATTCTATTAGGCCCATCTTTAGCTCTTAATAATGGCAGCAGCAGGGCCCAGTCAAATTCGATCGATCGGTCCCATCATGATCGAGATGTGGGTGGAACTTAGCTAGAGATGGGCGGGGCATAGCTAAAAATGGAAAAGTCCATTATTTAACGGTTAAAGTTTTTCAATGAGCATTTAATTCATCAACAGCTTATCAGATCTCAATAAAGCTGTACAGATTTGTTTTATACCATCATTGTATCCAGTCTCCATCATACTGAAAATGTTTTTCAAATTTCTTCTATCGCTTTATATGGTTTGGGCCGAGTTTATTTCTGTGTGAGAATTAGAAGAATGTTAGGGTTTTTCAATGAACATGACACCAACACAAGGTGTGAGATATGCAGCAAAATAAAAGGGCTCAACAACATACAAGATGCAGTCTTTCCAGTTAGATCAATTGAGATCGTTAATAATTTACCCCTTAACTCATATATCACATCAGTAACAGGTAAAACAAGATGGACAATGGATGAGGGACTGCAATGGACATGATGGAAACCATGGATATGACCTGTCACTCATGAATATATGTCTCAACTCATGTCACAATCCAATGATGTGGCTTGTCATCTGATGTTAAACATTGTGATATTATGTCCGGGAACATATTAGGTATTTTCAGTAATACTCGATAATACTCAGGAAAGTTAGTGGGACAAGACGCTGTAAGGTAGGTTCCTGTGACGGCTTGCATGAAAGAAGAAAAAGCTGGCATTCAGAGAGTGCCATTGATCGATAGACTGTCTGTTGTATTTCATCCATCAACTCTTGGTTTAAAATGCCACCCTTCATTAACCTATGGGTGAATTCTAACCAAATGTGGCTAAAAAAGTCCCTACAGCATTAAGCTTTAGAAAAGTTATAGAAATATTTGCTTGGTAAAATCTTTTAGGCAGCGATCTTAGATTTTCAGAAGATTGTTCACAAATCCTTTAAAACGCTACTCCTGAACCAAGGGCCTGATTTCAAAGAATCGTAAAAATTGTGTGCGGGAAAAACTATATTGGTAGGCGTAAACACATAGAAGAAATTTGATTTATACATCTTTTTCGCCAGCTATGTTGGATTACCGCAACCATCCAGCTAATTGGAAGAATTTACCATTGGGCCGATTTCAACCAAACATGGCCGAGCGAACTCTAGCATGTTAGGCTTCAGAAAACATTGAGAAATTTGGTAGGCATCTGAAGACATATACACAGGAATTTGAGCATTTTGCAGATTTCAACCAGACTTGCCAGGAAGATCCCTAGCTTGATCGGTTTCAGAAAAAGTACACAGAAATTTGATTGGTCAATAATTTTCAGGTGCCATCTCAGATTTCTGAATACATTCATGAAATCGGTTAAAAGATTATTCATTAACTGTTTGGCCAATTTCAACCAATGTTGGCTGGAAAAGACATAGATTATTCATTAACTGTTTGGCCGATTTCAACCAATGATGGCTCAAAAAGACCTAGCGTGATAGGCTAGAGAAAAGTTATACAGAAATCTGATTAGTCATTTTTTGTCACACATCTTGGATTTTCGAAAATATCTTAAAATTCTAAACATTTCTCCAATCTGAAAAATTACCTGATTTTAGACAATCTTGAGGGATCCTAGTGTGGTTGGCTTCAGAATACCTGTGCAGAAATTTGATTTGTCAATTTGTTTAGGCTGCCAACATGAATTTCTGAAAATCTCTAGGTAATAATTGTTATGATTTATTTTGTAGTAATGCAAAGTTAACGCTATATTAACTTGACTTAAATTACCATAGTGTGATAGGCATATGTTCCAGGTGAGCATCACATGTCCTTAGGCCTCGTATTTAAAATTGATTCAAGTTGGTAGAATTTAGATCAATGAATAATAGTGTATCCAGGGAATTGGCCTTTCCATAGTAATGACATCATATGATGTCATAATCAGCTAAGTGGCGTGTAGGATGATGTCATAATCATTACATCATAAATGATTCCATGCCGCCCCTTGTTCTTTTAATAGTCTGATATGTTGTACAAATTGTATGTCTCTACTATTTAATAAACATTTTGTTGAATATTTTGAAACTAATTTGACTGGGAGCTGTTGCTGTCATAGTTTTCTGGAAATTGATAGTCAGGGTGTTCAGAGATCGAGCGATCCCAGCACGATCGTGGTGTGGGCGGAGCTTAGCTAGAGATAGGCGGGGCATAGCTAAAAAAGGAGAGCCATTGAGGTTGAAGGTGATGTGACAAGAAATTTTAATTCTTATTAATTATTTCAACACTGCAAGGTGGATGAAGTAAACACTTTGGATGCTGAGCTCAGCTTTCATCTTGCAGAATTGACAACAAAACACACCACAGGTGATAAATCATGATGCACTGCTGACTTTGTCGTAACATATGCAGATAATCTAGGTGAAGAATGACGTCTGGTATCCTGGTGCTAACTGACATCCTTAGATAGTGCTATATAGACCACCTGCATTCATTGACCTGGAGGTCACCCCACTTATTATTGTTAGCTCACCTGGACAGGAAGGCCAAGTGAGCTTATGCCGTGGTGTCCGTTTATCAACTTTTCCCTTAAATGACTTCTCAAGAATCAATCAGCAGATTTCAATTATAATTGGCAGGAAGCATCCTTGACATAGAGATTCAAGTTTGTTCAAATGAATCCGATCTGCCAATTTGGCCAGTGGCCATCTTTGATTTTGGCTGATTTTTAGAAACATTTATTTTAATATCTGAAACGGCTTGGGAGATCTATTAAAAGATCATGAAACATCATCTATGGTAAAAGCTGAACCAGGTTTGTTCAAGGAAACATGATTGGCCAAATGCTTTGGTGGCCATCTTGGATGACCTAGTTTTCGTGAAAACGAAAAAGAGAACCAGGGAAGGGATCAGGCTGAAATTTGGTAGGTATTATTAAGAACGAAGGACTTAAAGTTTGTTCAAGGGAAGTTGATATCTAAAAAAAACATGGCTACTGTGGACCAATCAATATATAGCATGTTTGGTGGCCATATTGGATACTTTTGGTTGATAGATTTTCACTCAAAATTGGATTAGTATATGTGTTTGTGGTATTTTGATTTAAAATTTGCCATTTTCAAATATGTCAGATAAATGGTTTGGCGGCCATCTTTGATCATTTTCCGGCCAAAAGCCTCCATACTAAAGCAATAGGAAATTGAAGTGTTCTCATGAACCACTGGATTTCAAGTATATTTGGCAGAAGGCAACCTTAGCGCATAGCGATACAGATTTATTCAAATGAAGCCGGTCGGTCAATTTGCCCAGTGGCCATCTTGGATTTTGGTCAATGTTTTTTAACTACCTTTAAGAATCTTCTTTTCCAAATCTGCTTGGGGGATCAATTCAAAACTCATGAAAGGTCATCTAAAGCAACAGCTGAATCAAGATTGTTCAAGTGACCTAGATTGGCCTAATGCTTTAGTGGCCATATCAGATGACCTAGTCTTCATGAAAACGACTTCTCCAGAACCGCTGAACAGATCAGGACGAAATTTGGAAGATATGATTAGGGACTAAGGGCCATTAAAATTTGTTCAACTGAATTTGATATGCAAAAAACCATGGCTGCTGTGTTCTTGTTACAATGCTGGTCAACTCCTTAGGGTACTACTTATAGCCGATAGTCTTTCTAGTTTCTTCTTCTTTCTTCTTTTCGTTCGCTGATCATACCGCCAGTCCTAAAGTGACTATCGACATGATCATAAGCGTTAAGTGCGTGGATCCATGGTTTATTAGAGTGCGCCATGCGGCCTGGAACCTCCGTCTTCAGCACGAGGTTTCTGTCAGGATTACCTCACCCTTACCTCCTTTAGTCGCCTCTTACGACACGCAGAGGATACGGAAGGTGTATTCTAAGCCCCACCTACAGGGCAAATCTTTTTAGTTGAAATGCCCATTCCAGGTGAGTGATACAGGCCTCTTGTGCATCTTGTTGTTAATAAGGAAGGGAAGGAGCTATAGAGTATCTAACATACATGGGGAAGGACATCGTACTAACACATGACCACACACACAGCTTCGCTGTTCGTAGCCGTACTTGCGGTCCTTTGATCTCCTGCTATATGACGGACAGTTTTCAGTCCGCCAATCAGATTTCTGCCTACTTCACTCTAGTTATCAATCTAACTATAGAGGCGTGGCTCCATGCCGATATCGATGGAGAGCTCACGAGACACGAATGTCAAGCAGTATATTAATAGGATGATAACTGAGCAATTTTATTGGCGGAAGTTAGCGCAGATATCTAAAGCATGCAAGCATGGGACTTGATATGGGAGCAGAGTGGGAGGGCGAGTTCCATGCAATAGGACGATGGGGGGGAGGATGGCACAACGTTTGGTTGAGGTTGGTTATAGAGGTGGAGTCAGTGGTGGGAAGCTCCTGCTGTGTCATCCATTTGAGGGGTCAGAGCATGCCATTAACATCCAGGAGAATATCCTTCGGATAGAGGGGGGGGGGTGGGGGGATTGTGGTCCATACTCCAAGCTTGAAGTCGTTACTTGAGATCCTCTAAATACCACCCATATAGTGCTACAGCTGTGGATCCTAGTTGGAGATAAATGCAGCAATTGATGCTAGCTCCTGACGGGATGAAGCACGGCAGTACAACCCCTATCATTACTATCTGTGGAAAAAACATCCATAATCGATTTCGCCCAAAATATGATTCGTGATATCTCGCTTAATATTTCACCTAGATTGATGCTTTTTTTAGTCTAAATATATGTTCTTTGCGTCACGAACACATTTCTCAACTCTGTTTCAATGACAGACTGATATATATTAGACTGCTGCTATAACACAGTTAGGAAATGAGTTCTGAGCCCTAAAATATATATATATAGATACCAAAATTGATCATTCTGTCCTATGTGTACATCAAGACTATTATTGATTTGAATATAAGACAGAATATCCACTTGTAAATAATGTTTGTGTTATCATCCTGATACAGGCTTTCTGTTCATATATTTCTGATTATCGTATCATATCAGAAATTGAATCATGGAGGACTGCTTCTCCAAAAGTGGTGTTAAGTACAAGACTGTTATAACTTGTGGTGTGGCACGAATTTGTACGATACCCGCAGTAAGCAAACAGTGTGCCGATGATTTATATATTGAACTAGAAAGCGATTTCACTACTGACAATTTCACAATTAAATGTCACAAGACATGTGTCTTAGCAGATACGTCATCATCGCATATACAATCATACTTTAAAAACATGGAAACATCTCTAGATCGTCTAGTGAACCGCTCTCATCAAAACAACTACACCGGTCAGAATTGCAGTTTAATTTCCAAACTCATTGTATTTTTTTGGTGAGATGTATTATGGATCCTGACCCTAGGCAGGCGGTAAGTCAAACTATGTCAAACAGCTGAGCGGGGGCCGGAAAAATAATTCAATCAAACAATATTAGATATATGTGCACAGCGCAAACACGACTGTGGACACCAAGTTCAAATTCGACTACACGGTGCAGTTAGTGATTTACACACTGCGGATGCTCGGTATCATGATTGCAGAAAGAAGTTCACGTCACCACGTTCTGTAGAAGCAGCAGCATCAATAGCCGATGAATGCTTTGCAAATATATATTGCATTCGAAACTCTAGTAAGCACCATGAAATCTAAGTCCCTAAAACATTTGGATATCTGTAGAGATGTACAACCTGAACGCGAGTCATGATAGACACAATCTACCCTGACATGCTTTAGTGGAGAAAGTAATAGAACACTTTGGTAAAGACTCGCTCATTTTACATGCTACAGCAAGTACAGGATTAGCAAGTATCATAATTTTTCGTAGTATAGCTTCTAAAATTTTGAGGACAATTAAAGACAACAATAATGATGAACTTTTAGTTGGTAATATCGCAAAGCAGATCCTATATGAGTCTAAGAATCTGATCCCACCAAGGAATGTCAGAATTAACCACGAAACCGCGATAGAAGAAGTCAGTTCAACCTTGCTTACAATACTCACTAAAATAACTGAAAAAATGAACAACTCATTGCCAACAATATTAATGGGGAACATTATTGCTAGTATTGTTACTAACAGGCCCACAACTATGCAGATTTCCCTAGGTCTTATGTTGAGATCAAAATGCCTAATAGAATGCTTTCATGATTTAGGGATCGCATGCTCTTATCATGAGCTATTGCATTTTAAAGCATCCTTTGCAAGTGCTAGTACTACCAGTCATGATCTTAGAGCCATAGCCAGTGCTAAAGCTGGCTTGGTTCAGATTATAGCTGAGAATTTTTACGCTAACATTTCATCCCAAACTGGACTTCGCTCTACATATACACTTGCCATGCTTCTCACACAGAACAGTGATGCCACTGAGGACTGTTGTGAAGAAAAGCAAACCATAACTCGTCTGAAAAGCGGACATGAAAACTGAAATCAAATCGGAATACAGACTTTGACTTACTGAAAAGCATTGTATGTCATTCTTCGCTTTACCACACAAAAATCTCGGGAGCAAGATCACAATCTGAAGTCAGCAACCAAAGTTTTGTATAGATCCTTGATTGATATGGTGCAATCGGACCACGACATAATGGTGAAAGCACAAAGACAGACACATCAAACTGGCCAGACAATCAGTTTTCACCAATGATCAGCAGTTATATCGGGTTGCTGTTAATGTGTGTGTAGTTATATGTGTAGTGTGTGTGGCATCGTGGTTTGTTAGAGTGCGCCGTGCTGCCCGATACCTCCGTCTTCAGCACTCGATGTTTCTGTCAGGGTTACCTCACCCTAAGATGGACTGTCTGCCAAGGCTAGCGAGTTCCATCCACCCAGGTTTGAAGTCAAGAGTTTTCTTTCTCCTAGACAGGCTGCCTTGCAAGGCTGATGAGCCCCATCTACCCAGAGCAATCTGGTTTTATGGTGCCAGATATTCGCCATTCGCACTTCTACTGTTAGTTAAAACACCCCCGCCAACGGGAAGGCCAGTAGTAGGAGCTCAGTTGCCAGAGGCTATGTATGACGCATCCCATTGGAGCATTTTGTAAGTAGGGAGTGCTCATCCTCACTACCACCTCGGCAATCGCAACCTATTTTGGAGGCGCTGTTAATGTAATGTGGGTGTACAATGATCTGTTTTGTAATTGCATACCAAGATTAGGTTGTATGCATATGTTGATGAGTTTTGTCGGATCGGTAGGAGTGCTAATGTCAAATAGTGGACTAGAAGCTATAATGAAATCTGCTTTTGGTGGTGTACCACGCATGCTAGCAGGAAAGAACTTTCCTCAAAACTGAAGAGTATTGTGTATTGTTGTGGAAGAACTCATACGTGGTGTAATTGAAAGTGTTAACAGTAATGAAGAACTTGTGGTACTATTTGCCAAACGAGCTTCCACTAGCCGGACAGCAAAGATGTGGATAAATAATCTGTGGTAATCATGATCATATTTGTAAGAGCCGAGAGAGAGAGAGAGAGAGAGAGAGGCAGACTGGTCGTTGCATCTCTGCGCTGTCAAAGAGATGATGCCATACTTCTTTGCTGCCGGCCACACAAACTATGCAAAATAAGGATTATATTATCTGCGTTCTATGGAACACCTTCCTAATGAGGTTTTGAATAGTTTCCTGAAAGGTGAGCACATCATGCGACATAAACCTGGTATATGGAATGCCATATGGGCAGATATGTTTATTGAGAGTATATTCATGCGTCATGGACATAGTCCTGGTGGTCTTGTTGGCTTTGAGTCTCCCTATCTGTAACCGTATAATTAATGACATAGCAGACATGAAGGAATCTGGCAGCACACTATCACAATTAACCACGCACAAAGAGATGTCAACTCGTCAGAAATATGATGCAATGGATATGGAGTGTATTCGACGGAAACTAGAAACATACATTGATACGTTGAATCCTGTTGAACATCCAGATACTATTGTAAACATAGTGTCTGGTAGAATCTCTCCTGGCTCAGTTAATGTTGATAACACTATTACCATTGACAAGGAATAAATGACCATCTATGAAGACAGCTGGCCTGAAGTTTTCAATGAATCCATACCAAAGAAGGTTGCAATAATGTCTGCGACCCAGAAGAAGGTTAAGATTGGATCATCCAGTAAATCTGATACAGAACTTACCCATTTGCGAGTCATGGGACTAATAAACATGAGAGACATTAATTTACATGATATCTTTAAACATAAATTAGCACCAGTACCAACATCATTGTTTCAGGAGAATGGAAATATGCGGCTATCCGAAGCAAAGTATGTTCTAAAAACTAAACTACAGGTAAAACAATCATCCCGAACATTACTACCACCAATGACAATCATTATTGATGCATGTGCTATTCTATAGGTAATACATTGGCAATCACACGGAACTGTTCAGGAATATGTTGATGGATTCCTGAGTTATATATTGTCTAAATTGTGTGATAGCAATATGCATGTTGTATTTGATTAACCTAACATGTATGATTTTAATGGAAAGTACCAGGTCAAAGAGAAGTGTGATAGACATTGGAGCAACATCAAAGAAGCATGCAAGTATTGTTCCACAACCGTTGGCAGCTCATGCCCTGACTGGCTGCGACACTGTAGCGCACCTGTGGGGAATCGCTATAGTCACTGCAGTTAAGATTCTCCTATCCGGTTATAAACTATGTCAGCTTGGAGACTTAGAAGCTAAACTGGGTGATATAATTGATGAAGCAACAAGATTTGTTGCAGCTTGTTACTGAAGAAAAACTGAATGGTGTATGTCAAATGTTCGCTATAACAGATGAGCAGCAGATGTACAAAAATCGGTTAGCAAAGATGCCAAAGCTAAAGTCACTTCCACCTACCACAGAAGCATTTACAGAAAATGTCAAGAGAGCACACATTCAAACATGTACTTGGAAATCTTCCAGAGAAAGTGACCCTCCGTTTATTGACTCAACACACTGTGGAGGGGTTAAAGATGAAGGAACCAAATCACTCACCTGCCACATTACCAGAAAAAACAGCAATGGCACCTCCAGAAGTTCTTCAAATGATCTGCTGTGGATGCGCTGCCGAAAAACTGTGTTCTACAGCTAGGTTTGGCTGTGTCACAGCCCAGTTAGCTTGCATAACCTTTGGTAATTGCCATTTGGAAAACAACTGTCGTAATCAGTGGGCGTGTATCCATTAACACTACGAGTGATGATATGGATAACGATAATGACAATTCGGAATGCGATGAATAATCACATATGTGGGTAGATTGGGTGATTGACTGATTTCTCAAAAAGACACGGGCTTATTATATCATCATATTATAAAGTAGAACCACTCCCTATCAATATCAGGGATATGAACGTTATGTACTATGCATACTTTGTTTGAATGAGCCGGTAAAGCATACTAAGCTAGATACTGGATGTTGGTGTTATATATCGTATGGCGTTATAGCGGACACTTTATTCACCTTTCCAGAGTATCCACTCATCATATGACGTCATAATCAACTACGTGATGTGTAGAATGACATCATAATGAATGGCGTCATGAATGACCTCGATAAGTACGTCACGAACGCATATTTGAAGACGGTCTATTCGTTGTTGTACAAATTGTTTGCCTTTACTACTTAATAAATATTCTGTTAAATATTTTGAAACTAATTTGACTGGGCGCTACCCAGTCAAATTAGTTACAAAATATTCACCAGCTTCCCTGTATAGTTTTCCCAACACAGCGAGGTGTGGGTGGAGCTTAGTTAGTGATGGGCGGGGCATAGCTAAAAATGGAAAGGTCCATTGGCAACCAAAACGTGGTCACTGCAAAAAGGAGTCACTTAGTGCAACTCGGTTGCATAAGATAGCTTGGGAGATAGCTTTGGGACGGAAATAAGGCAGGGTGTTTGTAACAGATGATTTTTTTAGAACAAACTTAATTTAACGAATTGCCATAGTTTGAGGACAGCAGTTGGTGACCATAATGGACAGGTTTGACTTAATGGAAAATCGTAACCATGTTTTAAACTTACAATGTAAAAGAAAAATGCGCCTAAATCTATTCACGAAATTCATTTGCTGTTTATAGAAACCTAGATTTACACACCAACATTGTTATTGTACTTGAAATAGTGACTGAATCATGGTCATTCACATTATCGGCGGCCATCTTAGCGACCATCTAGGATATTTAAATTTTTCCCAAGGTGCCCCATATGCACCCGCCAGATTCAGATTCAGGATACATTAAGAGGTATGAACACCATTTAAAAACATTGGGCGAACCATACTTTGGGGTTTTCAGTCCTACTGCCAGACTACAATCGATGGCTCTTCAGAGGGTTTCGTACTTCGTAACTTACTTATAGCACTAAACACCTTGCCTCCCTCCCGTGCGTGCGTGCGTGCGTGCGTGCGTGTGTAATCAATAAATGAGAGTCAGTTATTTCAAGATAAACATTGGTGTTTAATAATAAAAAAGATAAACGGTAATTGTCATATAATGATCGCTACATTTTATACATTTGTGGTTGATATAGACTCTATTTAACACTTTAAATTCGAAAGGCCGAATTTGAAATCTCATTTGCGGTTAACATTGTGTTGAATATTTTGCAACTAGTTTGACTGGGTGCTGTTGTGACCAATGGGTAAACAGGTTCGTGTCAAATCGATTTCAAAATATTCAACAGCTTTCCTGTATAGCCTATCTGTATGAATACAATGTGTGATGATAAAATTGTGTATTAATAAATTAGTATAAGAATCAAGACATTTAACTCTTTCATTAGTCGATATGACTAATTATATACAATTTACGTTGAATATTTTGAAATTAATTTAACTGATAGCCAATTCTGACATTGTTAGTTTTAAAATCTACAACAGTTTCCCTGTATCTCACAGCATGTATTATTGAGAATAAAGTATCTTACGCGACCGTAAGCACTATGGCGACAACAGGTTCCAGTCAAATCAGTTTCGAAATACTCAACATAATATTCCTTACGTTTCTGGTATGGGGTGGTCAAATGTTTAAAGAGTTGCAACGGTTTACAAATCAAAATTTATTAATTATCATTTTAAAATGTATGTACATCAAACCTGTCAATCTTTCGCTACACTAGATTCGTTGTTAATAATCGACATTTGACATTGACCCTTTAAAGTCAACGGCGGGAACCAATTGGTGACGCGTGTGGTGCCGCGCTCTCTGGCGTATGCCTAGTGAATAAATAATACCCGCTACAGCCGTCCATACAATCTCAGTTATATTCGCGTTAAACTGATTAGCCACTACATCATGCAGGTAAAATAGTGTCTAATTTTAAAACAATTTGACTGAAAGACGTTGTTTCCAGAGAAAGGATCTACATTCAGTTACACGAATTTCAAAATATTCAGTAGGCATCATGTTGCGAGATTGGAAACTAGCAGTGTATTTTGAAATCATTTTGACCGAAACTCGTTGCTTCCACCAGAAACAGTGACTTTCAAATATAATGTTTTCAGAAGGACCAATAGTGAATTAACAGTAGCAAGTTAATCGCTCTACATCGGCGCCTATCGAGAATACTATTCATACTTCTTACGAAAACAATATTCAGGTTTGCTTTTGTTATATTCGAGTACGCTGTATACCTGCGCACACAGTTGGGACACGGCGGAGTGCGAAGCACCAGCAACGTCACTAATTGGATCCGAGCTAAGCACTCCTAGATTTACTAAATGCATTTTCTCAAATAATTCCGATTCTTTTCCATTTTTTACTGGTGGTAGTTTATTTAATGTTGTATGAAATTACCAATAAACATCATTTCTTATTTCCCTTTTCCCTTCCTTTAACCGTCGGATTTGTTCAAGTAAATTTAAGTTTTCTTATAGAAAGTTTCCATTTGCAGACCAAGAGAAGACTATTTTTGAAAATTTACCACTGGAAGAACTGGCTCGATAACCGAGCCAGTCATTACAGTGGTAAATTTTCAAAAATAGTCATCGCTTTGTCTGCAAAGGGACATTTCTCAAGACCATTGCAGAAGTAATTTTTGGCTGATATGACTTTTAAAGGGTTAATAATACGATCAAATCTGTTCAGAAGACCGACCGCATACAATTCGATGTCCGTTTCTTAAGGTTCTCATAAATTATGAAATCAAGGATCTCAAACATTTTTGGACTATTTGTTAATTCAAAATCTTGCTGGTGAATGACTGAGTTAACTCTCTGCCTTTGTTGTTGTTTTTGTTGTTGTTGTTGTTGTTGTTGTTGTTGTTGTTGTTGTTGTCCCCATGTTTTAAATAAAACGGCGGGGATATTGTAATCGCCTCCGTTCGTCTGCCAGTCTGTCTGTCCGTCCGCCCATCATGTTGTCTCCTCCCAAACTGTTAGGTGGAATTCAACCAAATGTTGGTTACCCATATTATTCCGCTTTGCACGACGCTATTTACATTTGGGTCCGCCCCAGGGGGGCTGGGCAGTGGTAAAAAGGTCAAATCACTTGTAACGCAACGCCTCTGTAACCGATGGACGGAACTCAACCAAATTTGATATGTCAGTTACCCATAGGATTGCGGAGTGCAAGAGGCCATTTACATTTGACTCTGCCACCCCCCCCCCACCCACCCCACCCCCAGGGGCGGGGAAGAGGTCACACGGTCAAATTCTAACCCACGGTAATTCATTGTAACGCATCTCCTCCGAAACCGTAGGACAGAATTCAACTAAATTTGGTATGTGAGTTACCCATATCAATGCGGAGTACATGAGATAATTACATTTGGCCCCGCCCCCTGGAGTGTGTGGGGGATGGGGGTCAAAATGTAAAGAAATTAATTGTAATGCAACTCCTCCGAAACTGTTTGACGGAATTCAACCAAATTTGGTATGTATATTACCCATATCAATGTGGAGTGCATGGCCACATTTAGATTTGCTCCACCCACAAGGGTGGGTGGGGTGCGGTCCAAGTATCAAGAAATTGATTGTAATGTAACTCCTTCAAAAACATTGACATCTCGCCCCGCCCCCAGGGGTTGGTGGATGAGGTCAAAAGGTCATTAAATTGATTTTGACGCAACTCCTCTGACACTGTTGGATGAAATTCAACAAAATTTGGTATGTGAGTTACCCATATGATTGAGGAGTGCAAAAGGGCATTTACATTTGGCTCCGCCCCTCGAGGTGGGTTTTGGGGTGGGTTTAAAAGTTTAAAGTGGTGAACGTGGGGATTTCCGATGACGCGTCATCGACCGATCGATCGTTGTTGTTGTTGTTGTTGTTGTTGTTGTTGTTGTTGTTGTTGCTGTTGTTGTTGTTGTTCCTGTCCTTGTTGTTTCTGTTATTGTTATTGTTGTTGGTGGTGGTGGCGAGTAGTAGTAGTAGTAGTAGTAGTAGTAGTAGTAGTAGTAGTAGTAGTAGTAGTAGTAGTAGTAGTAGTAGTAGTAGTAGTAGTAGTAGTAGCAGTAGTAGTAGTAGTAGTAGTAGTAGTAGTAGTAGTAGTAGTAGTAGTAGTAGTAGTAGTAGTAGTAGTAGTAGTAGTAGTAGTAGTAGTAGTAGTAGTAGTAGTAGTAATGTTGTTGCTGCTGCTGCGGTTGTTGCTGCTGAAGTTTTTGCTTCGGTTGTTGTTGTAGTAGTCGCCATCGTTGACGTCGTCGTTGTTAAAATCGGAATGTCCTACTTTATGATGGCTGTACGTCATGGATAGTTGTTGAATACTTTGAAAGTAATTTGACTGAAAGTTGTTAATAACACAGCAAAACTCAATTAAATTATTTTCAAACACACGAGCCATTTAACCCTTTAACACTCATATTAGCCAAAAACGGCTTCCGCAGACGTCTTGAAAAATTTCCATTTGCAGAAGACCATGCTGTTTAGATTATGCGACAGTTTCTCGTTCACCCATCATCTGCGTTATGTCCGTTACATATTTTTTTTAATGAATAAGAACGCGTTGAATGATTGTACAAGAGGTCAGGATGTCCGATTTCCTATTTATATTGCAGGAAATGGCACGAAATCGCATCCAACAAATCGTGAAAATCAAACATGTTTTGAATAACACGATCAGTTGCATGACAAGAAAAATCGTATTTACATTATCAGTGTCGCGCGAGCGACGTCTCGCACACGAGCAATCGTTTATAAAACCGTGTAGTGCAAATCCGAAATTATGGCAAGCGAACCAATCGTTAGAGATTTCGTCAGCACATGATACGTTTTAGCTATATTTCGCTTGCGATAAAATCAAATCGTTCGTAATTAAAGCATCTGAAACTGTTTCAGACATAAATTTAAATCCCACATAAGTTATCCGCATGCAATCAATCTTACGCCAATGTCAAACGACTCTTTCTCTCGAGGCTCACACTCGAATGCCCTGAATTCTTCTCTTCAGTCGCCAAGAAGAAGCCCTCCTTCAACTTACTCATGATATACTCGAAGACAATTCTCCAAGCTGCGCGCCCTTCCTCCGTGAACTTCTCTTGTAGTTCTTGTTGCCACACCCATGTCATCGCGGAGGTGAACGCGTGGAAGTACTCTGGTTGGAACCCTTTAAAATGAATATGCTGCCGCCCGAGTCCAATGAGGAGCGGTGATAGAGATGCTTCTAAATTGTCCATGTTGTCTACCGCGGCGCCGACCGCTTGCATGAATCGGGAAGCGTGACCCTTAAAGTTTTCGTCTCTTAGTAAAGTTTCCCCTTCCACGTCTTTGCAAGGGAAGAGTTGCTTCACGTGCGGGTGTAACTGGAAGATTCTCAGGAACACTTTACTCCCTATCCCGGTCATGTCATTGCAGAGTGGCTTCCACGTTCTTCGCACCAAACGTTTCTGAGATTCCGTGAACACCAGAACCATATCTTCACTGACCACCGTTGATTTTCTCCCCGATCTTGTCAGAATAGTGGCAGGGGATGTTTTCACCATGGCTACCGACGTGGCACAACCCATTTTTCGTGTCAAGTTCGGTAATTCTGTTTGAAAAAGAGTAAATAATAACGTAATTAGAAAAAAAATAATGTTATTAGCACGTTGCAAAGCATTAAATTAAAAAATCCAAATCTTAAATGTCAATTAAATCAACAACACAACAACAACAACAACAACAACAACAACAACAACAACAACAACAACGCCATTGTCGTTGTTGTCGTCGTCGTCGTCAACGACTACAACAACGATTCCCCAAATCGCAAATTAAAAGTAAATATACAGGTAAGCTGTTGAATATTTTGAAACTAATTTGTCGCTGGGAGGCTGTTGCCATGGCAGCAACAGCGTCCAATCAAATTAGTTTCAAAATAGTCAACAGATTATTTATTAAATAGTAAATCCATCATCAAAGACATACAATTCGTACACCTGACGGACTTTTCAATGTTCACAACGGAGCTAGATACATCACTATAGGCCATATCCTGTGACATCATCCTACACGTGTCGTAACGTAGTATGACGACACATACTTAAATGATAGATCGGATACCCCACGGAGAGTCCTGACCAACGGGAAGCGCAATATAGTGACAAACGCAGCACTTTATCATTTCAGATTTGAAATTATTTTTAATTCATCCTTTAAAAACATAAACAAAATATGTATACGTGAGCAGATAAAAACTTCACAAAACCAATTCAAAGAAAAATGCATAGAAGAGATCAGCGAGATAAAGACTAATTTCGAAAAGTATTTTTCAATTTTGCCCTACCAAGATGCCCTACCAACCTTCATTTTCGAACCCTGAATCACAAATTAACAACTAAAACGGGGAGGTGGGTGGGAATTGAAAGAAGTGAACGATTATGTGAAAATTGAAACTGCCTAAACGACGAACTGCACTTTCTCTTTAACTGTGTAAAATACAACACTGAACGAAAAAGATATTTCCATTCCCTTATTAGGCCCCCTATTATGTTACGAATAAGCCATTCGAAAAAGCAAATCGAGTCCTCTCGATATGTAACAACCTTGTACTAACAGAACTCTGTAAATATCTTTTAAACTCTAAGAAAACAAAATAACCAAACTATCTCTCTATTTGCCATTTTAATACACTGTATAACCTTTACCCTCATATGCCATTTGTATGGCCTGAGTGCAATAAAGTGAAAAAGCAATACAGCTCGTAGATAAGTTAATGTTTTCCAAAACAAAACAATTTTGAACACAATTATAAGAAATGATATGTTGAATATTGTGAACATAATTCACCTTTCCAGAGTGCCCACCCATCATATTACGTCATAATGAACAGCGTGATGTGTCCAATGACATCATAATGATGACGTCATGAATGACGTCGATAAGTACGTCACGAACGCATATTTGAAGCCGGTCTATGCGTTGTTGTACAAATTGTTTGCTTTTACTATTTAATAAATATTCTGTGGAAAATTCTGAAACTAATTTGACTGGGCCATAGGCAGTAACAGCACCCAATGAAATTAGTTACAAAATATTCAACAGCTTCCCTGTATAGTGTTCAGGAAATTGATAGCTAGGGCATTTGGGGATCGATGATCGATCAATCCCAACACGGCGAGGTGTGGGTGGAGCTTAGCTAGTGATGGGCGGGGCATAGCTAAAAATGGAAAGGTCCATTTGAGTAGGCAGGAATATCTTCCAATCCGATTATGTTCAAAATATTCAAGAGTAGTAGTAGTAGTAGTAGTAGTAGTAGTAGTAGTAGTAGTAGTAGTAGTGGTGGTGGTGGTGGTGGTGGTGGTGGTAGTAGTAGTAGTAGTAGTAGTAGTAGTAGTAGTAGTAGTAGTAGTAGTAGCAGCAGCAGCAGCAGTAGTAGTAGTAGTAGTAGTAGTAGTAGTAGTAGTAGTAGTAGTAGTAGTAGTAGTGCGCGCGAAGGCTTGACCTTGATTTGACATATATACAATGGGTGTGCGTAATAAGATTAATTATCATAATGACTTTTATATTCATTAAATTAATTGTAATTTTTATCAATGCTCGTTATTTTGCTTGCTAATTTTCTTGTTTTAATTACTGTTCATTTGTAGAATGGCATTGCACTAAGCTGGTGTTGTCGAAGGGATCCATTGCTAGCTAAGTCCCGCCTATTTCTAGCTAAGCCCCGCGTACGCTTTGCCCGTGTTCAGATCGATTGAACCCTGAATTCCCAGATTCAGTATCAAGGTAAGCTGTTGAATATTATGAAACTAATTTGACCGGGTCACGTGTTGCATATGCCAGAACGTTAATAAAAGAGGAAAGATAATACAATTCGTACACTTGACGGACTATTAAGCGTTCAACGCCGATTTAGCTACGCATCAATACGCCTTTTGATTGTGACGTCAGCCTACATGTAACGTAATTCAATATGACATCATGTACTTGAGTGAAAGATTGGATTCACCCATTGTGTGAATCAGGAATTGTTTCATTAACTATGTTCTGTGCTTATTTGAATATTCTTTCCATTCACGTTATCATCAGAAAGTCTGGTATTTATTTAAATGATATGCGATCTAGTGTAAATATTAATTATGTCTGTTCAAAGCCGAATTACAGATAACCCGATTGGAAATCACGGTTCAATTTCCATGACTTCTTCAAGGTTATTACTACGGTCACTAGGAGTACAGTGGAGCTCAGAAATAACCGATGACGCGCTGTAAAATAATATGAGCATAATTGGATTGGAAGAAATAAGGCAGCCATGTCTTCTAATCCAATAATGTTCAAACTATTTAACAGAACATTTCATCCATCGTGTTCAAAATTACACTAAGATATTTTCTGTTTTTGTTTTGGATTATTTATTTCTGAACTATACTGTACTGGAATCATTTGTAATGGATGGGAAAAGAACAAATATTTACCAGAAATCTCGGACGCTCTGAAGTCATCATGTGGCATGTGACAGGAAATCAATATTGCTCAATAATCTTAGACAAAAAAATTACAATTCAAGTATAGGCATATGATCGATCGGTCAATATATTGCACTTACCTGTATAGTTGCCTTGGAATTAGAAATCCGGTAATTCCGGTTTCAAAGTAGGCTATATAAGTCGATTCTAATACACTTACAAAGTGGGCGTAGCTTAGCTTGAAATAAATCCCTTTATTAAAATACGTTTATTTGTCCTAGCTTAGTTGAGGAAAACACATGCAGAGTAGCAAACACTCGGAGACTGATAGCGCCGCCGACCAACAATGGACCTTTCCAGTTTATCTGCCCATCATATGACGTAATAATCAAATACGTGACACGTAGTATGACGTCGAAATCAATTAGAGCATGAATGACTAGATTTAGTCCGTCTTAAACGCGTAATAGTCCGACAAGTTGTGCGAATTGTATGTCTTTGCTATTTAATAAACATGATGATAGGCAGCAACAGCACCCAGTCAAATTAGTTTCAAAATATTCAACAGCTAACATGTATAGTTTTCTGGACATTGAGATTCAGAGAGTGCAGCGATCGATTGATTCCAACATAGCAAGGTATGGGTGCACATTAGCTAGAGATGGGCGGGGCATAGCGAAAACTGGAAAAGTTCGTTGCCTGATCTCTCCAGTAGGCCTACTGGCCCAGTAAACCGCGTCATCGGGGGAACTCACGCACACAATAAGAAAACAAGCATGAACCTCATCAGAATACTAATAATTTCTACCGCATCTTTTGTTTTTGTGTCCTCGAATCAAGGCGTTGTACACAAATTAATTGACGCGTTATATTAAAAAAGGCAATCCGCGGAAAGACATTAATCTAGCTTCCAGGACGCGCGATCGCCAGATTTATGATAAAACAAACAAATTATACAGGGAAGATATTTTAATCGATAGCTGATTAATTCGCAGTTTAAATTGTTGCCTTTCTCGAAATGCAACCTACCTTTGTGGCCATAAGACTGTGGTTCTTTTTAACCCTCTCATGACGAAGCCGGCCAAAACCGGCCCTGAGGAATGTCCATCTGCAGGCCAAGGGGGTTAACTTTTTCTAATCTACCTCTGGAATGACTGGCTCGATAACAGCCAGTCCTTCCAGTGGTAAATTTCCAAAAATAGTCTTCTCATGTCCTGCAACTGGGCATTCAATAAGCAAACATTAAATGGTTACGATAGGCGGGCAAAAGCTGTGTTTTTAAAAAACGGTATATTTTCTCTGGGAAAGCTAATAACCTATCAAAATTACTTGGCGGTATTTCTCTAAAAATGTTCTCTAGAAGCCATATTTTGAAGGACAAAATACGCCATAACGCAGGGTATTGGGCCGATACCCGGCCAATATTACCCGGTATTGTCCTAGTCCCGCCGCATTAACCTGCGTTTTCGTTGTAATATGTTAATGTGTCGGAAATTTATTAAGGTATGGCCTTGGAATCCTGTTATCATTATCAATAAATGAACATGGCTGCCACAACTTTTATTCTTAAATATTGTATCTGTACCCCTTTTAAATGGATTTCATTTTGTCAACCTAATCTTTCGAACGGGCGCCATTTTAAATTCAAAATGGCGACTTGAATTCAAAATGGCGATTTCATCCGCTTGATCCAGTCATTCAGACACAGTGTATATGTATGTGATCAATGTTTTCTAGAATTTCTTTATCTTTAGACCATTACCAGCCAATATTCAAAGTCAATTTATGCGTTCATAAAAGTGCTATTAAAGCGTAGTCAGCAGGAAGTGGGGGACGCTCCGGGAGTATGACGCTGGCGTTGTAGAATCGTTTGCGCTTTAACCGTTTCGTTGCTGAAGCTCTAAGGTGCCTAATAGATATACGCTTAGAGAAAGGTCTACCTCCATTGGGAGAACGTCGTTACATAAAGCAGTTACTGTAGACAGTAACACCTTACTACAACATCGTTTTCAAAATAAACGCCACGTAGAGATTGGATATATAGGGAACTGAATAGACAAGGCTAGCATACAGTACAGCTCATAAATAAGTTAAAGGCAGAAATGGCTTCCAATCAAATTAAGCCCAATATATTCAACCGTATATTTTATTTTGTTTTGGAAACATGATAGGTTATTTCTGCGCTGAACTGTATAGTTAACCGACTTTATTCTGCACTTAGCCTACGCCTTATTCCATCATGTTGTTTTCTCTACAGGATACGAGGAATAAAATTAAAAGCTTTACGGAACACGGAACACGTGACTCATCCAACGTTTCTGCCTTCATACAAATGTAAGGCCTACGCAGGCTAAATATATAACAGTCACATAAAAGCTTCCCGAATTGTTACGTAATATTGGCTCTAATTTGACATTTTACGGGGTGGATGCTCTGTCTTTTAGACATAGAAAAGATGTTTTTACGGCGATGCCAGCAGCAGCGACGGCAGCGGCGACAAGAAGAAGAAGAACAACAACAACGACAACAACAACAGCAACATACATACATACATATTTGAATAGCCGGATTACGCGTAGTCTACACGCACGGTACCACAAATTCAGCAGCTACGTTGCGTGTCTGTCTCTCAGGAGACTTCTTCAGCCGGACATTACATAACACAGCTCTGTCGCCGTCTTATTAGCGCAGAACATCGCCTGGTCAAAGCTTGGTAGACAATCAGCAATCAGTGTTATTGTGTCATATATATATATATATATATATATATATATATATATATATATATATATATATATATATATATATATATATATATATATATATATGTATGCAACATGCTTCATACTTCGCACGAATCGCTACCAATCTATAGCCCCCACACACCACTGAATGGTATAGGGGTTCGGCTGGGCGGGAGGTGAGTGGGTGGGTGCATGAGTGAGTGTAAAAAAAGAAAACTGAACCTGAAACTGGGTGGGTAGAGTGGATAGATGCGAGCACAATTTTTTTCCAGCCCTGAAAGATTATGTAAGATACTCTAATCTGGTTGAGTCTAAAACCATGAACTGCAAATACAGCCTCGTGTATGCACGCATTGGCCCGGTATTGTATTGGGCCTGTATCCAGTGGCGTAGCCAGGTTTTCACTGATTGGGGGAGGGGCAGGGGGGGGGGGGGGGGGAGAGGGGAGGGGGGGGGGGGGAGGGCGAGGGTCTAAAAAGACGCCACCTCACTTGAGCGAGGACTAAACAGGCGCCACCCCGCATACCAATTAGGCGTCGGAATCTGCTTAACTTTCTTTAATAAAGAGAAACTAGCGTCATAGTGTCCTCAATTATTTTATTCTACCTAGAAAGTAGCATGTATTCTACTATTCTTTGTCTTGATGTAGCGTAATTAAAACAAAAAGTCTCAACATAGCGATGAACAAGCATGACAAGAAGACATTAACAACGTTGTAAATTCAAATAGTTCTAATTTTCAATGTAGATTAACTTGTTAAAGGTGGCTTGGGAATTGGGACGTCCAGAAACTTGTATGTGTCACGGACATGATTTAGGCGACCCCACCCCCACCACCTCCCCTGGCTACGCTACTGCTATCGGCCCAGTGGCATGCGTTAGCAGGGCTATGGTATAACCTATAGAATCATTTGAGCTACATACGAGGGTTGCCTGAAAAGTTAGTAGGTTGACTATGAAGGAGTAATGTCAGATCAATGAAACTTAGCATGCATTGATATCAACCCTTTTGATAACTAATTGTATTGTTTGTTTCCTGGTAAGACCGTGTTTGGTGGTTCGTAGGCGACTGTGAAAGTTGGTGGTAGTGAGTATTCATAAAAAAAATGGAGAAAATTTGGCATCGTGGTGTCATCAAGTACCTGCAGAAGAAGGGTTTAACTCCCAAGGACGTTTATGCCGATGTAGTTGCTACAGTAGGGGATGACGCTCCAACTTTATCAACAGTGCAAAAGTAGGCAGCTGTATTTAAGAGAGGGGTAGAGAGAGCCTGGAAGATGGCAACCTCCACCACCGAGGAAAACATTGATCGTGTTCACCGCATGGTGATGGACGAAAGGCCATTGACTGTTAATCAGATAATTAATGTTGTTGGAATCTCTCGTGAGAGAGTTGAGAAGATTCTGAATACAGAACTTGGAACGTAAAAGGTTTCTGCTCGGTGGGTGCCGCATCTTCTGACCCCTGATCAAAAGCGCACCAGGTTGGTCATGTCAAGAGAGAAGGTTGGGAGTTTTGAAGCCGATCCAGCTAATTGCATCGAACGTTTCCTAACCCAGGATGAGTGCTCGGTCCATTGCTTTAAGGCAGAGACAAAGAGGCAATCCATGCAGTGGAAACGCACGCCCTCACCCCCTCCAAAGAAGGCCAATTCAGTTTCGTCTCCCGGGAAGATGATGTCCTCAGTTTTCTGGGATGCAAAGGGCATTGTGTTAGTGTTAGTGTTGTGTTACCTTCCAAATGGCCAAACCATAAACGGAGAGTACTATGCCAGCTTGCTGAGGTAGCTACGCAAGGCTATCAAGACCAACCGCCGAGGAAAACCGACGAAGGGGGGGGGGGGGTGGTTCTTGTTTCGTCAGGGCAATGCCCCAGCTCACAAGTCGGTGGTTACATGGCTGTTGTGCGTGACTGTGGCTTCGGATTGGTTGACCACCCACCGTACTCTCCTGATTTGGCACCATCTGACGTCCACCTGTTTCCGAACATGAAAAAACATTTCGCTGGGAAGCAATATCGGAGCGATGATGAGATTATATCTTCCATTGAGGACTTTTTTACCCTTCATGATGAAAGCTTCTACGCCAAGGGGGTGAAAGCGTTGCAGCACCGTTGGAAGATGTGTGTGGACCTCAAAGGAGACTATGTTGAAAAATAGCCCATACATGCTCTTATCCCACAAGGTCATCATGTTTAGCCTACTAACTTTTCAGCCAACCCTCATATATAGCAAAGATCCATTACCGTTATTAGTGTTCCTAATATATTGAGAATCATTTCTCATTCAAAAATATTACAGCTATGCTGACAGTTGCTGCTGTATTAAGCGAACATACATACGATTTAAACATGATGCCTAATGTAATAATGTCTTCTGATCCAATTAGCCTATTTTCGATATATTTAACAGTACGTTTTATTTCGTTTTAGAAATATATTAAGTTATTTTTTAGCTGTACTCAAATCTGTCTTGTCTGTTTCCGCCGACTCTAGGCCTATAACTCTGACAAACGACGACGTCAATTTATTGACACGATGTGAAGAAGGCAGAGCCTCGCTGGTGTTTAAACTTCTGGTCAGAACATCTGACCTTAACTGACCAAGATAAGGTATTGGAGAAGACTCCATTATAAGCATAGTGTGTGGATACCTCAGTGACTCTAAAAGCAAGTGATCCTTAATGAGTTCCAATGTGCTATAATATGTACACATCAAGATAACCATCACTAAGAATAGTAGATTACATGATGCCTGCCTGTCTGTCTGCCTACCTGTTTGTCTGCCTGCCTACCTGCCTTACCCTGCCCTGAATGTCCGTCAGTTCGTCCGTTCGTCCGTCTGTTTGTCTGTTTCCTCAGCGATATATATATATATATATATATATATATATATATATATATATATATATATATATATATATATATATATATATATATATATATATATATATATATATATTATATATATATATATATATATATATATATATATATATATATATATATATATATATATATATATATATATATATATATATATATATATATATATATATATATATATATATATATATATATATATATATATATATATATATATATATATACACCTGTGCAAAAGCTAAGCACCAGCAAAAACAATAGAACGTAGAAACATGATGGTACAACTAGGCTGCCATACTTTTTGTCCCCGCGTTAGCTGACATAATCCCAAGTACGAAATGCACATGCATGCATGACTTCACGCCGCTTGATGTCCGTGCGTGGCGGGAAACAGCACACGTGTTCAGTTATGTAAAAGTCCAGTTTGAGGTGTAGAACATTACATACAGATTTAGGCGACAAGATTAGGAATTTTGTGTTCATGACCGTGGTTTATTTGTACAGAGAGAATTAGCTCTTGATTGTGAACCGCTATGGCAAGACGAAGGTTAAGTGATCGTGTGAAATGGCAAATCATAGGCATGCATACCACTGGTATGTCATGCAGAGAGATTGGCAGACAGCTGAACATTAACCATACTGTAATCAGTCGTTTGATTGCAAAACATGGGCAAACTAACGAGGACAGGCCTAGATCTGGAAGACCGAAGAAGACTACTGCCCGTGATGATCGAGCCCTAGTACGCCTTGTTAGGAGATCTCCATTCACCAACAGCAGAGTGCTCAGCCAGCAATGGGAAACGCGCAATAGAGTGTCAATGTCTACCGTCAAAAGGAGACTGTATGCTGCTGGCATGAAAGCTAGGAGACCTGTCAGACGTCCTCTCCTCACTGCACACCACAAAGAGGAGCGTCTGGGTGGTGCAACGAAAGAAGACACTGGAACATGAGATCCTGGAAACGGGTACACTGATCCGATGAAAGTCGGTTCCTGCTTCATGCTACAGATGGTCGAACTCGTGTATGGAGGTCCAGACGCACGGCGTACGACCAACGTAACATCATGGAAGAAGTTCCATTTGGTGGAGGTTCCGTTATGATATGGGGGTGCATCTCATTTGATTGTAAGCTGGATCTGTTGACTGTACCTGGAACACTAAATGGACAAAGATATCAAGATTCCATACTGGATAGAGTTGTGGTCCCTCATTTTGTAAATCATGCACCTGGAACCCACCCTATATTCATGGATGAAAACGCCCGACCACATCGTGCTAGAGCTGTGCATGAATACCTCCGCCAGAATGCCATCGAACCCCTACCATGGCCGGCAAGGAGCCCTGACATGAACCCTATTGAGCATATCTGGGACATTCTGGGAAACATGGTGAGAAGGAGGGATCCTCCTGTGCAGAACCTACAGGAATTAACAGACGTACTCCATCTTGAATGGCAACGAATACCACAATGGCGTATCAGTCGGTTGGTGACCAGCATGAGACGTCGTGTCCAGGCCGTCATCCAGGCACAAGGTGGATATACCCGGTATTAATAATGACAGTCTCAAACTCGTGCACAGATGTTAAACTTCGTTTTCAGACACCATTAATGACTATCTAGCCACGTGTGTCAACTGTAGGGCAATAGTTGTCAGTTGTGTCAACGTAACCATGTTCAGGCCTCGTTTTCAAGTTCAAACAAAAACATACAGTGTTTCCCCACCATCATAATCAGCATTCCTCTAGTTGCATTATTACCTCTTGCACTAAGACGGATGGGTTACATAAATGTTTATGCTATTGCTTTCTTCATAGCACATGAATATACCCTCGCATGTGCGTAAAAATAGGGTGGTGCTTAACTTTTGCACAGGTGTATATATATATATATATATATATATATATATATATATATATATATAACTATTCAAGAATATGCCTACGATCGATCGGTTAATATAGGGCTTATAATTTAGTACACATTATATCGCTGAGAAAACAGACAAACATACGGACGGACATGCAGGGCAAAGGCAGGATAGGGTAGGATAGGGCAGAGCAGGGCATGTCAGAGCAGGGAAGGGCAGTGCAGGGCAGGGCGGGGCGGTGCAGGGTAAGTTGTTACATTGTCAGTGTGCTCGACTTCTCGTGATAGAGAACGTGTAGCTTGAGACCATTAGTTAGGTCAATATGTGGTTTGACTCCCCCAACAATTGCTCCAAAAGGTTTTTTAACGTTTAGTTGAAGGAGTTGGTGTCTTAAAGAACATACTAAAAGTCTACCATAATCTGACCATCAGAAAGTCATTATTTTCAAGATGACGTCCAAGATGGCTGTCAAAACATTAAAATAACCATAAGTCATTAACTATTCATAGCAGACTGGCGATTTTGGTGTCTACTCATGGGTTCATGGTGCCTAGCAAGACATTAAGAGCAGGTAGAATGACATGGGGTTATTTAATATTTGAGAAGTTCAACATGGTGTTCCAAGATGGCTGCCAGAACCCTAAAATGGTCATATGTCGTTAACTATTCATATTAGACTGGCGAATTTGATGTCTAACCCCAGTACAGGTCCATGGAGCCTAGCAAAGCATTAAGACCAAACAGAATGCCATGGGGTTATTACATATTTGAGAAATCCAACATATGCCATCAAAATGACTGCCAAACATCTAAAATGGCAATACATCGTAACTATTCATACTATGCGGTGGGATTTTCGTGTATACCCCAGGTTCATGGTGCCTAGCAACACATTAAGACCAGGTAAAATGCCACGGGATTATAAGATATTTGAGAAATTTAGTATGGCCTCTATGATAGCTGTATGTACCCAAGCATTGTTTATATAACATAACATATAGCTTAGGGTAATTTTAGAAAATGGTCTGTGAAATATAAAAAAAATCATTGAGAAAAAGAGTAAACGGAAATTCATTTTGACTTTGTCGTCTGCAGCACTATTTATTTTTAGTTGTAATGGCTTATGTTATTCTGCTAACCTATCTCTTCATTCTATTATTCATTTTGTGGACAAGATAACATGAGCTAGGGTATATAGCTCACGTCGTGTCTCTTTCTGGTCTAACAATGAGGGCAGCCATTGTCAGTCAAGAAATGTGTTCCATCTGCAGAGAGAAAGTTGAACATACCAGTAATGTAGTTGAAAATCGTCAAAAAGGATCGCATGGGATCAATGCAGCAAGTATACAAAAAGGTGATGTTGTTGTGACAGCTGGTGATGCAGTGCGTCAGAACTGTTGTAAGCAGTATATACAGCCAACAGATATACGAAAACAACTTGTAAAGAAGGGTGGACCTTCCATAGCAGCTAAGAGAAGCACCAGAGCGTCAACATGTGCTTTTGATAGCAAAACTGATTGTCTTTTGTGTGGCTCTAGGATCACATTAGAAGGAACAGACAATAGTTATGTTAGGATAGATTCCTTCGTAAAGACAGTTCTGGAGTATTATGACAATCATTCAGATGATTGGGCTTTCACTGTGAAAGGTCGGGTTGTATACAATAGTTGTGATCTACATGCTGCAGATTGCTTGTATCATCATTCATGTAGTGCAAATTTTCGGTCTGGACTTGACGTGCCCCTTCACTTTCGTAACATTCCTGAGTTTAGGCGTAAAAAGTCTGGGCGACCCAAAGGCGAAGTCAAGGAGCAAGTTTTTCTGAAAATGTGCTCATCTTACCTTAAGCTGTACAATAAAGAACAACTGACTGTTTCGGTTTTGGGGCAGAAAATGAAGGAATTTCTGTCTGGTGCGGATTATCTTCCATATGACAATCAGTATCTTAAGAGCCAGTTGCAAGAACGGCATGGAAGCTTTATCCATGTTGCAGAAGATGAAGGCCTCCTTGATGATATTGTGACAATGGGGGAAAGCGTCGCACATACTGAGGTCTTGCTTCAAACAGACAAGCCAGGAGAGTGATGAAGAATCACGAAAAGGACAATCATTGAAACTGCTGCGAGGCTGATTAAAAGTGGCATTAAGTCTAATGTTCCGTCTATTACAAATCAATACCTAAGTGCTCAGACACTTGAGCTTGATTCCTACTTGACATTCATTCCTGACACACTGCGCACAGCATTGAATATCCTGATTGTGGGTAAAGATACTAGATGAAAGGTTGCAGGCATAGGTCAAGCTATCATTCAAGCAGTTCGGCCACGTGCAGTCTTTGCTCCATTAACAGTTGGTCTTGCTGTGCAGACACACCATTTCTATCTTTCTAAATTCATCATAGACACACTTCATGAAATGAGATTTTGTTCCTCATATGGGGAAATCTTGCGAGTTGAGGAGAATGCTGCTCATTGTGTTTCCCCAAACATATTAGGCGGCGACATTGATTTGGCATTGCATTTTGCAGGGGACAATGTAGACCATAATATTCTTACACTAGATGGTAAAGGGATTTTTCATGGGATAGGGATCATAGCGGCATTGACACCAGGATGCCGGACAAACCATATGATTCCTGAGCTAAATATTTCAAAACTGAGCATTGCAGAAAGGGCAAAGATCCCTATCATAGAGCATTGTTTTGCCAATCATGTGCGCCGTAACATCGTCTTCAAAGAACTTCCGGAATATCTTGCCTATGACAGGAGGGTTGATATCTTTTGGGAAGTCTCCCTCAACTTCAAATGGGTCACCTCTAATCGGCAGGGGATAATGCATGTTTTACATCATGTGATTGAGCACCCAGGTATATCTTCGGTCACGTTCTTGCCTATAATCGATGTGTGCTCTGGGGACAAGACCTGTATTTTTTTTAATTGGAGTTTATTTTCAATCTTGCAATTAAACACCATTTTCCGCCTATGGTAACATTTGACCAGCCTCTGTATTGGAAGGCGGCTGATATTATCATTGATGCAAAAGAGAACAGACAGCTGAAAACTACCGTACTTCTGCTGGGATGTTTCCACACGTTCATGAACATACTCGGGCCAATAAGGACTCTTATGGAAGGCGTAGGCCTTAAAACATTCTGAAAACAGTCTACGGAGATAATGCTGTATATAGTACACATGATAACCGGAAAATCTGTCCAAAGATCATCCCGTGGTCATCTGCTAGTGGTAACGATTACCGACCTTGGCTGTCATGTTTGGTGGAAAGTGCAATGCTTCACTTCCATCCTTGTGCTATTATATCTTCAGTAACAAAGTGGTTTCAGCCATTTTGGATGCCATGTTGAATTTTCTACATAACTTATAACCAATTAAACTAGTAGTAATACCTGGTCATAATATGTTGCTAGGCTCCAAAACACGGAGTAGACACCAAAATCACTAGTCTAGTATGAAGTTAACGACCTATGGCCATATTTGTGTTTTGGCGGACATCTTGGACGCCATGTTGGATTTCTCATATGTTTAATATCCCCCATTGCGTTCTACCTGGTCTTAATGTATTGCTAGGTACCATGGACCAGTGGGTAGACAGCAAAATCGACAGTCTAGTATGAATAGTTAACAACTTATGGACATTTTATGGTTTTGGCGGTCATCTTGGGCGCCATCTTTAAAATAATGACTTTCCGATGGTCAGATTGTGGTAGACCTTTTTGTTGGGGGGGGGTGGGTGGGGGGGGGAGGGGGTGTAAGGTGGTTATTTTTCATATATTGGCCCTACTACAGTGTGGCAACTTGGTTAGGGCCGACATGTCCCAATGGTCACCAAGAGAAGATGCACTGCAAAGTACTATGATGATGTAGGTACAAAACCATGTTTATGTCGCAGAACACATTCATTCGTATGTAATAATAATAATAATAATAATAATAATAATAATAATAATAATAATAATAATAATAATGTTACATATTTTGAAGCTAATGTGACTGGAAACCTCCAGTCAAATTAGTTTCAAAATATTTAACAGACCCCCCTGTATGGTGCCTTTAAACCAAGCTGCAAAAAACAATCAAATGCGCTTTTATAATTGAGCGCACATACCTATAGGTAAACAATCTACTGATTTCTGATTGGTTGAAAGTAAATTTTGGCAAAGGTATCGGGCCTATTTATCATTTAAAGGGGAACACAAGAAGGGTCACCATTTTTTGCATAAAACACGCAGTTGTATCGTAGAGCACATATTTAAGCCACTGTGTTACGGTGTAAAACTTTCTTGGGACATTTATATATAAATCCGATTAAAATGGTGTTAAAACCCGCTATGTTACTATAAATGTCTGCGAGCTAATTAAACCTATGTGCCCTGTAGGTGGGGCTTAGAATACACCTTCCGTATCATCTGCGTGTCGTAAGAGGCGACTAAAGGAGGTACGGGTGAGGTGACCCTGACAGAAACCTCGAGTGCTGAAGACGGAGGTTCCAGGCCGCACGGCGCACTCTAATAAACCATGGATCCACGCACTTAACGCTTATGATCATGTCGATAGTCACTTACAGGACCGGCGGTATGATCAGCGAACGAAAAGAAGAAGATTAAACCTATGACGTCATAGGTTGAATCCCATCCGACAAAAACCATGATAACAGCACTCTAAAGACAAGAGTGCATGCATTTGGATGGTTATATATCTATCGGTGATAATGCTATCGACATCAGTTATCTATGTACGGATTGAAGAGATTAAGACACTTATCACACTATCGCAAATTTGTGGAATATATTTGTTATTTTCATACATTAGTTGCCGAACCTTAAGATGGCCATTTGGTATGAATACACACGCTAATTGCATGATTATTACAATATCTCAGGAATTTCTTTGGCTAGTATGAAAACATAAGTACCTAAAGATGGACTGGATGTATGTAAGAACTATTTAAACTCTCATATTAATAGATGAAACTTTAATAACATTATCTGCTGTAGCGCCAGTGAGAGTGTTAATTCAAAAATTGCAATTATATTGATATGCCTATACTATCGCGTCATTCATTTATTTCAAGATCAAAACTTGGTGTCAACATCTGCACCATCAGAGAATTCAGACAAAGACTGTTATTATGTATTCTTCAACATTTCCAGCGTTGGATGACAGCGAGAAAAACGTTCAACTTATGACGTCATACGCCTCATCGGGGAATAGAAATTTAACTAATGTATCACATAGTTAAATAGCGAAGATATACATTTCTAATTTGAGCACAGAGCTTCCTATTATATTTTTGAAAACGTTACCGTCTGTAGATTCATTTAATACAAAGTAGTATAGAGGGTCTGGTGTTTCCCTTTAAAGCATGAACATCTTTCATTGACGGTATGAAAGAATGCTAAAATGGTTTGTTTATTTGCGGCATGCTGTATCTGATGACTGGTTAGTATAAAAAGACGTAAGGTTTCGGCTAATATTGTAAACCCGGATCTCTTTCGTAAATGTATAATCAAGTTCTATGCATCATAAGAATGAATCGGTATACGGGTTGCATTAGCATTTGGGAGATATGTTTTATAATGCCGCTTATAGAGCGATTTTCAAGACGCTTACTACTTTTTCATTTGGCATACACTCTTTCCAAGCACAAAACTGCATCACTGATATATTTCTAAGATAGGGGCATAGTAACTTACCGTTATCTTGTTTTAAGTGGAATGAGTGAGAACAAAGGAAAATGAAATTATGTACTGAATATAAATCAATTTCTTGAAGGAGACGTTCATCATAGCCATGGTGTTAAAAGCAAAATAAAGATGTCGGTATATATATAGCGAAGCCTATTTGAAACTTTACAAAGGTTCAATATGAGGGTTATGGTAAAGGCTTGAGAGAATTAACCCTTTCAGGACGAAACCAGCCAAGACCGGCCTCTGCAGGGGTCTTGAGAAATGTCCATTTGCAGGCCAAGAGAAGACTATTTTTGAAAATTTACGACTGGAATGACTGGCTCGATAACCGAGCCAGTCATTTCAGTGGTAAATTTTCAAAAATAGTCTTCTCTTGGCCTGCAAATGAACATTCAATAAGTAAATATTTTAATTTTTTTGAACAAATAAAGGACCATCTCAAGCAACAAAGGCTGAGTCGGTAGTTTCGCGAGTAATTTGGGTTACAGAATCAAAGCAAGGATTTCTCGCTTTCAGAAAGTGAGACATGTGCACGTGTCATCGAAATTTTGGGATTATTGAAATCTGTGCGAAAACATAAAATGTTGTTGCGAAAGTTTGGTGAAACGGGTATGGTCAAGGAGACCAAAACCGCCGTCTACAATGGTTCCGAGGGATGTCCATGCCAAATCTACCACTGGAATGACTGACTCGAAAATCCGTATTGGTAGCGAGCCTGCCGTAAAGCATATTCTCGCCAATCTATAGATATAGATTGATATAAAGGCGAGATATCTACGACGGCACATCTGCAACAACGCATCTTTAGAATGTACACACATAGATTCGCCACTGATCTGCCTTATGTCATCCACCCAATGAGCAACATTCTACTTGCAATTCAGCTCCCCCGCCCCCCCCCCTCCCCACCCTCCACATCCAACACCGGTGGCGGCGTTAGTGGTGGTGGTGGTGGTGGTGGTGGTGGTGGTGGTGGTGGTGGTGGTGGTGGTTTACCTGAACACTTACCTAGATTGGCCCTTTTGAATCGTGTTTTCCTTCTACTTGAAATGAACTATTTCTTTTTCAGGTTTTTAAATTTGTTGGCATACCGTACGCGTATTGCGTCATCAATAATACAATTTAAAACGCTGTGATTGTCCAAACTATTCAAAATCACCACCTATCGATTTCACCCCCGGAAAATTCACGAAGTTCGTGTCCCGGTACGCCAATCATGTGATCCTGCACTTGTTGCATTGAAGCTTCGGTACCGCTGCCATCATAATCTCCATCAATAAAATCATCATCATCATCGTCGTTTGTGGAGTCGATCAGTTCGCGGGTGTTTCAAGATGACAATTAAATCCACGAAGAATCGCCGCATGTCTATTTATATACCTGAAGGTGTATCGGAAATGCGAAAGGAAGGTCGCCAATGGCTAGCCAATCCGTACACGATATGTAGCTCCCATCTTCGCGCGTACATCTTGAGGATGAATAACTCTGACTGAGATACCTGTTTAAAACGTCAAATGCGCTGAGTAGTGGTCACGCACGCAAAGATGTCCATCTTGAAATTATTTTTTGTAGCCCGATTCATTCTATTTGTCACGGCAGACTAGATGCGTTACACACAGGCCATTCTATTACGAAGCTTATTTTGAAAACGCTTTGACTGGCATTGCCACTAGAAATGACACAATTCAGTTATATCGTTTTCTTTTATAATCGACATCTTTCGTTATTAATCTAGACTACACGGAATCGGGTGTCACTTGGAATTCAGGGCGAAGCGGTTAAATACCTTTACTATAGCGGCGTACAATATTGATCTGTCATAAAGTGTTGCCGACAGCGAGTCTCACTAAATCAGAAACGATAGAAACATGTACCGTATGCTGTGTCGAAGGACATCAGTGCTTCAATTGAATGAAGTAGTAGAAATTACTTACTTATCCGGTATCGTGTTAACATTGGTCTAAGTAAACGTAGTGTTACATCTTGGGAATAAAAAAATCTACAAAGTTGTCCGTACGTCCATGATCAGAAGCAGCAGCAGACAATTCAAACAATGGACTAATTAAAGTTAGTGATTGATCGCATGTGCATAATTATGGTGTGATTGTAACATCGTCGTGTCGT
>CM067374.1:107619967-107645297 GCA_034401795.1 Chaetoderma sp. LZ-2023a
GGAGGGGGGGGGGGGGGGGGGAAGAGAAGTTGCGAGGGTGGTCTTAGGTTAGACCTGATTTAGGGGCTCTGTGCATGCTATTTTCCATCGGCCGAAAATTATGGAAGCGGGGCAGTGAGAGTAGCATCCTCGTTGCCCGGTGGAATGTTGTCCTAGTTCTAGACCATCTCTCGAGAGGTGGGAGGGCCTGTCTGGTGGCGTGAAGCGGTCTCTCAGGTAGCTAATGGGGCCCTAGGAAAACAGGATCAGGGGAGAAACAGCGGTTATTCTCTCAGTCTATAAAAGGTTATTCAGTCATGAGAGTCATTGGTGCTAGTATTATTTCGAAAGGTTCTGCTTAGGGTGGAACAAGGGTGTGCTTTCTTATTTTAATGTGTGGTCGAGTGGGAAATCTTCAATGGAAGCTTTTAGTGGGTGCCGCCTGGTTGGTCCGATGTTCGCAGGAGGTTCCAGAGGTTTCTGTGTGATTTTTATACTAGCCAGCTCTGCATCTCATTATTTTCTGATGAATAAACAGCATCTCATATATGGCCTCAGCCAATCAGGGTTCGCCAGCATAAGTGCGCTAGCTCCAGCTGTATCTAAGTGAGAGAGAGTCAGTCAGTCAATGGCGTAGTCGAATTCGTGGGTCTTGGATCATGGTTGGTGGTGTTTGATGCCAGTCTTGAGATTGCTTCTTCCTAAAATACCCTCGCGGGGGTTGTATTAAGAAAACAGACGCGCTTTCCAATGGTACCGAACATCGTCAGTGACATTGTGATCATAGGCCATTATTCTGAGGAAGAGGTCGTGCAAAGATAGTATATACGTGGTAGAAAGTGTCTACCCAGTCAATGACATCACGCGTACGTGGCCATGTCCAGCCATATGAGAAAACCTGTCTATTACATGGCTACTCCCAGTGGCCTGGCGCATGTGCAGAGGGTTGGGGGGGGGGGGGTGAATCATGTCTGACATTCTTACCCTCGTCTGTGCATTTGGGTATTGCCATCCATCTGGGTAGACGTAGCATAGCCTGGGCGGCATTTACTTGTTCCAGGTTCCTTTGTCCTTCTGGTTACCTGACCACCAACCCACACCCCCCCCCCAGCCATCAGTATCTCTATTGAAGGCGATTCCCCGGAGGGTAGTGGGGAGGTGGTGGGTCGTGCGGGCCATTCATAGGGTGCTGAAGGGGGAGAGGACGGCATACTTTTTAGTTTTTTGTCCGAGCTGGTAAGCTCGGGGTTTTATATATTTATTTTGTTTTCTACGGTGGGCAACCATTATATGTTTTGTTTTCGCCTCTTTATTTACTACGAAACCTATTTACAATGGTATACAAAATAATTATCGCATTATATATATATATATGTGTGTGTGTGCGTGCGTGCGTGCGTGCGTGCGTGCGTGCGTGCGTGCGTGCGTGCGTGCGTGCGTGCGTGCGTGCGTGCGTGCGTGCGTGCGTGCGTGCGTGCGTGCGTGCGTGCGTGCGTGCGTGCGTGCGTGCGTGCGTGCGTGCGTGCGTGCGTGCGTGCGTGCGTGCGTGCGTGCGTGGAAGATCGGATCCCTCCGTTGATTGAGTGATGTAGCATTGATGATGCTCACATCACCATGCTAAGAGCTTTGTTTAACGCATTTCTTGTTCACTTTGAAGCGTCACAAACGATATAAACAAATACACCAACAAACTCTCGGTGAGGCACACAGGGATTATGATGATGCCAAAGTAAATGATGCCCGCAAAGAGCATTCGTGCTGAACAGAGGTGAGATGAAGAAATCAATCTCCCCGACAAACTGCGTGCAAACTCCGTGACAAATTGCACGCAATCTCCCAGACAAACTGCACGCAATCTCCCTGACAAACTGCACGCAGTCTCCTTGAAAAACTGTGCACCAGCTCCTTGACAAACTGTACATGATATCCATGACAACTTGCACACAATCTTCCTGACAAACTGCACACAACTTCCTTGAGAAACTGCGCACAATCTCCTTAACAAACCGCCCACAATCTCCTTGACAAACTGCATACAATCTAACAAATTCATTACGTAGGTGTAAAATATATGTTGAATAATTTGAAACTAATCTGACTGGAAGCTGGGAGCTTTATTTGGGGCCAGAGGCGCCGGAAGCAAATCTGAAGGGCGGGGGCAGGTCCTACAAAACTGGTAAACTCGATGGCATTGTGTGGAGAAAGATTAGAAATGAAGAATTTGGTGAATTGAGCCTATTCCCAATTTACATTATAGT
Organism: Chaetoderma sp. LZ-2023a; assembly: GCA_034401795.1. Taxonomy (NCBI): domain Eukaryota; kingdom Metazoa; phylum Mollusca; class Caudofoveata; order Chaetodermatida; family Chaetodermatidae; genus Chaetoderma; species Chaetoderma sp. LZ-2023a. The sequence goes on from CM067374.1 coordinate 107,622,205, forward strand.
GGGCAATATTCTCCTTTAATGCCTGCTATTAGTCAATTGGAAACTGTCACTATGCGATGACTAGTTAGTGTGTGTGCGTGCGTGCGTGCGTGCGTGCGTGCGTGCATGCGTGTGTGTGTGGGCACGCATGCATGCGTACGTGCGTGCGAGTGTGCACGCGTACGTGAGTATGTGGGTGAGTAAGAGAGGGAGGGAGTGAGAGACTGAGCGAGTTAACAGGCATGGGTGGAGTGTGGTGGTGTGTGTGTGCGCCAGTGGGCTGACAGGTCATTGTGTCAGTAAGTGCGTGAGTGTGTGCATTCGTGCGTGTGTCTACACGGTGGACCCGCGCAATTTAATTTGACGTTAGTTACTAATAGTTGCTAAATTGTGGCCCAATCCCTTCATCAGTTTCAGAGGAACTGGCTTTTTTGTTAAAACTATGCTATCCAAGACGGCCGGAAGTTAAATTGACCAATCATTTGCACATGTGAACAAGGTTTGTTCCACTCTTGCCTTAGATGAAGTTTCTTGAGTTTCATATCAATGGGCCAAGCAGTTTCAGAGAAGATCATTATATGTAATTCTTAATATAGTGCAAAATCCATGATGGTCACCAACAAAATCGACCAAACAACTTCCCCCCCCCCCCCCCCCCCCCCGGGACCAATTCTGGATCCGATCCCATGCATCCTTCCTGCCCAGTTGTTCTTCAGGACTCGCTTAAGGAAAAAAGTGGACAGAATAATGATGGATGGATAGATAGATGACGGCCGACATAAAATAAGTTGGTTGCTGCTGGGGGGGGGGGGGGGGCGAAAGTACAACATTCAACAGTCCATGTGGATGATACGTATTACTCAGAATGCAGGAGATGGCACTAATGTTTACGTTTTTCACACACACACACACACACACACACACACCCCACCCACAACAACACACACGCACGCACGCACACAATTTTGATTTTGAGAGTTTTCAATTTTAGTATCGCATGAGCGTTGCCGGAGATATCCCTTGTTTTACCACGCAGGTAAGATAGCTCCAGCCTAAAATCACTCCCATATTACTTTGTGGGCTAATACATCTGCTCAGTCTGCTCTGAATATTTTACAAAACATTTTTGAAATTCTAAACTAAAGATTAATTTTTAATAGAAATGAGTAAAGAGCACAGCTTCCCCCGCTGCACCCCCCCCCCCCCCATGAACATAGGCCAACGGGGGCAGCTGCCCCGGCTACCTCCGTGCTTCCGGCGCCCCTGTTTGGGGCTCATCATTTTTGTGGCCCCAGAGCTCTAGCCCTGGTAGTCCTTGCCTTAATCCGGCTCTGGCTGTGTACTCACTACATCTTTAGCCAAAACATGCTGAATAACTTTCTAAGCGCCAACTAGAGATCTCCCGAGGATTGGGATATGAACCGGAACTATGCTTTATTTCCTGTCAGGCAGCCGATCTTTATTTCTCCGCACTAATATACATTAACGCGGTATTTCCAGATTAGGAAAGTAATTAGGTTGTTTCTGCTGGGACCGATCAAGTGACAAAATATCTTTGAAGAAAGAAATGTCCCTCGCTAAGTTCCACTCAAATAATCTATTCTCTGTGGTCCGTAATTATTATATTAAGTGTGTTTACTTTAAGTCGCGCATTTACTGTCCTTTGTCCGAGATAATTAGAGTTAACTGTCATAACACCGTTCATCCATTAGGTATCCATTAGTGGCCTATGGAAAAGGCAATAAACAACTATAGTCACATCAACATCTATGACGCCTACAATAGGTTCACGTGGGGGCATCTCAGGCATTATAAGTTTATTGAAAAGCTCGGCCTTGTCGTAAATGGCGGTTAATTATCTTTTATCAACTACAAACGCCTGTAAGACAAGATGGTCAAGCGTAAGAGCCTTGGAGGCATTCTTTAACGTATTCCTTTGAGTCATGACTCTCGCGTCGGACAACAACACTAATTCCGAGTCCAAGAGAGGGATCCGATGTGTCGCTCATGTGTCTGCCGTCATTATCAATTACATCATATCTTAGTTGACGTCACAATCTTAGCTGACGTCACAATCATAATTGACGAAAAGTACTCCATCAAAAGCTAACAGCATAGTTTAGTTGGGTTAATTAACAGAGCCTTCAGTTACATAAACAAAACCACGTTTACCCTGTTATTCAAAAAGTTCGACCAAGACAACCAGGGGTCCGAAAATGCCAACCAATGATAAATAATAAACAATTTTAACATAAACAAAAGCCATGCAAGCACTAATGCAATGCCAACACAATCTCCAGAGGCAATTACAAGCAAATGGCTTAGGCCACGTAAAACGGCGACGACGATAACGACGACGACGACGACGACGACGACGACGACGACGACGACGACGACGACGACGACGACGATGATCTAATCATGAAGCTGGAAACGTTCGACAAGTATACGAGTTGTTTGACTGGGTGTTGTTTCTGCCATAGGCAGCAACAGAACCCAGTCAAATTAGTTCAATATATTCAACAACTTACCTGTATAATTAACATGAAACTGGGATGCTGGGAACTCGGTGTTCACCGTTCAAAGTATATAAATTGATCGCAATACGCGCAAAAAAGCGGGCGGAGCTTAGCCAGAGATGGGCTATGCACATGCATAGAAATAGATACTTTCAGTGTCCAAACCTGACACGAACATGTGCGAACCCTTGACCACATCGTGAGATGATATTGCGAGGATAGACGGCCATGTCAGGGACATCTTTTGTAATTTTTTTGCAAATTAGAACATAACTGTTTTGCCGGTTGTTACACTGACTAAGCTTATGGAATGGGCAAAATGTGTTTGACGTTGCTGTCCTCACCCACCCATACCGTGAACCGGACACCACACGCACGGGCACGGGCACAGGGGCAGACGCACGCGCGTTCAATTGGGAAAAGAGTGTTTTTTGTAGGCGAGGCTTTTCTAGTAGCTTTGAGCGCAGTGAACTGAGCCATCTTGTCACCAAAACAAATGTTTGGCCATTTCCTCGGAGTAGCGGGAAAACACGACGTATTGAGGCTTGGACGTGGATCTGGAGTCTGTTATCGTTGAATGTGAATGCTTATTACAAATTGTATCGCCATGATCAATATATATTTGTAAAAAATTCACGAATCAAAGCATCATTGACGTTATCAACATATCCTGATCCTTAGACTGCGGTAGGCCGGAAGACGAAGAAGATACATTTTCGTGTGGCTGGAGGGCATGTCTGCATATGCGGACGTGACGTCCGTGCGTCCGGTTGTTAGTGATTGCGCATATGGATATATGTGTGTATCACGAAGCATATATACAGTCAAACCGTTTGGCTTATGCCACTCTTGTAAATACTGGACACTGAATATGGAGGCTAATGTAGATGCTTCTCGTTCAACCTTGATTGTATTTACATGGCAGAGAAATCTCGCTCATTGTCGTCTCATCAAAGCGGAAAAATACAAGAAATCAACACTGGCTATTGATTATCCTGGAACAAAGCGTGACAATTATCTCCACTAATTATCAATAGTAGCAATTTTCGAGGAAATAGACACGATACTGCCGTTTCTATGCGGTTCCACGTAAACAGGCTGTATCCATGGGAGATATTGTATATGTAGGCCTATTGATCAATCTTTCTCACTCATTGTAATGGATCAAACAATAAGTCAATACGCATTCTCTCCCTCCCTCCCTCCCTCCCCCTGCCTGCCCGCCTGCCTGCCTCTTTCTTAAATTTTTTGCAACAATAAAAAGAAATATAAACATTTAAATACAAACTTTTCTGTACGAAACATGAAAAGCCAAGTTCCAAATGTGACAATTTGAGAGGAAATTGAGAAAAGCTGATCATTTGGGTCAGAAATGACAGAATTTGGTCCAAAATGAAAGAATTTGCGTTCAACACAAATTAGTGTGTTAGTGTCTATCAGAAATGCGTGTCAAATTCCTATTTAGCAGGCGCCATTTTTGCTGTCAAATTCAATCATCTAACAAAAGTTCGATTTTGATTGGTTGATAGCGACCAGTTTGTTTCTTGTATCGATTTCTCTTAAACAACGTTAAATGGGCTTTCGTTTGCAACACTTTGGACAGATTGTTTCAGCCGTTCTTGTGTAGTTTTTCTACGATGGCTGTCATACAAATCGAGGTTTCTGTATATATCTTGTTCCATTGAACAGACTTGAATGAACCTGGTTCAGCTAGTGTCTTAAATGCTGTTTCAACAGGCCAAGCGCTTTGGAAGGTATTTCTAGTGCAGCAGATAATGTGACTGAATTGTGCATTTTACGCTAAAAGCACCAAATTTGGCACACAACTAGAGACTGTCAGAAAAATTATATTTTACCTACGAGGGAAATGGCGTCCATTTTCCAAAATGACCGCCATCAATTCTTAGATAACCATATAGACCAGTCAAAATGCACTTGTAACTCGAAGAAATTGCATCAGAAAGTCTTCTTTGCATTTCGTATGGCTCTATATTCCTTTCTTTATAGTATATCAAAAAGAAGCCAAAATCTAGACTGCGGAAAAGTAATTTTGAGGTCTCTCACTGTCATTGCATAATATTTTATGTGAGCATAGGCATACAGCATATCAAATGTTGTCTACACCACAGATAACATATTGGAATCACTAATCTATCGTAAAACAACGCGTATATGAAAACCATGCTTAGATTCAATATTATTATATCTCTAAGGCTAAAAACTTCACATGACCACAATTGGAAAACTCTGCAATGTCTCTATAGCTTAAAATCACTCTCTAGGATGATGAGACGGTTTCCTGGGCTATATATCATAGCAGCTGCTAACAAATCAGTATAACATCAAGTAGCAATATGACACTCACTTTTTTGCTTCCACTCTTCTATGACCAGGCCAAGGATGTAGCCATGATTCGTTTGACTCCTGGAAAGGTGCCTATTATTACTTTTAATCAGCCTCTGTACATACTAGCAAAGGAAATCCAATGGAACTGGCCAACAAGCAATGGTAGTAATGTTCGGCGGCCTGCACATTGGGATGACAGTTTTCAAGCAAGTTGGGAATCTTCTGGAGGTCAGCGGGTGGACCATTTGACTTGTGCAAACGGATATTGCCATATCTGGAACAGCAGACTCATTTCAGAAAGCTTCCTATGTGACACGTGTGCGGTGCGCTCATTAGGTCACAGCTAGTACACAGTTTATGCTTATGCAGAAATCTTATCCCGAGTACAGCAGCAGTCTGGAAGAAGGAGAGAATAACATGTCCTTGGAAAACTAGTGTATTGACAGAGGTGTAGCGAGTTCCCAATTCCAATATTGGTATATGATCCTGCAACTGGATCTTGAGATGTTGATCTTTGTAAGAGCAATACGAGAAGCAGATTTCAGGCTTCATATTGATGCATTGATCAGGATCGTTCCATGGTTCTTCTCTTCGGACCGCTACAATTATGTCAGGTGGATTACAGTCCATATGCGTGACATAAGTGCCCTAGAAATCAAGCACCCTTGTATATTTGCTGATTTTTTCAAGGGCAACTTTACTGTGAAGAAAACAGCTTGTGTCTTTTCTGCTCTGGCCATTGACCAGGCCCACGAGCAGAACAATGCGGAAGTCAAAGTTGGTGGTGGGGTGGTAGGCCTCAGAGAGAACCCTGTATGTTTGCTGTGCTGGATGGTATCCGTTCCTGAGATGGCGCAAGTAATCGGACAGTTCGGCAATAGACAAGAGAAGGAAACAGATCTATCTCTGGCACTATGAGCACCGCCGCATGTACAAGACGCAGCATGCACAGATAGCTGTTTGAATGATGAAGGGGTGATCTCTCCGTACGGGACAGCAGACACTTTGGCGATCCTGCCATCGTAGATACGATACATCATATTGAGAAAATTGGACAAGAACATTATGACACCTTGGTGAAAGAACATTGTATCCACCAAACAAAGCATATTGCTGACCCCATCAATAGGAACAAACTACCCCTGTTCGATCGACCTGCATTGAGAGAGAAGTTAAGAAAACTGCTTCAGGTATCATCTCTAAAAGACGACTGTTCACTCTTTTTCCAGGCTATAAATTGTATCACAGATACGAGATGGAGACCTCGACTGGTTCTTTGATCATGCATACCAAACATGTCGATCAGCATTATAAGAAATGGGCAAAACAAGAGCTGGAACACAATCTAACATGGTACGTTGCTTGAAGAAATTGGTAACTATGCAAGACAATGCTCACAATGTTGGCATTGTCATCCTTAATGGAGCTGCTATCGTCCACATGCTTCGACCTGGCTATGCCAAGACATTCAATGCTTAAGCAACACACGTATTCATCCCGTACATTAAATCCCAGCTGCAACGAGTCAATCGAGTTGATATTGTGTGGGATGAATACTACCCTGAGAGCGAAATAGAAGGGAGAAAACTCGCACAGTTTCTCCAAATTGATAATAATATGATGGAGCTCTTCTCCTTTCTACCATGATCACCAACAAACACGTAATTAGCACACATCACACTGACGCGTTGTGTATTTAGCCCCAAGGTATTGTTTTGTGCAATCACGAGGAGGCTGATATATGAATTTTCCTCTATGTGGAAGATGCTACAAGACATGGGCATAGCAAGGTGTCGATATGCACAGTTGATACGGATGTCGTTATTCTGGCCGTGACAACAGCTCAACGTCACAACATCCCAGGGCCGTGGCTTGCTTTTGGAACTGGAGACAACTTTCGGGACTTAGCAGCTCATGGCCATGACCAGAAGCTGTCGGTCCTGAAAGGTGTGTTGCATTACCAATGTTCCACGCATTCATTGGATGTGACAGGTGTCATTCTCTGGCGGCAGAGAAAAGAAGATGGCATGTTTTGGCTGATACATCAGAGTCTATCGATGACTGGTACACACCATTGGAACGTTCTGTGATTCTGCTTTATGACCGCACCAGCAGCCAAGAGCGCGTCAACCAGACCTGCAAGCAATTATTCACTCAGAAAGCCATAACACTTGATGGCCTTCCCCCAACAAAAACAGCACTCATCGAACATATAAAAATGTATATTTACTAGGCTGGTTACTGGTGGCCCAAATGATGATTGCAGTTGCTGAACTCCCATTCCCAAGTGAGTGGGGTTGGGTGAAAAAGAAGAAGTGTTGCTGGGATGTATGATGGACAGCGCTTCCAGAAGCTACATAAGTTTGTCGGGAGCTCCTGTGCTGTGGTGCAAATGCATCAAGGCGGCTCTCCAGTGGACTGCCCTTTGCCAACGTGGTAGACTACATGCACAAACTGTAATATTCCTTAGCATCTCAAATTTAAAACAACCATAAAGTAATATGTTAAATCTTTTAAAACAAATCTGACAGGAACCTGTTGATGTCATAGGCAGCAACAGTTTCCAGTCAAATTAGTATCAAAATATCAAATTGAATATTTCTGCTATTATAAAGGAGTTTTCGATTTTTAGTGCAGCGGTTATGTGAAGTATAGGGAGGTGCGGGAAAATTACGCAAGACCACCTCCACCCCACCCCACACACCACCCAGTGCGCATACTGGGTATGGCGCTAGAGGTGGAATATGCCGACGATGTGGGCGTCATAGACGAGGAAAAGAGACCCATTAACGAACTACTCCCAAATAGGTGCAAGCAGTCCTTCTGGAAGCTATGGATTCATAGATCAAAGATACCCCTGACAAAAAGCCTAATTTTATACACCGCAAACTGCAAACTGCGTATCCTTGATGCTGTATAACTGTAACAGCTGTGCATGTCCAAAGGAATCTCTAGACACAATTGATGCCTGCCGCGGCAAATACCCGCGCACCATCACTGGACACCGCACCATCGCTGGACACCGATGGCCAGACAGGATAATTTCCAACTATACAAGATATGTAATACATCGCCGCTGTCCGCAAAAGTTGCCCAGCAAAGATGGTCTATGTTCGGCCATGTGCTAAGAATGCCAGAAGACAACACCAGCAAAGAGAGCCTTGCCCTGCTGGAGGCCAGCAAATAAAAAGCCAGCAGTAGAGCACGTCATTACATAATATGTTAAGCGTGCCGCGAGGTGATCTCAAGAGAGATCAGGAATGGACCTGAGGAAGCGAAAGATTTTTGCTAAAGACAAGACACTGGTCAAAAGCGAAGGACTGATTGAAGCTGTTTAATGTTTCTATTGCTGCAGCCGCAGAATACAATAATCATACATTCTAACAATAGGACAACAGCTCAACCAATCGGCTTCGTTTCAACAATCTGGTCGATCAATCTTATTCGACAGTGAACAAATATACGGATTAAAGGATCTGTGAAATCAAAGAATTATGTTAATGAAATGAGTAAGATGCATATTATATACATTGTATGACAATGCAGCGTATTTATGTGGTAACTTGTGTTGAAAATTGTGACATGCATAAATTGGACACACTTTGTAAATGCGGTCCCTGCGCGACACAATACAAAATGCCTAACACACTGGCAAAACGTTTTAGAACATGTTATTGAGTTTTAAAAAACTATTATTATTATTATTATTATTATTATTATTATTATTATTATTATTATTAATATTATTATTATTATTATTATTATTATTATTATTATTATTATTATTATTAATAGTAGTGAGTGGGTGGTAAAGGAATCTTACAAATAACCTGACATAATATAGGCATGTTGCTCAATAATAATAAATACCGATCTTTGCTGTGAATAAAAGCAGAAAAATTATGTAAATTAAAGCAGCAAATGTGTTCATCAAATCAAGAGATTCTATATCAGACCATCTGACTTTTATTTTATTTTGTGGGAGTACACCAGCCACCTGTTATAAGAGGGTGGGAGAGGGGGTCCAGACAGCGTCTTAAATCAAATAGTCATGGACCCCACGTCGGTTTAATCTTGCGCACAGTAGGCCTACAACACTGGACAAAGCGTGACAAGTTAATAAAAGCCAATACACGCATCATTAACATTTGCCGATTGACGCACCAGTCCATACAGGCAAAAGTCTGATATAGGCCAAATCAAATACATGTAAGTGAGCAATTACTACAGTTTATCAAGATCAAGGTTTCTCAAAGGTTTACCTGTTGTTTTACTTACCGGACAGATCCACAAATAAAACAACATCTTAGCTGACCAATCACCTAGAAATAAATAATTACCTAATTATACTATAATTAAATCAACTTGCCGATGAAACACGTTTAACTAATTCATAACAGGACGTCATGCGATGTAATTCATAATGGCACGGTTTTTCGCGTACCGTACTTGGTCAATTGGAATAAATAAATTTATATTTTTAGTCGTATTTTTTACGATTAATACACTACTCTAACTGCGTATTGACAACACACAAAAATACATACACGAACGCCTGGCGGGTGTAATGTCTAATATGCAAAAGCATGGGTATTCTGGGTTGCCAAAACAAAATAGTCATGATTCGTAATACATTTCAGTGAAGCGCCAAAAACACCTCTTAAACAAGTACGGGCAATAACTATGAAAAGCTGCAACTGAACCTTTCCAGTTTTAGATATGCCCCGCCCAATTCTAGCTAAGCTCCACCCACGCTTCGTCCGTGTTGACTATCAATTTCCACAAAACTACACACACAGGTAAGCTGCTGAATATTTTGAAACTAATTTTACTGGATGTTGTTGCTGCCTACAGCATGTTTATTAAATAGTAAAGACATACAAATCGTACAACAATGCTTAGTCCGTCGTCAATTATGCCTCCATAGCGGACTTGGCTACGTCATTCACGACGTAATTGATTACGACATCAGCCTACATTTCACGTAGTTATGACGTCTTATTACTGACTGAGAAATTGGAATCCTCTATTGTCTATGATATTCATCGAACCATGAAAATGAGGTCACAATGACTACCGTTGATGTACGACACACTGTTAGGCCACAATGCATCCATACACCACGTTTGGTTAGTATATATGCGAATAATTCTTGAAACTAGGCCTCGGCCATACATCCCAGGCAAGAAATTTCTATGATGTTCTGCGAATTAAGAAAAGTGGGTCACCATACAGGAAACTATTGAATATTTATACATTTTTTATATGTAGCACCATTACCATGCATGCAATGCATCATCCACTAAGTTTGGTTATGATACACGAAAAGATATCGCAGTGGCCTACATTTGATATACGACGTCGTTAGCCAGCAATATATTCACACACGAATTTTGGTTGCTGTATGTGAAAAAATCTGGAAACTACAGCTTAGTCAAAGATGTTGCATGCCGTTTAGTGAACTGTGAAAAGTAGGTCATGCCGATCTACTTTTGGTATACGATACTCATTCGCGCACAACTCATATGATGTATAGCTCTAGCAGGTGGAGGACAGCGCTAGACAAAATTGATGCCTGCCACCGCAAGCACCTATGCACCATCAATGGACACCGATGGCCAGACAGCATAATTTCCAGTGATGCACTATACAAAATGTGTAATACATCTCCGCTGTCCGTAAAAGTCGTCCAGCAAAGATGGTCCATGTCTCGCCATATGCTAAGGATGCTATGGGACACACAAACACAGAGCCTTGGAATTTGCCCTACTGGGAGCCAGCAAATACAAAGCCGGTGGAGGTTGTCATTGCGTAAATCTGTTAAGCGTGCTACGAGCTGAACTCAACAAAGCAGAACTCGGTACACTTAGATCAAGAATGTACCTGAGGAACCTAAGGATTTTGGCTGAGGACAAGACACAGTGGGCAAAAGCGAAAGACTGCTTGCAGCTGTATGCTATGTCTACTACTACAGCCACAGAATTCAGTAATCATTCTGCAATCAGTCCTTCTTTGGCCACAACTTCGTGTGCTGAGCGAGAGTCCTTGGGTCCCACATGTTTTTCGTTGTCGTCAGTGTACTCAGTCCGGATTCTTTGTTGGACCACCTACACTGACAGTGGGACTATATTGCAATAGTTTGTAATGCGGCATTGGTGATTATACTGTACGGCCAGTGATGTTGGGTTATAATTTATAGGAGGAAGGTGTCTGATGACGGGCATCAAGCTTATCTAGAACTGCCTTCAGAGCTGCTCAGCTGATATTTGTACAGCATGATGCAACGCGCAACGATGTCAGACGGCCTGCACATTAGTGAACCAATAATTTTCCTCTCATCTATTACTTCCTGCCACGCAGCATGGTGCCTTTGTCACTGACTCCGTCTTCGCTGATAGGTGTATATGGGTAAACTCGGTCTTGGATGCGTTCCTGAAGAGGTGATCACATTCTTGTTCTGTAGCTGTAGGTGGATGGTTATTGAGAGGCATATCTTCCTTCTCTATGGCGTCTACATCGTCTGCGTGCTCCATCTCTAGTACGGAGAGATTACTTTAATTTAATCAAATAATTTCACTTCCCTGGTGATGTTTTGAGGTATACATTAAACATAGGCGTAGGCGGTGAGAATTTTTACGGGAGAAAATGCGTTGAATTTCCGTGGTATCAGTTTTAGAACTTTTTGGGGAAAACCGTTAGCGCATAGCTATTCAGAGAATGGGGAACGCGAGATAAGCGTGTGTGATTACAACAACAATCACAAATAGCGACCAAGTGAACAATCTGTATTCATCTAAAACTAATCATGAGTCAATCCAAACAAATCTGTTATTTATTTAGTTTATTTAATCATTTACACATTCGGCTGATAGCCGGATATTTGTTTCCATGATTGGTAACGCGAGCAGAGTTTTACAAGCATAAAAGTGTCTTGACAAAAATTTCAATATGGCGATTATACGATTATTTCATTTTATAATCGTCCCCGATCATTTTGAATTATATAATCGCGATTAATCGAATAATCTAAAAATCGTCTAACCCTAGTCGTAGCTCATCTCTATTGTGACTGGCCTGAACGTGTAATTGTGTCAAAGGCTTGTCACATGTTAATGCCCATTTTGTAAGAATTTATTTAAGTCCATTGTATGTGGTTGGATATGACTACTGACACAAGCATGCAATGAGCCCAATGTCTACACAGCTGCGTCCACGTTTAAAGACACTTTGACATGACACGGTGATTCATCGATCGTGTCTCGGATGCGGCATAGAGTAACATTGGGATACGATTTTCTGTATGCTGTTGAGGAGCACAATGGGATACAGAATGGCTGGGGCCCACGTGTTTTCTTGGGCTTGGGTAGCCCGACAAGGGTGTCTTGGCTTACAGTATCGATGGGATGGTGGTGCATAAAAGCTTAATTGATTAGGTGCGTTATCGGTTTAGAAATAATGTCACTTGCATATTTGAAGTCCATTCCTCATGCCATCAGGCACGGATGCAAGTCCATTTTTCAAGGCCTTGAGTGCCTTCTCAACTTCTGCTGTTTTAATTGGTGTTAGTAATGGCCTGGGGTCTCCTGCGCACACGGGTGCAAGGGCGCATCATGGTTAGAGAACTGTTCATTGAACTATTCATGAATTGCCTCGGCTTTGCCCTGGTTAGTCACGAGTGATTGCTGGTGTGTAGTCTGTAACTCTCCGGGCTTGGGCTGCCCGAAACATTTTGTGACAGCCATCCATGGCAGTGATTTCCTCTGTTAGGGAGACTGCTTGTTGAAGAGCAAGACCATTCTGATTGCAGAATACAGTATCAAAATTTCACCAACCATCTTTGAGTATGGCAGTTGGTGTAAACTCCCCCTCCCCCCAACAGATCTCCCTTGTGGGATGGTCTGCACTTTTTTTAACCACTATAAAACATACTTACCGTTCAATTACTTCTTGCTAAATCAATTACTCTGCATTTAGCCACCAGAATAACATTTTTATGCTTGCTTACATGCCCCCATATGCCTATTCCCCTTCATCACACCCTCAACCAGGCTACTGATAGGGTGTACCCCAGCATATTCCTTGATAGAGACTGGCACCAGTCTGTACTCACCCCTCTGTGACACCTGTCACTGCACATGACCGTGCATGCGCAATGGAGCCCAAAGAGGAAACGGATTCACTTTTCTAAGTATGAGTGCAAAATATCATAAACAGATTCTCAAATCATTCCCACGCGGGGTGGTTGAGGCCGGGTCGTAGTGATTGAATGCTAAGTGTGTTTTATAGTGGTTAATAAAATTACAGACCATCCCACAAGGGGGGGGGGGGTCTGTTGGGGGTTGTTATTACACCACAAAAACATCTATACCGTTCAATCATTACTTGCTAAACCCAAAGATTTGGTCAGTGCCCCACTTGAAACCCTTTGTGCGTGGAGAGTTTAGAATCGTTAATCAAGGATAAAAATTAACCAAATCATATCCAAAATGTAAACAAAATAATAAAATAGTACATCCTTAACATTCACAGTGATTATCAAACAAGGACAAGAATTTCGCGGAATTAAATGTCTCGCCTGTCCCCTGTTTGTCAGTTACCTTGACCTTTGACCTTCTGCCCTCAATGTTATCATGCTGCTTCCCAACATTATAGGTATCCAGGTTTCCAAGTTGTAATAGCCTTAACCAATCCTGAAATATAAGCGGAAAGGTTTTGCTAAACGTAAAAACTTAATGTTGAAATAGCCGAGTTCTATATCACGGTCACAGTGACCTTGTGATCCCAAAATCATCATGGTGCATGTTCTAGATGCAATAGGCTTAACCAATCTTTAAATATAAGCCGAGACGTTTTGCTAAACGCAAAAACTTAATGTAAAAGCAGAGTTCTGTATCAGTCACAGTGATATTGACCTTTGATCTTCTGACACCAACATCATCATGCTGCTTCCTAACATTATAGGTAACAATGTATCCAAGTTTAGTTGCAATAGTCTTAAGCAATCCTGCAATATAAGCTGAAAGACTTAATGTCGAAATAACATAGTTCTGTATCAATGTCACATTGACCTTGACCGTTGACCTTGTGAGGCCAACATCATCACACTGCTTCCAATCATTATAGGTAACCATGTAGCCAAGTGTAGTTGCAATAGGCTTAACCAGTCCTGAAATATAAGCTGAGAAGTTTTTCTAAATGCAAAAAACGTAATGTTGAAATAGCACAGAGTTCTATATCAAGGTCACAGTGACCTTGACCTGTGACTTTGTGATCCCAATGTCATCATGCTGCATCCTATCATTATAGGTAACCATGTATCCAAGTTTACTTGCAATTGGCTTAACCAATTCTGAAATATAAGCTGAGAGGTTTTGCTAAACGCAAAAACCTAATGTTGAAAAAGTAGTTCTGTATCAAGGTCACAGTGATATTGACCTCTGACCTTCTGACCCCAACATCATCATGTTGCATCCTATCATTATAGGTAACCATGTATCCAATTGGATCAGGCATTGCTGAGATATAAGACAATAACTTTTGTTTAATGCAAAAACGTAACGTAAAATATTAACAAAGATTATATTGTGACCGTTGACCCAATAACCTTGACATCATGACCGCTTTATCAGTGGGCTGCTTCCATTCAATGTATATCACCATGTATCCAAGTTTGGTTCCAATTGGATCAGGCATTGCTGAGATATAAGGCAATAACTTTTGTTTAATGCAAAAACTTAACGTAAAATATTAACAAAGATTATACCATGACCTTTGACCCACATAACCGTGACCGAATGATGTCTGCATCAGCATGCTACTTCCTTTTGATGTATATCACCATGTACCCAAGTTTGGTTCCAATCGGATCATGCATTGCTGAGATATAAGGCAATAACTTTTGTTTAATGCAAAAACTTAACATAAAATATTAACAAAGATTATACCATGAACTTTGACACCATAAACTTGACGTCGTGATGCCATCATCAGCATGCTGCTTCCTTTCGATGTATATCTCCATGTACCCAAGTTTCGTTCCAATTGGATTAGGCATTGTTGAGATATAAGACAATAACTTTTGTTTAATGCAAAAACTTAACGTAAGATATTAACAAAGATTAAACCATGACCTTTGACCCCATAACCTTGAACGCATGATGCCTGCATCAGCGTGCTGCTCCCTTTCGATGTTTATCTCCATGTATCCAAGTTTGGTTCCAATTGGATTAGGCATTGCTGAGATATAAGAGAATAGCTTTTCTTTAACGCAAAAACTTAACATAAAATATTAACAAAGATTATACTGTGACCTTTGACCCCATAACCTTGACGTCATGACCGCTTTATCGGTGGGCTGCTTCCATTCAATGTATATCACCATGTACCCAAGTTTGGTTCCAATTGGATCAGACATTGCTGAGATATAAGGCAATAACTTTTGTTTAACGCAAAAACTTAACAAAGATTATACCGTGACCTTTGACCCCCATAACCTTGACCGCATGATGTCTGCATCAGCATGCTGCTTCCTTTTGATGTATATCACCATGTACCCAAGTTTGGTTCCAATTGAATCAGGCATTGCTGAGATATAAGGCAATAACTTTTGTTTAACACAAAAACTTAACGTAAAATATTAACAAGGATTATACTGTAACCTTTGACCCCTGTAAACTTGACCTCATGGCCTTTTCATGGGCGGGCTGCTTCCTTTTGATGTATATTACCATGCACCCAAGTTTGGTTCCAATTGGATCAGGCATTGCTGAGATATAAACTTAACTTAAGTTTACGCCGCCGCCGCCGGAAAAGTGATACCTATGTCTCGATCCTGCTTCGCAGGCGAGACAAAAACTGTAAACTTAAAGAAATAAACAAAACATAAGAAAAAACTCACACCATTTCTTAGACGCGGTCTTAGCGAAAATGGCGGGATGAGCTCGTTAAATGGTCTTCGGCTTGTTTTGTTAAAATCGTGATATTTCTATTTTAAAAAAGGAGGCCGCTAGACTCTGATCCTTTAAGTAGAAAGATGTAAAAGTAGATCAGATTTCTAGCCTGCGACCTGCGTAACATCGTCTAAAGATGAGCTGGCAAAAAGAGCGAAAGAGGTAGCCATTCCCCTAACATCGTGAGCTTTAACATGAGATAATTTTACTTGATCAGGAGAGGTAATCTCATAACAAACTTTGATGGTCTCACAGATCCATCTATCAATTATGGCCTTAGAGACTGGTCTGGCTACCTCCTCCATGCACGGAACCCATAAATCGGACGGATCAGATCTTTTAAAATCGGTTTGGCGCTTGTACCCCTTTAAGGACCTAACAGGACACCAGAATTTGTCAGACGGCGAAATGGATGATAACGATTTTAAAATTATCGGCTTGGCTGGGTAACGGCTAGACTGGGTCTTCGATAAAAAAAATCACTTCTGGGATATAAAACTAAACCATCCCCAGATTTTATAAATCTATCCTTTTCGGCAGAGCATGAATTTCTGATCGTCTTCTAGCAGAAGCAACAAGAAAAACAGCCTTAAGAGTTAAAAGTGTAAGACTAATAAAAGTCTAAATGAGGTATCACGTGTTCTCTGATGGGAATCTGATGGTAAATAGAATAAACTGACTGCTTCCAGAGGAACATCAGGAACATTTAAAAAGGTCTTCTCGTAAGCACCGCCCAGAGAATAACATTCTCGACGCTGACCATCAAGCCTATAACCCTGAGAGAACATCTTGCCCTGACTGAGAGGTTGTCAAAATATCCATAGCCAACAAGATTGCCTCCACCCTTGCCTCTGAAGGAAAGAATAAGCCCTGTGACAGGTAGAAAGAGACGCCAAGATGGGTGAAACTCTTGAAGGAACGAGGCTTGACTTTTAGAGAATTATAATCCAACCTAGCCTGCATCCTCTGGAATATTTCTTTAGAGTTGAATGTAGAAACTATACTCGAGGAAAAATAGATGACTAAGGATAAATTGTCTAAATTTATAGATGATAAAAAATTCCTGCTGCAGCTGAAAACTATGCAGAGGGATTAAATCCTGGGTCTAAATTTCCTTTTAAAAATTTTGTCCACAGACAGCTACATGACTCTAGATATGAACTCTTCCTTTAGCAAGAAAGAAAAAATGGAAATATAGTCCCTCCAGAAATGGGGTCGCTCCAGGGAATTATGGGAAATTTAAATAGTAATGTCATCATCGCGATTCTCATCGTCCTAGTGCACGGTCTCGCCCTCCCGCTCTGCTCCCGTATCGAGTACCATGCTTGCAAGCTATGATATCTGCGCTAAATTAACGAAACATCATAAATATAAATGAACGGTGGGTTACAGCTAATAAAATTGCTCGATAAGAAATAAATGATGACGTGATTGGCTACACTCCAACCCACTAGCGTAATGTTATTTCACATAGCAAGAGATCAAAGTTCTGCAAGTACGGCCACAAACAGCGGAGCGATGTGAGTGGCTGTATGTTAGTACGATGCACGATTCTATGAATTGAATGCATGATACGGGCCTGCTAAGCACGATGTCACCGCGTGTGACTCATAACCCGGAAGCCCATGACATCACCATTTGCTGCTAAACAAAACCATTGCCCCATGCACTCAACAATCGAGCCGAACCCAGAAATACGCCATAACTTAACAAGCCCATGGGCCCACCAAGCGATGACGAATCCCCGGGATCAGCCCGACTGCCAAACACACAAAACAAACGATCCTCAAATCAACAACAAATGAAGACATCACAAACACGCACCCATGATGCAAAAAACAAAAAACACCTCCGGTCCGAATCACATGCAGAGACGTCATACCCAAAAGGCCCATAGAATGCAAATCAACTGCCAAATTGAAATAAAAAACGAGATTTTAGAATAAAAATTTACGCCAGATCAGGGCAATGAATTAACTCCCTTAGGTTAAAATTAATATGTCAACCTGCCGACATAAGGGGAGAAAGGAGCGAGAGAAAAAGCTGAATGGCCTGAAGGCAACTGGCCATCTAAAATCGGATGAAAGACAAAATTACATATCTAGAGATAATGTGTAAAATACAACAGATTCAGATTATTTATTGGATCAAAATCTTTTACACGAAGACACAACCAAACATGAAGGTTACACAGATTACAAGACACACAGTACGAATAGAGAACAGTTGTGATATAAATAGAAAATGCTAATAGACTTATCGGCTGCGAGAGACCATTCAAAAATATGATAATGATATGCGCATATGAAATAAGCTGAACCAAAAATCCCATACGGCAACCAGTCGGAAGTCTTTAATTACGTAGAATTACTGTTACTGATAAAAGTATAAATGCTGCATATCTATATAATTTCAAGTGAGACTTCAAGACTGGCAATGTCTCTGCATGAAGACTCAGCCATTAAATATTCCGATTCTTTAGAGCAATTACGGAAATAAGACTCTTCGGCCGAATGATTACTAGGTCCTAAGAAAATGAACACGGAAAATGATATCCCTGAAACCGTAAGAGACCCTATCCCCGGATGAACGAAAACCGGAAACTGAACAGGATCATACAGACCCGGATGTACAGAAACTAGAGCCTATGACCATAGGATTCTTTCAGCCCAATTTGGTTGAAATCGGCCAAAATTCTAAGGAGAAGAAGCAATTTGACAATTTGCGGTGAATTTTTAATAAAATCTAGGTTTTTCACCCAAAATATTTACGAATCAAAATTCTGAATGGAAGTTCTATGACCTATAACCATAGGATCCTTTCAGCCAAATTTGATTGAAATCAGTCAAAAGGAAAAGGAGAAGCAATTTAACAATTTCCGTTAAATTTTTAATAAAATCTAAGATTTTGACCCAAAAAATTTATGAATCAAAATTCCAAATGGAAGTTCCGGATCCAAGCACAATAGCATCCTTTGACCAAAATTTAGTTAAGATTCTGCTGTTAAGGAGTAGCGTTTTAAAGCAAAAGTTGACGGACGATGGACGGATGGGCAGTCACCACAGCATAAGCTCATTTGGTATTTCAGGCCAGGTGAGCTAAAAACCGGAAGTAAAATAGGAACTGGAAATGCGCAAACCAGAAGAAAATCGGAAACTGAACAGGATCATGCAGACCCGGATGCACAGTAAAATCCGGAAGTAGAAGAGGAACCGGAAATACGAGAATCGGAAGTAGAATAGGAAACAGAAATGAGCAAACCGGAAGTAGAAAACCGGTAAGTTGTCAAATCTGAACCAGAAGAGTACAAATCGGAAGTGCTAGATTGACAGGAAGTTACCGATTATTCGATTAGTCGGAATCGGAAGAGGTCCGGAAATGGAAACCGGAAGTAGAAGAGGGTCTTGCAGACCTGGATCTCTCAGAAAACCGGAAAAGGAAAGTGCCGAAGCTATCGAGCACTGACCAGAAGTGCTTGCCAGATCAAAAACTACTGAGCTTCCTGATGGAACTATGCATAAGCGGAAGTTGGCGCCGAGATAAAGCCTTAACCGGATCCTGCAAACCCTGATAATTGGCAAAACCGGAAGTCGCAGATAAACTGGAAGCGGAAACTGAATGCTTAGCCAGATTTTGAAGACCCGGAAGAGCACCCCTCAGACCGGAACTAGCACCGGAAGCGGAAATGTGCCTATTGGAAATCGGAAAATTAACAGGGTCCTGAGGACCCAGATATCCGGCCAGACCAGAAGTCATAGTGGAAACGGAAAAGAGAGAACCAGAAACGGAAACCGGAAGTAGAACTGGGTCTTGCAGACCCAAATCTACCGATCACCGACTGGAAGTGCTTGCCAGACCGGAAGCTACCGAGCTTCCTGAAGGAACGAGGTTAAGGACTGGCGATCTCTGGACGTTTCTAGCTTTCGGAATCACGGAAAATTGAACTTTGGCATAGCGAGATGAATCTGGGACTTCCGTCGCCGACACCACAGCTTGAGGGTAATGTCCTTCCTCAAGATTTAGGTGGGTTTTGCCCGGTGACTTACATAAAGATACCTTATTGGGCTTCTTTTTGGAGTCTTGGTTTCGGTTTAGGCGACCGAACCTCCTGTTTGGACGTGAGGGAAGCAGGGTTCCCCTATGATATCCCTGAAACTGTAAGCGACCCTATCCCCGGATGAACGGTTATCATCCGAGTACGATGACTCGTCCTATGCGCGTGAATGGCTGAAGAAAAGCATTCATCCGGAGATTTTGAGAAAACAGTCGCGAAGGATTCGAATCTCACAAATAAGGCCATAATAGCCTCTGAATTAGAGGAGGACCGCACCCCGCCCCCCCCCCCCCCCCCCCCCCCACCCACCTCTCTCTTGCTGGTGGAGCGGATACAGAAGTATTAGAAAACGCAACAGCTTTAGGCTTAAAAGCAACGGAGGGAGAGCGATCGGAGGACAACGAAGTCTTGGCCGTAAAATCCTTAAAAAATAATTTTGAAAACCGTCAGAGACCAACCATTGCAAATCCCGCACATAAGATATCTGTGTACACGATGTACATTTGAGGCAGAGTGAATACAATCACACTTCACCGAAGTGCACTTTACTTTCTCCGCCATTTTAACTGACTCCTATAAACGAAAAATAAAATAAAATGAAAGAATGAAGCATACAGCCTCATAGAACTTAAAAAATGAACTTTTAAAAATTAAGTCCCCAAATAAAAAACAAAGCTCATGATTAAAAAAGGCGGGCAATTTCGAATTCAAATATCTCAGAGTAATAAGACTCAGAAAAAACTCTTAAATGATATTTTTGTTACGTAGAGATCTAATTCACAGTAGGAGATATCCTACATAAAAAATAAGTGAGGGTAAATGACGATGATGATGAATACAGATAGATACTACATATTAGGCATGATTAAAGAATATAGATCCTTCATATAAGATACTGAACACACTAGACAAATACAAAAAACTTAGCATGGATTTTTGGCTACTTTCTGCTTGCAGAATATTTGAAACGTGAATCTGTTTCCTATTTGGACTTCATTGCACATGCACGGTCATGTGCAGTGGCAGGTGTCATAGAAGAGTGAGTACAGACTGGTGCCAGTCTCTATCAAGGCATTTTCTGGGGCGCACCCTACCGATAGCCTGGTTGAGGGTGTGATGAAGTGGAATAGGCATGTAAGCAAGCATGAAAATATTTTTCTGGTGGCTAAATGTAGAGTAATTGATTTGGCAAGGAATGATTGAACGGTATAGATGTTTTTTGTGGTGTAATAACAACTCACATTTCACCCTTTAACACCCAAGCAGGCCAAAAATGTCTTCTCCGGTGGTCCTGAAGTGTCCATTTCTTGACCAAGATAAGACTACTTTTGAGAATTTAGCATTAGAATGACTGGCTCAATAACTGAGCTAGTCATTCTTGTGGTACATTTTCAAAAATAGTCTGATTGTGGACTGCGAATGACAACTGACTAAGCAAAACTCTTGCTTATCTTGACCAATCTTAATCACAATTATATAAATTCTGTCACGAACATGACAGACTGGTCAACCAATAGCATTCGGGCATGATAATTTTCTACGAGCCTCGTCTCTGAAATGACTCGTCATCTACAAATGGGCATTTTTATTTTAGAAAATTGGAATTTTCTTGAACTTATTTGAGGATTAAAGGCTTAAATATAACTAAACCAAGACAAGGGCTCAATAAGCAAGTGTTTATTGATTTTTCTCTTTTTTATTCA
Organism: Chaetoderma sp. LZ-2023a; assembly: GCA_034401795.1. Classification (NCBI taxonomy): domain Eukaryota; kingdom Metazoa; phylum Mollusca; class Caudofoveata; order Chaetodermatida; family Chaetodermatidae; genus Chaetoderma; species Chaetoderma sp. LZ-2023a. Next base: position 107,643,755 of record CM067374.1, read on the forward strand.
CATATATACTCACAATAAAATATCAAAGAATGGCCGTTATTTGTATAAAATATAAAAACTGTAAAAAATAAATACACCAAAATCTATAACACGAATTGCACCATATCGAAATAAACTGGAAATCAAACAAGTACTGGCAGACCTGTCATAATAACCACCTGCATCTGGAGAACAAACAAGTACTGGCAGACCTGTCATAATAACCACCTGCATCTGGAGAACAAACGATGAGGAATCTTTAAAGCTTATTCAGCTTACGGTGCACAAATTGTGATGCTAACACTTTAGCCCTTAAATTTCTTTAAAAATTTAACTTTTTTATTTTAAAAATGTCCATATGCAGACCAAGAGAACACTATTTTTAACATTTACCACTGGAATGACTGACTCAGTTATCGAGGCAGTCATATCAATGGTAAATTTTCAAAAAGTTTTCTTTTGATCAGCTTAATTTAAAGGGTTAACAGGGTTCATAGAACTTCACATTGCAAAATACAGACTTTTCAATGGCCTAATTGCTGAATTACAAAATTTCATGAATTTTATATGAGGATTAATGGTGCTTTCTCTCTATACCTTGTAATAGATAACATTCTGGACACAAAACATCCGAGTTGTCAAATCTAAAGATCAAATACAAACAATTTATTTCAATTTAATATATTTCGTTTAAGTATATTTTGAAAATAATTTGACTAGGAGATGTTGCTGCCTATCCAAAGAGAAAGACAAAAGCTTCAGTGATTAAATCCCCTACTCTTCCCATTCACATAGTGATTCTTAGTTACTTATAGCCACAGGACGGCTAGAACGTCATTTAACCCTTCACCGATGAATTTTCCATCTCATTTTAGTGATACCATACATGTAAACTCTTGAATAGTTTGAAATTAGTTTGACTGGAAGCGATTGCTGCCTTAGGCAGCAATGGCATTCAGTCAAATTAATTTCAAAATATTCAGCAGAATAAGTTTTATATCGTAAGGATTATCCGTGTTCAGGGATTTGTCATTGAAAGGGTTAATTGATCAGTTGAACATTGGCATCAAATCCGCGGTATCTCTAAGAGTTTGCCTGATTTTTCAGCATTTTCAGGGCTTGTTTTTAAATTCAAGGCTTGCTTTTAAATTCTCAAATTTCATGACCTGCATGAACTCAGTTTATAAAATAGTCATCTATAAAATTATAAATAGTTTTTACATAACCCCTGTAATGGTCAATTCGGATAATACTGGCCTCTGCAATGTTCTTCTACATTTGCAGGTCAAGAGGTCATTTTTGAAAATTATTAACTGGAAGGACTCATTGGTAAGCATTCCAGTGGTAAATTCTCAAAAATAGCCTGCTCATGGACATTGAGTAAAACTTTCTTGACCAATATTAACTATTAAATGGTTAGCTATGAGCATATAAATTCTACCACGAACCCAGGGCAACAAACAGCATTCAGACACGATAACTTTCTACCCGACTCTGGAATGACTATGAACTTAACAATACTGTACAATAAGAGCCTATTCGGATGAGTTTTCCTGGAGAAATA